>CM030185.1:4473099-4702624 GCA_017639675.1 Aplochiton taeniatus | reverse complement strand
ATTCTGTTTCACAGCCTGCTGTATAAACCTTATCCATGCCTACTCCAGCAGTGGACAGGTCCAGGGAGGCAGCGTGGCCCCTCCATTCAAGATGATTGAGTTGCAGAGGAAGGTCATACTGCAGTGTACCTGCTGCAGAGACTTGCAAAAAAACTGGCACCGGTCCAGAGTGCAATAATCACCAGAATCCTCGAACCTATTTTGGGACAGTTAAAGTGACACTCCAGCGATTTTCAAGTCGAGCTGTATTTTATAGTTAGGGGTCAGTTAGTTAATCAATGTGACTTTAGCCCGCCCATGCATTCTCTGTAAAGAGAGAGAGAGAGAGAGAGACATGAGAAGCTCTTAGATTTTGCACCACAAAACAATCATCTCTGGTGCTCGGCACAAAGAAAACTAGATGGCAAGGAAGGCTATAGCAAGGACAGGCATCTGGGCGTTAACAAAGCAACCTTAATCAAGAAACTGAAATGGAGTTATCTTGGATTTGACCCTGCTGACCTGGGACTCATGCATGAGATAATGAACAGCTTGTATATCGTGTAGATCTATTGAGTTGCCACTTATAGACTTAGCGAATTGAATTTGAAATGGCCTTGCAAGGTAAGCTAAGTGGTGTTTAAATGTTTGTGATCAATAAATTACTTTCTGGAGATGTTCTTTGATGTTTTATTATGCTAACATTAGCTAGCCATACAAACAAGCCTGCACAGTCCTGCAACTACATTTGTTTCGGCATTTTAATTGGCACCATATTTTGATATTATGGTCAATTGTAGCCATGATTGAGTTCGGTTTTTTAAAAGTTCATTGTATTCCTGGTCATGCAGATAGGCTAGCATTAGTTAGTTTACTACGTGAGCATGTCTGTAATCTCAGCCCTATGTTCCCTCAGCCCTATGTTCCCTCAGCTTGATGTTCCCCTCGTAAATGTGACCTGTCATAAGCAACTGTTCTCATGCATAACATTAACAGATATGGAAATATAATTAAATGTGCTGGGGAACAAAGGCCTAATTTGGATGAAAGTTCATTGTATTCCTGGTCATGCAGATAGACTAGCATTAGTTAGAGTTTACTATGGGAGCATGTCTGTAATCTCAGCCCTATGTTCACTCAGCCCTATATTCCTCAGATTTATGTTCCCTCAGCCCTATGTTCCCTCAGCCCTATATTCCCTCAGCCCTATGTCCCTCAGCCCTATGTTCCCTCAGCCCTATATTCCCTCAGCCCTATGTTCCCTCAGCCCTATGTCCCTCAGCCCAATGTCCCTCAGCTTTATGTACCCTCAGCCCTATGTTTCCTCAGCCCTATGTTCCCTCAGCCCCATATTCCCTCAGCCCTATGTTCCCTCAGCCCTATGTCCCTCAGCTTTATGTACCCTCAGCCCTATGTTTCCTCAGCCCTATGTCCCTCAGCCCTATGTTCCCTCAGCCCTATGTTCCCTCAGCTTTATGTTCCCCTCGTAAATGTGACCTGTCATAAGCAACTGTTCTCATGCATAACATTAACAGATATGGAAATATAATTAAATGTGCTGGGGAACAAAGGCCTAATTTGGATGAGGGAAAAAATGAAATGTGCCAGGGGAACATAGGGTTGAGGGAACATAGGGCTGACCCCCTTACTATATATGCGCAGATCTGCTGGAGTCAAGAGTCCTGTCTGGAGACACTAACATTACAGACTAAGCGTCAGTCCTACCATGCATCAATCCAACACATTAATATATTATTTCCTACATAAATAACTATATGGTAACTCTGGTACAGTGGCACACCAACTCCGGCATTGGTAGCGCTGCTGCCAAGCTATAAGATAACATTCGCCTAGCTGCGCTAGCTATGTAATCAACTAGCTAAATAATGTCGGTAATACTTTCTTCTTATATTTAATTTCCATAATCACAGCCAGTAAAATTCTACTGACAAGTTTTAATGAAGTATTTTCCCTTAATTGATTTCCCTTTAAGAATGCAACAGCATCTGTGTTTTTCGCCATGGCATCGGTTGGTTACCTGCTACTCTGATTGGTGTATGTCGGCAAGCAGGAACCAAGGAGGTTGGCATCGACCTGTCATAGCTGTCCGAGGGTGTAGTTCCGGCTCTGGGAAGCGAAGCCTATGCGGAAGTGCCTTAAACCTGCATTCTTTCTAATTACCTGCAGGGGGCGACTCCACTGGTTGCAGAAACAGCTGCAATTGTATGGAAGTCTATGAGAAAATGACCCTACTTCTCACTTACTTTATTACATCAGTAAACATTTTCCTTACGAGTTTATGGTCTCAATCGCTAGTTTCAAGTCTTTTTCAATACAGCATGTTGTTCATTTTGTAAATGATGGTCCCATTTAGAGTAAAATAGACGATAAAGCAGGATATGCTTTAGGGTGTACCTTGTGATTGACACTCAATCGGAATAGAGACGTAGCAACGGGCTCTCACACAGATCCTCCCCTCGCTCCTCCCAGCTCCTCCCCAGCTCCTCCCCAGCCCCACCCTCTCGTCCAAGTATGGTCAATGTTGTCACTTCGGGTTTAAAAATTAAAATTAAAATGGCCTATGCAACCAAGGTGGCGATTTTCAAAATGCCAAACTCGAGGCTTCAAAACGGTGGTCCACAAACCAATGGGTGACGGCACGATCCCTTTGTCCACTTATAATATACTGTCAATGTAGCTGTCTTGGTAGTACACTTCCAACGTGACTGTAGCCATGCCACACTTTGCAATGACCACGCAATGGTAAGTGACTGCAGCTGTCTCTCAAGGGCACATCTGAATCATAATTTTTTACTAAAAGCTTTTTGTATTCTAAAATGCAATTTTTTTATTGTGTCTTTGTTACTTAACACTGAAATATTTCGGCCCATTTTACAAGAAGGCCATTTTGTCTGAGCAGCCACTGCAAGTTCATTTAGAGGCCTATGTCTATGTTGGAGTAAGAAATATAATTCACGTAAAAAATGTTACCAAATTAAGGAGTATACATATAATAATTTGTACTCATAGTTCTTAGTTCTTAGTAGAATAAAACCACATGGAGGAAGACTTAAATCAGAACGACACACAAGAGAAAAAGGGCCAGAATATTTTTAGTCTGAGCAGAGGATGTAAAAGACAGTGCACTCTTCTCTGTTCTTTAGATGTAAGGCTCAGTTAGAGGGGTACCAGCACTACAAGGAAACACCAAGTGTGTGAGATACTTTTCTTAGAGGCATAAGTAGGATGGCGAAACGCTTATAAAGACAGTGAGAATTAAGCTATTCTTTGTCAAACTGCAAGAGCTCACCTCTTCACGCTGTTTACTGTGTGGAGATAATAAAGGACTCACTGTTTGTATGTATTACTCAGATCCTAGAAGGTTTTGTCTTTATTCTACGGATCGGTTTGACTGAAACCACTCAAGAAGAGAAAAGAGTTTTTTCCTACAACACCTGATAGTTTTTTTTTACCAGCTCTGTCAACAGTATCAGTATCTCAGAATTACTAAATTCAAAGAAAGGCACAACAGGCGCCGGAAACCTCTCTGTGGGACTGGATTAGGTGAGGCTGATTTAGATCTAATTAAATGGAGATTTAAAAAGGTTGACTTACAAAAAGGTAGGACAGCGTTGAACAACAAAAGTGCATGGCAATTGTTAGGTCTTCAGCCAAAGTGAAAGTTGATCCATGCATTTGTTTAAAACAGAGTATGGGTTTAACTGTAAGTAATCTAGTTTTTATTCCATATTTTTATGAAAAAAAAATATTATAACACAATAGACATATCAAATAAGTAGAGAACACTAATATTCGGTCAAAGTTATTGGTCATTCACAAGACATTGGAAATCAGACAAAATCCAGACCCCTGTGGCAATCTCTTTCCACTAAAATTATAGCTTGCCACAATTGCATTCAACTGAGGGGTCTCCTGCATTTTTAAACACCCATGAATGTAGGTCAGCAACGGGTTTTATCAATTATCTTGAATAATTAATTAATTAACGTCCTTCCTCTGCCAGTGAATGGGTCCAGCAGTAGTGTGTGTGCCCTGATTCTGCCAAATTAGAGGCTTGAAAGCTTTTGTCCAATAAAGAGGTGTGAGACTGTAAATACATAGAAAGAATTCTGAAAACGCATGCTGTATGAAGGACACAGTTAACTGCCCAATTGGACAATTTGCCTCGTATTTCTCGGCTCTTTGTTTGCGTCCGGTAAGGGATTTGTGTGGGCTTAAAGAGAGAGTTGTCCCTGTGTTGTTGTGTGAAAAATTCATGATTTTGAAAAAAGACAACGTCGTCAGCAACGATGGGGGAAAGAAGATGGAGAAGAATGACGTTTTCCGACTACGGCTTGAAGGGTAGTTGCAGTTCATCGACAAATGTAATATATCAAGCACTTAGCTTCAGATTGTCACAGCCCCAACACAACACCGCTACCAGCAAAATCAGTCGGTCATTTTAAAGGGGCTAAAACAGCCATGCCAATGTAGCGAAATAAATGCCTTGATAAAATACATGCCGAGGCTGCAAGCTGCAGCTTCATCAAAGCAGTCTTAGTGTAGATCAAGCGGAGTAAATTATGCAAGGATTACGTAATGCCTCTGTTGTAACCTACTTTAATATATGGTTTTTGCATATGCATAAAAATCTACTCAATTGCTTATTGAAAATGAAAGGCTGGCTTTGCATTGCATAAGTGCACATTCAGCTCAGGGAAAACAATCTGCAGCTGCAGAAGCGAAAGTGCAGCCAGCACGCTAGACACATGCATTTTGTATTGCATAATGCAACTCCCCCCCTCCCTCCCTCTCACTCTCTCCCCCCCTCTGCTTTTCTCTCTCATTCACACACACACACACACTATGGGCTGGACAGTGCTCGGTTGGGTTTAGGGATGTGATGTGTGGCGGATTTGATTGGCGCACTAGAATAGAGGAGTGACCTGAGGTCATTGCAGTCAGTTTTTAGAGGCCGATCACACTGGGTAATACAAGGGAGGCACTCCTGCTAATCCATAGACTAATAAAGCCTCACAGAGCCAGGCTCACCAATCTTCAGTCTGGATGTGTCGCTCTGTATTACGTGCAAATGGTGGTTTGAATTTGTTTAAAGAGAACATGAGCGTTATGTCAGCATAGAGAGAAGACTTTGGTAATAAAGGGAAGGGTAAAGGATTGTCGCATAGAGAGAAGACTTTGGTAATAAAGGGTAGAGGATAGGATTGTTTCCAAAGGCTCGCTGTGGTTCCATGGCTGTGCCCCGGTCATCAGAGTGGGAAACTGAGGAGAGGCAGCCATGACTAGCGTTCTTTAGTGAAGAGGACAGCAAAAGGGCACCTAAAACTTCCCTTCATTAGCAAACCCACACACGTCCCTTCACTCAGCCAGCCTGCCTCCTTTTCATTTGAAGGAGGACATTTAAATATGAATACATTTCTTTCAGTTGTAGACAGGGTCAAAACAGGACAGGAAGAGAGGTTGCAATCAAGACTAAAGTGTTATAAAATAGACGTAATGACTGGGTTACTTGCAATGCTAAATAGGAAAGGTCCATGCAAAGTTGTCCTGGAATAAAGTAAACCAAAAATATCATTTGTGTAGTTCTCCTTTTCAACTGTGCAAAAGGATCTGATCTTTAAAGTGAAATACCTGTTCAGTTGACTGTATTGCTTAGCTGTAGATTGCACATTTCATAAAAGGAATACAAGTAAATGATAGTTAATAATATGACCAAAAACCCAATACATTTGGATGCTGTACTGTGCAAAAGTTTTAGGCAGGTGTCTAAAGTAAGAATGCTTTCAACAATCGAAGTGTTAATAGTTTGTTTTTTATCAATGAACTAAATGCAAAGTGAATGAACAAATGAACAATCTAAATCAAATCAATATTTGCTGTGACCACTCCTTGCTTTCAAATTTTTGCCAGCATTTTTTCACATCTGCCTCAAACTTTTGCACAGTACTGTACAACTGTCATTTAGCTGTCTAAAGTCTTCATTGTCACTTCGGGTTTTGCTCAATGTCAAAAATGTTTTCATTTTTTCCTTTTATTTACATTTTTATTTAGCTAACTTCACTGCATATGAAAAGGGAATGTTGAATGAAAATACAAATTATGGGATTATCATTTCATGAAAATATACCAGAGTGCCCCTGGCTGACTGATCTGTAAATGCAAAAAGGACTCGAGGTAACGGGAAAATGCATGAATGTGTTTTAATTTGACATACATGAGTGGGAAATGGAAATGCAATTTTATTTTTCTCCCAGCAAGGAGCACCCACTTCCTCATCTACTCACCCTACTACCCAATTCTCCATGCCTTATATCTTGAGGTCCTCTGAGGGCGGCGAGAAGCTATTTTTCTTCCGAAGAAAGAATATTCTGTCTTAATTGATGTTGGTTATAATGGATTTTCCCCACATCTTCCACCAGTACTATCATGACGTGTGTGTTAGTCTGTCTAACCATGGAACCGTTTTTTCATCTTGACACAGGCGCACAGTGTCTCTATTTCTCGCTGTGCAATTCAAGGTGGAACAGATTTTCATTGTCCACCCTTCCACTCAGAACCACTCCATTTTGAACAGCATCAACCCCTAATTTGCATAGAAACTCTGTGCAAGTGTATTAATGAAACGTTGACTCCAATCGTTGCCATAAGAACAACAGAAAGGATAACGTTTCCCCCCTCACTCTTTCTTGGACAATATGTATCGACATTGTCTCTTACTCTCTGCCTACCGACCCCATCCGTCATGTGTAATTATTTCCCAGGTAGCTTTACCAGACATATCCAAACACTCATGGGCATCAGTGTGGTCTAAACACACAAATACATGTATGCTGTACGCGCACAAACTCACACAGAGAACTAATCATTTCAAATGTCATCTATTTTGCATAATGTCCCTGTGAATGTCTGGATTACTACAACCAAGGACAAAGTGCAGGGATTACTAGTTATTTTCCATCTGTGTCTCACAGATGACCTTGCGTATGGAAAAAAAATGAAATGTCCAATGTCAGGTGGGGAGCGGCCACGCAGAGTGCCAGCAAAGCCAAATTGAGAATGCCGTCGACCAGATCTGTTCTGTGAGGCCTGCTAACACGGCAAGAACTGACATGTTCTCCACCCACGTTGTCCTTTCTGCTCTTTATGGTAAATTTATATTCAAAATTGTTCCTCCACTGCTTCGACTCATTCCCTTTCATATTTTCCTTCATCACATTACCCAATCTCCGTCAACGGCAGTGGCTCTCTCTGCCTCGTACACCTCTGCAACCATTCTAAATCTTAGCGTAAAGATGTTGGACCTAGGTTTTAGGTTATACATGATGAAAATCTATCCATTGATTCAATTTGTATTTCTATTAAAGCGATAGTTTGTCCCTGGTTATGGTTATATTTTGAAAGGGTGTCACACATAGCCTATGAAAGAGCCAAATATGGAGTTGTAGATTATATAATAGAATTTGTTATTTACTGTTTGTGCATTGGATGGCCCTGCCAGTATCAGGGGTTTCGTATAAAGATAGGAAGTTTACCGTTTCTGTCAGGTGTTTAACCCGGAAGGGCAAAAGGTTTTTGAATGCTGTTGCGGTAGATATGTTATCATGCTGTAATACTTGTTGGTGCTGCGATGGAAAGGAGATTAAGTTTATGCACAATAACGAGTGTGATTCTGCAAACAACAACGGCCTGGCAATTCTGTAGCCTACCGGACACAACACACACCACTCAAGTAAAGGGTTGAGCTGCTACAACGTACAAATTGTTTGTTTCAGAAAAATAAAGTATAACCATCTAGAGTATTTTATTTACATGAATTACCAATTGCAATTATTACTGTGGCTGAAAAGTGCATTATTGAGTATTTCAGTTAAAAGGGTAACAAATGTTTTTCTCCTATATTATTAAATCACGAATCAGTACACAATTGCTCTATTTAGAAGGTTGCATATTTGTACATTGCACTACATTAACCTGAAAATAGAACTGGTGAAAGGATGCCTGAAGGACTCGCCAAAGAACCGTTCTGCCCTTTTAGGTCATTCTGCCCACCATCCCAACCTACCAATCCGCTTACTCACGTCATCAGTCACCTGAGTGCCTCTCAACCAATCACAGTGCAACACTGTGCCTTCTCATCTGGAGCCACTGACTATCTCAATGTGAGGAAAGAGGCCCGGAGACAATGCGAGTGTTCAGAACACACTTGCAGTGACAAACCCTGCATACCACTCAATTATGCTTCTGAAAGCCATCGTCTAAATTGCTATGTGTGGGCACAGGCTTCTTTGATCATGACAATTGCCTGGCAATTCAAATTCAGCTTGTCACATTTTTGGTAATCTAGATTACATTAACCATCTAATTCTAACTGCACTTCAATTCAACTTCCATCGCTGCTCAAAATGTGGGCTCACTTAGGGAGTTTTGTTGAAGGGAAGGACATTTACCGTGACATTTTTGTTTATGTTAATCAAGGGCTACTGCTGTACATTACTGATCACCGCAATTACAAGTGTACTGTTAGTTGGCACTTGTAAATTAAGTATTCTGTTTACTTTGCACTATCCATAGAGCTGTATATTGATACATATCTTTTTTACCTTTTAAAATATTAAAAAATTGATTCTTACTTTTAATTTACTGTTATGCGAACCTTACATTCAGCCATTTAAAAAAAACACTTTAAATGGATCCCTGTCTTTGCGCTGTTGTTGTGTTGTGCTCAGTGTTAGTGTTCCTGTGTCTGTTTGCATACATACTGTATCTATTGTAACTCAGACCTTTGAATGAGGTCTTCTACCTACCTGCCTATACCAACCTACCTCCCCACCGCCCTACCCTTTTCAATGCAAAGAACTCAATAACCTTCTCACATCTCCCTTCATTCCCCATCCTCCCCTTTGCCAGCAGGGATAAAACGGAGGATTTCGCAGTCTCCTTGATGCTGTTGCTTCACCCCTCCAAGGTGCTGCTGCTCTCTACAGTAAGCCCTTCCCTGCACTCAAAGGTTTCCGTGCACTTTGAGAGAGCCTTTCCTGTATTATTTATAACCCGAGTCCAGGACTGGGCTCTCTGCGTGTGTCTCTCTTAGTAACGGTTCAATGGCCTTAGTCTCAGGCTGCATGCACGCGCTCACTCCACGAGACAGACGGACCACGTCGGCCATGCAGAGAGAGGGAGAGAAATGGAGGGATGTCATTGCGGACGAAGAGATGAGATAAAGGGATAGAGATTGTCCGGGACGGTCACATGTTATTGATCGCTGCTGCTGTTTGGCTGTGGTGTCGGCGTAGAGAGAGAGACAGAGGCGGGGCTTAACACATACAGGCCATCCTTTCCTCCCTCTTTCATTGACTACCTCATCTCATCTGTTTAATAATTCTTGGCGAACGTTGAGTCATCCCTTGCTATGCCGTTGCATTTTCCCTTGCTATGCCTTTTTCCAAACTGTAGGCTGACTCACCAATTATTCATAGGATGTCTGCCGCTATTTCCAAATCTCACCTTTCATTATAACTAATATGAATACTTCTCCCACATTCTGCCCTGTATCCTTTAGTGGTCTTTCTTTCTGTTTTTCCATTCTATAATCTCCATCTCTATCTGACTTTGTATAAGCTTCCCTCAGTCCGTTTCTCTCTCCTTCTTGTTCTCTATCTCTCTACTCCACTCCGTAGTTTTCCCTCTCTCGTCATCTTTCTCTCCCCTCCTGTTCCTCTACTCTCAGTTTCTCCCTTGTTAGCTATGGCCTTTTACATAACACTCACGGTGCTGGAAGAGACAGATGGTGTTTTTTTTCCATATGGGAGCAGATTAGAACGTCATAGACCCTGCGTGCTCCCAGGCTTATCCATCAGCTGTAAGAGATGGGGCATTACTTCTGGTACAGCTCTGTCCCCCACCAACCATCCCACCTTGGTGTCGACGACCCGCATTCCCCCGCCCCAGCCCCAGGTCTTCTTTCAGGAGGAGATGCAGTCAGATAAGGGAGGGGCAAGAATGACAAAGATAGAGAGAGAGAGGAGAGAAAATCTGAGGAAGGGGGGAGGGGCAAAGGGGATGCAAGTGGCAAAGGGGAGGGGCAAATTGCTGCAGTCACTGATGCAGTGCCGCAATATCCCAGAGTGCCCCTGGCTGACTGATCTGTAAATGCAAAAGGGACTATATATGCCGACTTTATAATTGATGTTTTCATCGGTCTTTCATGTATTGTCAACCCCTGCGAAATATGTCATTATCTTTTCAGGAGTAACCAACCACCCAATCCACTTCTTTTTTTGGCTGAACAGCTATGTATTTGAGCTAAACTGAGTGAAAGACAATGATCCAGACAAAAACGTTAATATATTTTTGGAAAATCTGACTCCCGTCTGCCCGCTTATGGATGAAACCGGTACCGAGTCCGGTACACTACAGTTCATCGTCACCAACATCTTAGACGCCCAGACAGTCACGCTGGCCTCTGAAATAAATATGGAATTGGCGCTTCAAAATTGTCAAGGGGGCTGACTACAGAGGCGTTAGCTGGACTGTTAACGATCAGGGGCTGAGCCCAGACTGTGGTGGGTCGACCTCTGACCCTAGTCTAGGGGGGTCCGGGGGCATGCTCCCCTGGAAGAATTTTTTTTTAAATTTAAGTTAAATGCAGCAATCTGGTAGACTTTCTGAGCAAAATTAAGAGGCTAGATCTATGAAGAACTTTGAGCTCTTGTAAACAATTTTGTTCTCATATCAAACCAGAAAATAATTGTCTGGAACAGTGGTGCATGGGTCCATAGAAACAATGTCTGGTAAATGATGGTGAAAGATATTCCATCCATAGATAATTAAACACTTTAGTATTTGAAAGCTTTGTGGGTGAAATATTTTGGGCAGATTGAAAGGTAAAACTAAAATCTCTACACTTTTATTAAGTATTTGGTTGTATAATAGTAAGCAAATTGATAATTCATACTGTGTGTTTGCAGGTACTTCAAAGCAGGAACTTGAGAGCTAAACTTTCCCAATGCTGACCAGCATAGCACTACAACCCACTAACTTATAGAGACTAAATGAGATGAGGGTGTTCGCCGGCATGCCAATGACAAATTGTGCAGATGCCAAGAGACAGATTAGAACTTTGTATTCTGGCCAGTGCAAGGAGTACTTACTTGTCAGCATGTGTTCTAGCAATGCGGACACAGCACGCACATCTCTCTCTACAGTACCTTATAATTTTGTGTCACTGGAGGCATAAGTTGGACAATGTGCTTGCATGACAAAAGCCTATCAGATCACTTCGGTTCCTAAAATGGTTCTACGGAGAGGCCAATATTGTATGGATGTTTATATGTGTGCTGCAAGATTTGCAAAGTTTGTGTGTGGATGTCCCAAGTGGATGTAACAGTATACAGCTAGTATGCACTGTCAAACATTCATAAATATGCCGGGAAAAAAGGCTAAACACCAACCTTACATGTATCACTTTGATACAATCAACACTGAATATGAGCATTTATTTGGTATAGTTGGTCAAATGGTTTTATGAATGGTCAAATATTGTATGCTCTTCATTATATCTTATATATTGAGAGATAATTCAAAGAATGTATACATCAATCAATCAATCGTCAATGTACTTAACAGCTCAACATTGATCTGTCTAAATCGTCTAATCTGTCAAATCCCAAGCCTGCACTTTTATATATATATATCTATATATATATATATATATATATATATATATATATATATATATATATATATATATATATATATATATATTTATATACTTTGAGAAGGGAGGAGAAGCTACCCCTAGAGATTAAAAAAATAAAAAACTAAGGCAGACCGCCATTAAACAGCAGATAGAAAATAAAGGTCACAAGTTTCACATTGTCGATTTCATAAAGTGTTGAAAAACATTGATATTCAATATTCAGTGTTCATAAGAACATGTATTGCTGATAACTGTCACTTATGTAATTCTTTAGTATAGTACAGTACGCCAGCTTGCAATTGTGGGCATGTTTTTGTGTGTTTTGGAGACCTGGCGTTTGGCGGCCTCCCAACTCAAGTAAGGGGGAGATGTACCTTCAAGGGAAGGCTGAGGCTGTGTGAGGTACTTGAAGGAAACGACCTCCCCCTGCACACCCTGAGCACCTGCCACTCCTTTCACCTGATCAACAGCCATTAGGGGCTGCTACCTATTTAAAGGGTGTTTGTGACTTGGAGGAAAGAGAGCTGGACACTGACTAATAGGGCCAGATGTTGTGACCATAAGGAGAGACAGGATCAACCGTGGAACATATGGATATCTTTCCCCATTGGTACATTTCTGCTAAAGCTAATTATTGCCGTTGCCTGGAACATTCTCTCCTACTGATGAGTTGCTGCTGATCACAGGAAACAGGAAAAAGCGCTTGGAGACCCCAGTCCGCGAACCCCCTCGAACCCCCCCCCCCCCCCCCCCACACACACACACACACACCACCCCCCAATGCATTCAAATACTTGTTCACTTTTGTTGTTCTCCTTGGTGTATGTTCAAAACGCCACAACGACCTGAGCACAGCAAGGAGTGGCAGTGTCCAGACATAACATGTCCACCGCTTCTGGGTTTTGCAAAAGCAGGATGCTTGAAGTTGATGCTCTCATTTCCGCCTGGCCTCCATATTCCTTTTTGTTTCTTGTGTATTATTCACGCAATTGTATTGAGAGTATTGGCCTGTTGGTTTTTCATTTTACATAACTTGTTAGTGTTCTGTTTATCCACGTTTCATACCTCTTTGAAAATTGTAAGAGGGTAAGCATTATCTTAGGGAAGTAATACATTTAAAGTTCATGAGGTGGGTGAAATCTCCTCGGCAACTATGACCCGACAGATCCCTTTCCTTAACCTTTAACCTCCCCTATTGAGATCACTTTCTCCAGGAACTCTAGTTGTGAGCTGTATAGGCAAATGACACTCTCCCAATCTTCCCTGCTAGAGTAAGTTATATTACACACACACACACACACACACACACACACACACAGACACCATGTAAACTGGTCAAACTGACTTGTTTGTCAGTTTAACTAGGACTGTCTTTGCATGCAGCATAAAGCTTGTTGACTTCATGTGGAGAGGAAAGTGGATTGCACTGTACGGAGACCAAACCTGGGGTCACACGAACACATAGAATCTAACCTGTCTCTCTCTCTTTCTCTTATCTTACCTTATCTGCTTACCTTAAGCCAGGGACTGGCTAATGGACGGCCTCCTGCAGGTAAGCCTGTCCACACAAACATTCCAAAACACACACTGTCCTTGCATGTGTACAGTCACAAATCAATGAAGCCGGTATAGAAACAAATACAAAAGTTCACTCATGAGAAACCCAAGATGTATGCGCTGACTTTTTTTGTTTGTGTATGTCAGCATTGCCCGTTTGTTTACTCACACTAAAGATGATGCTTAACAATGTAGGATGTACACACACAACCAAGTGAGTACTCTTAGTGAGTAGTTAATGGAGTGTGCGTGTGTTATGTTACAGGACTGGATGGAGCTCTGTAGAGCCCTGGCCATAGTGTAATCCTTAAGCCTCTTTAGAACCAGGGGTGGGAGAACGTGCGGAAGGTATTTCTCAGGAAGGTGGTCACTAACCACACAGAAGTAGGCAGTATCCTTTAAAGACAGGTCCGTGGTAATATTCCACAAAGCTTCTCAATCAGCTTCACCACAATGCTGATTTTGTACTATAGGGCTTTTAGTGTGAAAGCAATGGATCGCAGTCTTCTGGTCGAGAAAACTTAAGACATGTACAGATGTCAATGCTATTTTTAAGATGTCAATTCTTTTCACAAGATCAATGAAAAAAAGAAGCACCAAAATGGCCAGGTATTTTCCTTGTTTGTCACCTAAAGCGAGCTATAGCCAGAGTAGGTATGGGTGAACACAGGCTTTATTGGTAACATTTAGGGGGGTTGTCAGACTTCATACAGGCCTATAGCTCCACAGAATGTTTTGCTGCACCCAATTAGTTCACTCCAGCTGGAGCGCCTCCTTGCTAACTACTTCCTAGAAACAGTTTGGCAACACATCGCGTTAAGATATCCCCTCTCCAGGCTTTCAAAAGTGATTTATTGAAATTGTCATGGATGTAGCCGTGAAGCTCCATTAGGGTTTGTCAGCAACGATGGTGATGGTGCTTAAGACAGGATTACGGGCTACTCTGACAGCCCTCTCACCCCCACTCCTATCTGTTAGCTGCTTTATCAGCTTTATCCTGCTTATTGGTATGCCACCAGGAGTAGCTTCAGTGGAGTGCTCTGTATCTGTATGCATTTGATAGCAAGTTGGCTAAAATCCCCATGGGTGCACATCAGTGAACACTGGGTACAACAAGACTCAGCACAACCTATTGAAGGCTTTTCATCAACAAATGTTTTTTTTTGTTACTGTATTGCAAAATAATGTCTTATGGAATGTGCTTAATAGTTTTTATATGCAGTAGGTTTGAAATTGATTCTTGGATTACAAAATGATGCATTAAAAACACCTGATGAAAAGACATTTCTAAGGTCCAATCGATGTGAAAATTCAGTTACTTTAAAACAGTGATTTAAAGTGAATCAGTTAAATAATTTGTAATCTCTACGGAAATACATCTAAGAGCATGTTCAAAGCAAGATCTGAGGGACTCTTAGCGAAGGAAAACATGTATTTGAGAGGAGCAAAACCCAGACAAGGCAATGTGTGACCTGCTCTATCATTGTCCGTCAAATGGACCCAAATACACATTGAGGAAAAAGTGGGGAATGTTCGCTTTCAAATTATACAATATGCATTGTAGCTGTTGCCAATAGAAGTCAAGGGCCTTTGTTGTAAAGACTGGGACTTTATGATGTCGCAATTTGAGGGTTTCAAGATAGCACAAGGTGGATCCTTTCCTGACTACATTTCCGTTTGAGTTACCCACCACAAAGAATTTTCTTTGTTAATAAACCCCTAAGTTGTTGGAACTTTTTACCATATACCAAAATTAGCCCCACTGAGTCGAGTGAAAGTATCAGTTGTAGGTAAGGTGAAGCAACTAAATCGGTAAGGCAGCAAACAATACATAAGCCATGTTTGGCTCATTTTCTATTTAGCCAACCAGCGCCTATTTGTAGTCTTCCTGACTATTTGACTTTCTGACAATCTATAATATGTAAGCTATTTTAAATAGACGGAATAGAGTAAATCTGAAATGTTTCACAAGGAAGATTTCCAGTAGTCTACACATTTGTAAATGTACCTCGGGGAACATACAGCATTTGAAGCCAGGCCAATGTACAGTCCCCTCCAAAAGTATTGGAACAGTAATGCCAATTCCTTTATTTTTGCTGTAGACTGAAAGCGTTTGGGTTTGACACCAAAAGATGAATATGAGACAAAAGATCAATATGTCAGCTTTTATTTCCAGGTATTTTCATCTGGATCTGATAAACAACTTAGAAGATATCATTATTTGTAAAGGAACACCACATTTTTTGTTGAGCAAAAGTATTGGAACATGTGACTAACAGGTGTGTTTTGTTGCCCAGGTGTGTCTTATGACATTTATTATTCAAACAATAAATAACACTGAATGTCTAGGCTCAGTTTCAGATTCTGGTTTTGCCTGTGCAGACTGCAGTTATAGTAATCAACATGAAAAGCAGAGAACTGTCTATGGGTGAAAAGAAAGCAATTGTGAAGCTAAGAGAAGATGGGAAATCAATCAGAGCCATTGCACAGACACTAGCCATAGCCAGTACAACAATTTGGAATATCCTCAGGAAGAAACAAACTACTGGTGTACTAAGTAACAGACATCGAACGGTACGACCAAGGAAAACAACAGCAGTTGACGACAGAAACATTGTCAGAGCTGTGAAGAAAGACCCTAAAACTACTGTTGGTGAGATCAACAACAACCTCCAGAGGGCAGGAGTGAAGGTTTCAGAATCCACTGTTCGCAGAAGACTTCATGGACAACAGTACAGAGGCTACACCAGAAGATGCAAGCCATTCATTAGCATAAAGAATAGGAAGGCCAGGCTGGATTTTGCCAAAAAGTACAGAGACGAGCCTCAAAAATTCTGGGAAAAAGTTTTATGGACTGATGAGACGAAGACTAACTTCTACCAGAGTGATGGAAAGGCTAAGGTTTGGAGAAAAAAAGGATCTGCTCATGACCCCCAAAACACAAGCTCATCTGTGAAACACGGTGGAGGTAATGTGATGGCTTGGGCTTCAATGGCTTCTTCTGGGACGGGCTCATTAATCTTCATTGATGATGTAACACATGATGGCGGCAGCAAAATGAATTCGGAAGTCTACAGAAACATTTTGTCTGCCAATTTAAAGAAGGATGCAACCAAACTGATTGGGAGATCCTTTATCATGCAGCAAGATAATGACCCTAAACACACTGCAAAAGCAACAAAGGAGTTCATCAGGGGCAAGAAGTGGAAGGTCCTAGACTGGCCAAGTCAATCTCCAGACTTAAACCCTATAGAGCATTCTTTTTACCTTCTTAAAAGGAGACTGAAGGGAGAAACCCCCCAAAACAAGCAACAACTGAAAGAGGCTGCAGTGAAAGCCTGGAAAGGCATAACAAAAGAAGAATGCAAAAGTTTGGTGATGTCCATGGGTCGCAGGCTTGATGCAGTTATTGAAAGCAAAGGATTTGCAACAAAATATTGAGTCTTATTCACTTAAATCCATTTCAAGTCTATCTGTTCCAATACTTTTGCTCATCTAAAAATTTGGTCTTTCTTTTCAAATAATGATATCTTCTAAGTTGTTTATCAGATCCAGATGAAAATACCTGGAAATAAAAGCTGACATATTGATCTTTTATCTCATATTCATCTTTTGGTGTCAAACCCAAACGCTTTCAGTCTACAGCAAAAATAAAGGAATTGGCATTACTGTTCCCATACTTTTGGAGGGGACTGTATATGAATAGATAATTGAATCCTGAAAACAATGACATATTGGATGTCTAACCTTCTACAGTTGTTGTGTTACAAGCCTGAAGTAAAGACTAAAACAGGACACCAAACAAAAGTGAAAGGTTAATTGGGCTTTCAATGGGCAAGGATGTCTTGAAAGAACAATACTTTAATATGTTGATTATGTATTTTCTTGGCATGTGTTGGAACTAGCCTGGTGTGTAAGTGTGGTCAAGAGCAGACTAACTATCAACTGAAACCAGAACTGAACTAAAGATTTGAAAGTATATGACTCGAAACAAAGGTTTCCTTTCAAGTTTGCACAGAATTACAAAAACGACACAATTTCAGGGCTATATATGGGCCAGAAAACAGGTGACAATGAATAGATCAATAATGACTTCATGAGTCAGTCTGGGAAATGAGTGGGCGCCCTCCAGTGGGCAAACCTAGCACTCCTCATGAAGGTTTAAAGTAAGCAATAGCCTGTTATGTAACTTTACATACTGGTGTAATATATAAAGGTGATACCAATATTGACTTACATTATGCCATTAGCCAGGTTAATAGGGCCTCCTCATTAACAGTATACACATAGATGTTGATGTTAGTATGTTGCAGAACAGGAGGGAGCTAGATGGAGGGAGAGCCTAGATGCCAGTGCCACCAACAATTCCTGATTGTTTTAAGAGGCTAAATCAGAACACTTAAATTTGGGTGCATTCAAACTCGAAAAGTCCAGGACTATTTTTCTTCTCCAGTCCATGCCTGTCTTAAGGTCACCCTGTTTATGCACAATCCGATGCACCTGGAGTACAAAGCCCTCACAACGAAAAATGTGTTGCTGTTTCAGTATTTTAGGTCTGCACTGTATTAACTGTGTCTTCATACATCACCAATTTATTGTCATTAGCACCATAGCTTCCAATGAACTGATTCAAATCGACCTAGTACTTGTGCTTGACTTAAACTATCTACCGTGCTTGGTTACATAAATTCTGTTTGCCTGCTACCAAACCAAGGCAGCTATACACCGTTTGAGGTCTGAGGGAAAGGAGCCAGATAACTAAGCCTCTTCACTCCGTCCCACGGCAGCTTAGGCTGGCCGCTCACCGAACCTCCCCCATGGGCTCCCAGGATGCCCTCAGTGTGGAAACCTAAGGCAACAGGAGGACAGGAACCTAACTGTTTGAGAGGAATACGGAAGTCTGTTTTAGTATCATAGCAACTATGCTTGTGACAAATCAAATCAATGAAATGAAACCTGTAACACCACTGTCCTTTTCCGGACTCCACACACACATACGTCGACTTTCTTATACTCTATCCTCCTTCTCTCTACCCTTCTCCCTTTCCAATTGTCTCTTCCTCTAACTTTTCACTTGCCTGTACACTTCTCTTCCTCACTGGCTTCAACTCGGTGGCCTCTACTTCAGTAACCCACTTCTTTCTAAAGGCCTGCGCTCTCTTTTGGCTCTTTGTTATTCCATGCACGGACGACCATTAATCCTGGCAAAACGTGGCCCGGTAGAAAATAAACCTCTGATCTGATTAAAGTCCCAAAGCAATGGACGAAAAGCTGTGTAGACATCTCAGTGCTGCATGAGTATAAAACCCCACATTTACACAAGCTGATCTGTGCTGTAGGATGTGTTTGGTTAGTTTACATACTTTCGATTGTAAAGAATTGTAATGGTAAAAGTCAATGGACAGCAGTTCTTTGGTTATTATCTAGCAACATCACTCATATTATTTTTTTTGATTGATTTACATAACCTTCATTTTAAAAGGTGACAACGAAATCAATTTTTAGTTTTTTATGCATAATGTTGAAACTTGAAAATCTAGTGATTCATCTATAAATTATTAATTCTTAACCATGATACCGGCCTATTTATTACGTACACCTTGCTAGTACCAGGTTGGACCCCCTTTTGCCTTCGGAACTGCCTTAATTCTTCGTGGCATAGATTCAACAAGGTGCTGGAAACAATCCTCAGAGATTTAGGTCGATATTGACATAATAGCATCACACAGTGCTGCAGATTTGTCGGCTGCACATCCCTGATGCGAATCTCCCGTTCCACCACATCCCAAAGGTGCTCTATTGGATTGAGATCTGGCGACTGTGGAGGCCATTTGAGTGCAGTGCATTTTCATGTTCAAGAAACCAGTTTGACACGATATGAGCTTTGTGACATGGCACGTTATCCTGCTGGAAGTAGCCATTGGAAGATGGGTACACTGTGGTCATAAAGGGATGTACATGGTCAGCAACAATACTCAGGCAGGCTGTGGCGTTTAAAGGATGCACAATTGGTACTAAGGAGCCCAAATTGTGCCAAGAAAATATCCCCCACACCATTGCACCACCACCACCAGCCTGAACCGTTGATACAAGGCAGGATGGATCGATGCTTTCATGTTGTTTATGCCAAATTCTGACCATACCATCTGAATGTCATAGCAGAAATCTAAACTCATCAGACCCGGCAATGTTTTTCCAATCTTACATTGTCCAATTTTGATGAGCCCGTGCCAATTGTAGCCTCAGTTTCCTGTTAGCTGACAGGAGCTGACCTCTACCATCAACAAGGCATTTTTGCCCAGAGAACTGCCGCTCACTCAGCATTTCATCATTATGAATGAAACCGTAAACGCTTACTTCAGTGGCCTCCATGTGTAATTTTATTCTACACGGGGTTCAAAAGGCGCACATGGTAATTGTCTTTCATTTCTTTATATTTGTGTAAAATGATTGCTAATGTGCCTTTACATGAATAATCTAGTTTCCACTGTATCTGCTGATAAAAGAGAAAGAGAGTTGAAATAAATCTTAAGACATCTGTATGACACGTTGCCATTATTTCATTGGACCATTGGAGTGTAGTTAGCTTGAGAGGATCCTCTGAGAAGAACGAGAGAAATTCTGCACATACAGGTGCGAAGCTTGTAGCGTAATTAAGGTAAAGGGTTTGAATACTTATGTAAATGTAATATTTCCGTTTTTTATATTTAAAAAAATGTGATTCTACAAAAACCTGTTTTGCGCTTTGTCATTATGAGTATTGTGTGTACATTGATTGTTTTATACCTGTCCAAATTGAACTCCTCTGTACAATTACTACAAACTTCAAAACTCATATCACATTTGCTTTGGTTGCAAAGAAGTGCACATTGAGGTATGTGTGTGTTTCAGGTAGAAACATTTATATTTTACCAGAGACTGTATTAAGATCTTGGGCTGTAGATTAGATTAGATTCGGGTTTTTTAAAATGTTTTTTAGGTTATGGGGTTTGCCTTAGTAAGCTTACCAGAGTAAAGGGAGTCGGCTAGACACCCCACAGAATATAAAATACTGAAATATTTTTCTTAATAAATATTAATATATATTATAGTAATTAATTAGTTAGTTCTAAATATTAATATTAATTTAATAAATCAATATAAACTGCTCAGTATAAGAATGTTGTGTAAAAGCAAAACCTTCATTTTCCATATATAACGTGTCCAGTGTGGTAATACTTAGGCTGCATTTGATGCTTCAGATTTGTGAGGATGGTTGAGGAGGTCAGACAGGGTGGGGCCATTCCGTTAAGCAGAACAGCTAGACGGACTCGTTGGCCTAAGCTGTTTATGTTTGAGACAAAGCTCCTTGCGTTCCCGTGTCTACACTGCTCCTCCCCCTGGGGAGAGTTGGCATTACAGCTTCGGAAAATCACATCAGATTACGTCATATCCCAACCCTAGAGAATCTCTGTCTGTTTACTTTCTGTTATAATCGCGTTTACGTAGCATTTTTGTACGTGAAATAGATTTTAACAGATGCATTTGACAAAGAAGTCAACAAAGACAAAAAATAATGTTACTGATCTCCATACAATATGACCTCTGGAGAATGAGATGCTGTTGATCTGAAATGTTTCTAATTCACAAATGTGTCCTATGTTTAAACTTCAGTTGTCAAAATAAAATAATGTAATCACTACACCTCTGAATACCGCCTAGAAACAACGTAAAACCAGTTCTATCTTGACTACCTGAATTACTCTTAATTCATTCACAAATACCAAATACCAAACACCAAATTATAGTAATAATATAAGTCCTGTTTTTAGTCTTGTGGCATAAACAAGAAAAATCAATTCATAATCTACATTTAACAATGTAATCGGCCTCAAATTTTCTATAGATAAAACATCTTTATCCAGCTTTGGCAACAAAGTAATTAAACCTTGTTTCATAGTTGTTCATAGTTTCATGGTCAATTCTTGTCTAACGATACATTCCTCATACATTTCTAGTAAAGGTAATTCTATAAGGTCCCAAAAATATGAATTAAATTCAACTGGGAGCTCATCGGTACCTGGTGAATTACCCTTTTCCACTGAATATAAGGCATTAGATATTGATGGAGGAAAATGTTTTATACATTCTAAAAAACTATCACAGGGTCAAAAGTTAGCACCATACAATACACTATTGAATGAAAAACTTGTTTAGCTAAATCCACTGGATTGGAATTGATCTTATCGTCAATCTTTAAGGAATGATAGACTTAATATTACAACTTAATAAACTCTAATATTTCTTTTGGGGATGTTGTTTCTGCATGAAGAAATTGTTTTCTATTAAATATTAAATTGTCAACATTCATATGTCACTCTTGAGCAGCCAATTAAAGCCTTAGCTTACCTAAAACAGTAAGTTCAGCAATTCATCCAAGGAGGAATCCAACTAAATAAATGTGTCTATATGGCTACATGTAAAAAATGATATCCTTACATCAATAACAAAAAAATACTGTTCTTTCAAACTCGACTGGAGGATTCTTCTCTTTTCATGACCTTGGAATCTCGTTTGATTGGCACGTATAAATGTTGCTCACTCTTTGGCGTAACCCTTCTCATTTCAAGACACACCCTCCTCCTGGTTTGTGCAAATCTATTCCAATCATTGACTGTATAATATAAGTGGACGACGGCAACGTGACCTCATGGTCTGTAGATCCTTCATTTTGAAAGGTACAAATTGCTAGTACAAACTTCCCCGCAGGCTTTTGAGCCAATGTGTAGAAACCAGGAACCGAGGCTAATAAAAATACAACCACAATGCTTTACAAAAATGTCGTTTTTTATTAAGGCTGCCCTTCATACCTTGTGTGGCAGAAGCACAAGTAAAAGTTATCCACAATAAAACCCATCTGCATCCAGATTCAACTATAAACTACAAAGAGGCTGTTTTTTAAAGTGAGAACGTAAACTAAAGTCATATTTGACATTTTAAGTGATTAATTTAACTTTACCCCACAAATAACAACAAAAACCTCCTGTTTAGAGTTTGACGAAGAAGTTGATTGAATGAAAGGCAACCCAAATGCTCCTAACGTCATTCTTCAGCTCACCTTGCCACCTCAAGTTTATAACCATCACCTGCATAATTTTGGTCTAGCTCAATAACACTGTACCTTAGACTCTTGCTACTACAGTTGCCTGACTGACTTGTTTCGGTCTGTCTTAGTTCCAAGATTTCGATTTGCACAGATTTGGGATATGGCACAGGGAATGCATTTGCAGCATAAATAACAGTGTACCTTCAGAGTGAGATCTTTCACAGGCATTAAGGTAAATAATCTAATTCTGACGGTGCATTCACACCAGCAGAGATGGCATGATGCAATCATTCCCCTTCCATTGAGATCTTACAAAGACGTGCACAGTATATGATGGAACGGCAGGCAAGCGAAAGTAGGCGAAGGAGGCGATGAAAATAAATTATGTTACAAAAATCCTCAATAAAATGCAAATAAAGGCGAAGTTAAGGGGAGGATCTCGTCCCGAAAACCAATTGTGGGCCGTGAGACAGATTTTCGTCCCCCTCCTAGAAAAATGTTTTGAGTCCAGTTAGCAAACGTTTTTTTCTATCATTGATGAGAACATTTTGAAAAGAGGTTTTGACCTTTGACCAAGCTTAACGGTTGCAAGTTGGACAATGGTATGCAGCCTACTAAGCAATTAAATTCATAACTTGTGCCTGTAGTAAAGTTTTAAACCCTTTCAGCAAACAGACCACGTCTGGGAGGTGCAGTTCTGAACTTGCAAGAATCTCACATTGGAATAGTCAGCTATAATATATCTTGTCCAGTATGCTTTCTCTGAATGGCCAGAATGAAAGTTCTGAAAGAATGAAGGGTAGGGCTTTCCCAGCATGCACCAGCGGAGCACCTCACCCAGACTTTGTTCGCTACAGTTTGTAGGTTTATGAATTGTTGCCTGTTCCTTTAGTTTGTTTGAGAAAAGAGAATTAGTGTTGTATTTAGTCTTGGTTATATTTGGGTCACCCTGAGTTACAGTGTCTGTACTCACATCCTTATGCGAACCATGACCAAATTTGCAAACGCTTTGTCTGATTAAAGTCTAGATTGACCTTTGTCACTTGCGCTGAGCCAAAGTTCTTATTGTTTGAGACATTGCAGATGTTCTCTTTGAACATCCATGTGTGATAACACTGCCACTTGTCACAGGATAGCAATCATCAATTTCATACACCTGAAAATATATTTACAAATGTTCATTCCTTAAAATAGAAAGACCTTATCTGAACTTCCATTCTAGACTATAGTAGAACGTCAGGCAGATGTCCGGAAAATACGTCTCTTAAACATCCGTTATAGGCTTCAGAAAGACGTTGGGAAGACATCTGGAAAATACAATTTCCAAAATGGCCGCCCATAAAAGATCACCGGATAAGACATCCGGAGGATGTCAAGAACATCTTAATAACGTTCTGTCCCCTCTTTGGGACTTCCTTTGACTACTGACAGAATACTGACCAAGACGTCTAGCCGACATTTTAACGTGATTTTGTTCACTGGGCTATGTTCGTTTGATGAATAACATGATCTAGACTAGCTAGGCCCCTTTTAATATAAAGGTTGCATGTTGCTCCAGAGTGGGAAGACATTCACAAAACTTCAGCTTAGCAATACAACTAGATGGAATCTGATTGCTGCTTGTGTGAACGCACAGTAACTGGCCAATGTTGTTGTCTTTTGTCCTTTTAAACTTTCTTTACAGCAGATCCTAGGTAAAGTACTACTTTTCTAGAAGGATCTGACGCGGGGGCACCTCTTGCTGGGCAATAGTAGGAATGTTAATGTTGGGGTCATCATCATCTACCTGGTAACATTTGCCCAGGTTTTTGATTATATTGAAATTGTAGCGGGCTGTCTCAGCGAGACTGTTCTCCAGGATCCAGCCATCAGATTCTGAGTCCGGGTCCCCCTGACGTAGGAGATTTTCCATGGCTGTCTGCAAATAGCGAACCCCTGTCAGAACCAACAGCTGTTTGAAACGACAAAAAAACAAAACAATTAATCAGTTCCACACTTCTAACATGCTCATTGGCCTATTAGCAGGTACGCCGGGTAGTTCAACCAGAAAGGTTTTGTTGACGGGGAAGAGAGCCTGATAAAGTCATCCAACAGACATTTAGTTTTAGTTTATTCATACTCATTTTGAAGATACTGTATTTGTTTTTAAATTGTCCCTATGCCGGACACAAACATGTATAAATTGTATTCTAACTCTACAGACTGTGGATACAAAACAAACCTCCAAGGAATTGTGCTATATAGATCAAAACACTCTCAGCAAATATCATGAAAATTATTTTGAAAAAAATGTGAATGGGATCCTGCCCACCTCAAACAGCCAAATGAGGAACACAATCAAGCTAATGGATTGCATGATGCTGGTGTAATGGTCTAGAAGAGCCTGTCTGCAGCCCCCCTTCCACAGGTTGCGTTGGTCTGTCTGGTGATCATAGTTGAAGTGGGCGGAGTTGTTGGTGACCTGATGCTGAATGCAGGGCCGTGGAGAGTACGTGTTACAGCAACTGAAGGGTACCCCGTCCATTAGATACTTCCCATCCACGTTGCTGCGCACACGACTAGAAGACAGGAGAAGGATAGCTTGTTATTGTATTGTTTTTTTTTATTAAAGTTAAATTAAAGACCCAATCACAATATGAGTAGAGTAAAAAATGTTAAAGCATGGTCAAAATTGCTTGGAGTCTAGTTATGTATCTTTGACCTCCTGACCCCCTGCTTGATAGGCCTATATCAGGGACTTTTGAACTTTTTATGGTTTGTCTTGATTCAATTGAGCAGTTTATTGCCCTATTGGTAACAGCCTAGCAGCCTGGTTTTGAAGTAACTTGTGTGCCTGCCTCCAGCTCAAAAATTGTAGTTATTGCTGTTCTTTTCAATACTTAAAGGAAAGTTGTATAATATACATTATATACTATATACTATCCATAAATCCATAAAGGTTTATATTTATACAAGCGGTATATAAAAAAAAAATTCACTCACAGTATACATAGATGAACCAGCCTCCGTTTAAATAACTTTTTCAAGATCATACTTGTACAAATCCAAATCATGCCCTAATTCAGATATACATTTGGGAAGGACAGGTGAGGATTGACGTAACTAGAGTTTAAGGTAGGGTGGATGGACAGCCAGTTCAATGAGAACAAGGTCAACGGCATTCAGTCGAACCTCTTCATCCTGCCATCCCAATATATGTTTTTATAGGTACACACGAGGTTAGCTGATCAAAATGCTCAAGAAGAAAGATCTGAAGACACCTGCAGTATCTAAAGATAAGGAATGCTGTGTATTCTGTTACTTACTCCATCACTTCACTGCTACTCATGTTCAGGTAACGATTGCTGATCCACTGGATGTGAAACCAGTCACGATAACCTGCATTTCCACAACACTGGAAGTGGATTTGAAGCATGTCCACAGTACCCTTGAGGTAACATCGACCTGGTGTGTCTGTATCTTTGTAATAGCGCATGGCATTGCGCAACCCAATGTACAGTAACTCATCCAGTTTGTTATGCATAGTGTAGCACATTAGTGCCCCCACTAATATACAGAAGGTAAAGAAGAAGGTGCAGACAATATATGGAAGCATTACAAGCTTCCAGCGCAGGAACTTAGTGGTGTCCACACAGTCATAGCAGATCTTGCCCCCAAGAAAGTTGATGCAGCAAGCAACAATGCCCGTTGTGAGGAGCATGTGAGGCACATAGTCGATCTCATGATTGGACATCAGCTCCTGCCTTTTCTGGATCTCCACTTTCAGGAAAACACCTAGGCCGAAAAGGATGACGCCTGATACCACAGAAATCCAGTTGAGGACCCACAAAACATGTGCCAGTTTGTCCCTTTCTGCCTTGGTAAACGTCACCTTTAAGACGGCCATTTTGTTCTCAGTCTTTTATGCCTGTGTATTGTGTTCAAGTTGTACTTTCTCATCCAGATATAGGATGTGGTCGTTATTAATCCAGTTGTTGTGTCGGCGGGGTTTAAAGGCAAATGTTGATGAAGGGCAGGATCGGAAAGATACACAAGATATATAGCTATTTCTGAAGGCCACTATAAGGAGCTTAGCTAAGGTATTTTGGTACTCTTGGCTGGTGGCCTTAGCCTCCTAAGACAGCAGGTCCTAAATGCAACAAAAAGAGAAATGTGTGGTCAATGCGTTAGTATTTTATGTTATATTAGTTTAGACATGTATAAAGCTGAAAGTAAATATTAAGATACACATTTCATAATGAAAATGTTTCTTTAATTTCTAAATTACAACACATTATTTAAGAATTAGGAACAATACAAATTGTAATCAATGACAACAATAATGTTCACTAATACATTATGACCTTTATCAGCTGATTCTAGTGCAGCTGTCAGGACAACCTCCCAAAGCAATTAAACACAGGCCTTTATCTAACATGTACAATGTGCTCTAGTCACAATTTTCATCAAATGAACTGTGTCCATCACTGTACTTACATGTTTCATTTGTCCAAGTGCCCTCCCTCCTCAATAAAGATCCAAAAAGCACAAATCATAGACAGGAAGAATGTATGCAATGAATGGGTAGCTTCTGTACTCTTTTCCCATCCTTCATCCACTGCCTCCCTCCATGTAATCCCCTTATCACTCATAAACCCTGTAAGCTTAAGAATCCCTATTTACCACCTCCTGGACCAATCAACATGCGTATTCATTCTAAGAGCTGACCTACCTTTGGCTAAATGGTATATCGATGCTACTTTAATGTATACCTATCTTCTATTAATGCTCTATATTTAATATTGTTGAATATTGCTTTACAAGTAGGATACCTCTTATACTGACTTGGGAACATATAACTAATTATTAATCTATTTGGTGCCGATATTAGCTGAACTTTGTCTCCTTAACATAAGTTGGAGGTGCCAGATATGAACAGTTTAGTGGCAGCCAGTGGATTTATTTCCTGGTAGAGCACAAAAAAAAAAAAACTCAAGCGCAAATTATACATCACCTACCGATAGCCGACATTTTTTTAAACAGGAAATTGTCACGTTTATTAACCACTTTTTTTGAGAACCTTTCAGTGTTAAATACTGTTTTGGGGGGTTTGCTTTTTTGGTTATACAACGAGATCGATGGTTTGATGCATAATTGTTTTATTTCCAGTTTTGGTTGAAATGATAACAAATAAAAGCAACTTTTTTGCAGGTGCTCAACAATGCACACTTTTACCCATAGCAGTACAGTAGCAGGCAGTGACGAGCAAGTGACAAGTCATACGCAGTAAAACAAGGGGCCATGCCTGATGGGCCCCACCGGTTCTCATGAAAAGATAGTAAAGCGCATGCGCAAAGGCACGTTTGGGTTGCATTTCTATGAGCAATCTCTGTTGTTTCTGTGCAAACGTAGGGCCAACCCCACCGAAATTGCAAACCCGCTTCGCTATCCTATCATCTTGTTATGATCTTCACGACTTGTTGTAGCGTTTTGATAACAAGCATCTAATTTTGGTAACTTTTTAGTGCCACTTAGTTTAAAATTCCCTTTTAGTATTACTATAAAGCCTATTTGTTTCGTTTCTTTCTTTTTTCTTTTTTTGTTGGTGGGACACGGCCCCACCGGCACATAATGACGTGCCGCCGCTTAAACAGTTGCAAAAACCCAGCTGACTTGTGAAACGGTAAATGAGACCCTCGTTTTCGGTGGTGCAAATATTAAAAGGGGACCTATTATGCTCATATTCACCTTTTTGTTTCATTCTGGGACTCCACTAGAATAGTTTTTCATGATTCAGTAAAAAAAATAAAAATCCTTATTTATCTTATACTGGCCAAAGTGGCCATTCATGTAACACATCATTTTATCCTCGTCTGAAACATGCGGTTTTAGCGCCTGACGTCAGTTCGCCCCCGAAATAGAAAAAAACAACATTTGAGAACCGAACGTTTAGACCAGTCTGAAGCGTGAGGTTTTTGTTCACTGGAATTACTTTTACACAGGTGTACCTCATTACTTGAAACTTTGTTCACGTTTAATATGAAAATCCTACATTGTAACCTTATGTTTATGTCCGAAAAGGACAAGCAAAATAGGTCACCTTTATACTTAGTTAACATAGTCTAGATAGTTACTGTTTAAAACTCTACAAGCATTGGGTGTTTCTTCTTCAAATGAAAGGGTAGAGAAATATATCATTAGCTAAGTCACACGGCCAGTGGACACATGATGCTCAAACCTGATTCAATTTCCCATGCATACCTGAACATTTTACTTACTTCATTTATTATTAGGAGTAAATAGAATTAATTTGATTTGTCAATTGCTCTGAAACTTAATGTCAGTTCGGTAATACTTTGTGTCTCAAGTTAATTGACTTTATGGAGGTCACTTCAGGGTCTGTGAACTAGGCAAGCATCATCAAGCCTATTAGACTAAATTAATTTTATGTCAATTTTCCCAGTGAGGTAAAAAGATGACCAAGCCTTCGCTCCAGTCAATCTAAATGCCCAAACTAGCCACTGACTAAACAACCATTCTGAAAAGTCAACATTACAATAAAACAGAACATTTGTATCAACATGATTTGTATAACAGCTTTATAGTATCAAGGAAAAGTGACTTGGAAGCGGTGGGCATAGAGGCTACAGTAAATATTGTGATATTGTGTGTAATATTTGAACTTGACTGCAATAACAATTTAATAAACATATCCGTAGTGATATCAAATAATGACAAGTTTTTCATTCACAGGAAATAACACTTGCAGAGGATTCACAGTACAGAGCAACAGAATGTCTAGGACAATAACAGTAACATACATTAACAAAGTCCAGTATTTTCATGGTGTATATTTAAGCAGTATTATGCCCTTTCGATGCATTGAAAATAAAATAGTAATACAAACGGCCGTGGCATTACATTGAAACTAGTGAACGAAGGATGGAATGTCAGCATTAAGTGGTCAAATTAGTAAAATTGCGAAATAAGGAACTCCCTCAATATAGTGGTTACATGATCGAAATGGCAGGTTTACATTTGAAAGCAATGACGTTTCAAATCATTATTAAAGTACAGACACTATGTCTCCTTCAAACTAGGCTTCCAATGAACATTAGACACAAGTCTATTTTATAGCACAAGCCACAGAATGGCGGAACATGTAATTGGAATAATCAGGTGTTTGCCCTTCTTTAGTGCTTCCTCAATGGTTCAGAGAACAGATCCGTAAAATCCCTTTTAAACAAATAATTTCAATTGAAACCATTACTACACAGTAACTGTAAAAACAGAATAGAAAAAATAAGTAACATCGTATAAACATATTCCTAATAAAAAAACACTTAAATAAAATCAACACGTTTGGTCATTGCAAACAACCCACAGCAAGTGAATTAGTTTGGATTAGCTTACACAGGACTGAATGCAGCCCACATCATGTACATACAATGGAACATTCTTATTGTAAAATGATGGCAGATATAGGATACAGACAACTTTCAGATACAGTGAATTGCTTCTCTTTCTAAACAATTACTTGCATTCTCTTTAACGTGGATTTGTGGGGAAATATGTTTGAATCCCAAACTTTCCACTTTCTTAATCCAAGTCTTTAACGTAAGAAAACAACAACAAAAAAAGATACGATCCCTTTCTTTAAGAATATTCTCCAAATTTCATTAGCAAATGAATCTCCCAGCACACATCTTCACAATAATAGACTCGCTTACTTATTTTAAACAGCAACTGTTCCCCCAGCTTGATTTTGTTCATGCAATTCATTGTGGTCACCAACTTTTAGGTTTTGGCTAGCCCCTCAGAAAACATTAAGTTAGTTTGGGGTGCCAATAGTTGTTTAATGGACTAAAAGCAGGCTGCATGCTGGGAAAGCAGAAAGTGGCCTTCAGTAGCCATTGAAGTGAAAGGGACAAACACTGAGACACGGCTATATTTCCAATTGCAAATGGCGTCACTAGATCCACTTCAACCCAAAATCCATTTTGCATGAGGTAATTCTGAAACTCAAGACACGAGAGCCCAGTCTAAAAATGTAATTCACCAGCAAATCTATTACATCATCCCTCTCATTGAAGAATCATTAATAATCATAGGCTGACAACTTCAAAGATATCCAGCATTAAACCATTTCAAAAACCATTTCAAAAACCACAAGCAGCCATGCTTCACAATGTGTCAACACAGGAAACAGACATAGTAAGTACATCAGTCTTGGTCTCCTCTTGCAGTAAAGTATAGGGGTAGTTGTCGCCAGGCTTCCTTCTATTGAAGTATATTGGGTGTTTGAGGGCTCTGGGGCATGAGATGTGGAGGAGGCAGGGCTACTCAAAGGTCCAGACCTCCAGACTGTGAACGTTGAAGTCCTGTTGAGCAGCGAGGGGCTGGTTGTTGAAGGTGGCACACCTGGTGGTGGTGCCGTGGTAGAGGTCAGCATCAAGCCACAAGCCTAGATTACCCCTGGAAGAGGAGAGATAGGGTGGGGGATCTAGGGGTTAACAGCATGCATTGATGCAAAAGTCATTAAGAAGGGGTATTACTGAGTGATAAACACAGAATTCAAATAATGAATTTCTTGCTCACCCCCCTCCGCCCATTTGAAGAGAATCTATGTTGCCCTTAACAAAGTAAGAGTTCTCGCCAGACCAATGGTAGACCTGTGAAATAGGCAGCAAAAATGTAATACCTTACAAGTGTGTCAATTCACGGCAAGGCCATTTTCAGGACAAAATGTCTTTCACCGGGCAGACCGAACCTTGATCTCCGGACAGAAGCTGAAGAGGAACGTCTCTCCGGTCCCGAAGCAGTGTTCGCTCACCCTGAAGGGATGGGTAGAGAAGGCCCCAAACACCTAACAAGGCAAAGAAAGAAAAAGACAAGATAACAAAGGAACCCACCCACGCTGAATCCAGGCGTGCGTTCTCAGTCTTACCTGGCTGTCCATGTCTTTGACGACCAGGAGCACAGGGCTCTCCACGTCAGCCAGACTCCGGTACAGAGTCTTCAGGCTCGTGCCGTGTTCTACAGTGCTGTATGCGAGCCTCCAGCAGTAACCTTGCACACGTGCCGGTAGGCGACAGGCAAGCTGGAAGATAGACACACACACACACACACACACACACGTCCGTTGCAAATGAAAAAAGTTCCACACGTGTGTGGTGTTCACATGAAGATTAGATAACGTAAGAGGATATTGTCGGTCAGTTATTTTACCTTCTCGATATGTGTGTACTCAAGTAGAGCACTTTGGTCACTGAGTATAGGCAGCGCTTCCGCCGAAAAATCCCCGTCAAAGCTGCCAAAGCTTTGCCTTCGCTTTGCCTCATTGATGGTAATGATCTGAGAAGGATAATTGTGAAGTACATTTAGGCAAGCTTAACATAGATCCGATTTAAACTACCAGGTAGACTTAAAAGATTTAAAAAAGATGATATGACACTTCATAATGTTATTTATTCCTCGCTGAACTGCAGGATGTTCCTTACTCACCTCCCAGCTGCAAGACAGGGGGTCACTAAAGAAGTTATCAATCATGTCGATTTCCTCTTTCTCTACCATTATGAAGCCTTGTTCCCGGGCCTCCTTTCCATACACGTCGGGGGACCACTGGATGAAAAACGCATAGAGATGATCCACCCTGACAAAGCCAGTGTAGTTGCTGGGTTAGAAACGGGTGATCGACCAAACGTTTCATCGTCTTCACAGTCTAAGAAGCTCTTGAGACCCTTCCGCCCCGCAGGAATATCAAGCGCTCTATATACTCTACTGTCTTGCAAATATTGTAATAAGTGTTTATTATCTGCTTATTTTTTTATTTGTATTTATTTTATTCATGTTTGCTTAGTTGTTGTAATCGATTCACTCTGCCTTTAACAGGGTCCTACTGGAAAAGAAACCAGGTCTTAGTCTGTTACCCTGTATAAATAAATACTACTAATAACAATATTTCCATGCGCTTTTGCCACATGCATGTCACTAGTCACAGCGGCTGCATTCTCATCGCTAGCATTCTCACCTCTCCTGGGGCACTGCAAACCAGTACTCTGGCTGCCTCACCGAGCCTCTGCAGGAATGGGCGGGACTGGTAGTCACACTGGTGATGAAAGACTTCCGCATGGGTTTGCCCACTTTAAAGCAGAGAAACATGGGAGGGCTTTTGCTCTTTTCCTCGGAAGACAGAAGCATGTCTGTAGCAAACAGAGGACAGCACAAAGAACAGATTCAATTGAGCTCAATTGTATAACTTTGTAACTGGATTTCTCAACTGCCACTTTCGATGAAGACAGTAACAATGTTCCGAAATTCGATTTGGGTCGCTTACTTTCTATCGGTGCCTGCATTTTCTTTAACAGCCAAGACTTGACTTCCGCCTTGTAGCTTCTCTTCCGCCTCTCCTCTTCACTTAGCTCATCCTCTTCGGTTTCTCCATTCTGAGGCTCCCTTATAGGGCAGGGTTTCTGAAATCCACACTCCTCTGGAGTATCTGCACTCTTACTCTGGCTCAGCTTCCTATTTTGGTCAACTACCAGGTTGCTAAGGCTATCGTTAACACAATTGACTAACCCCTCAGTCCCCCTGGATTCAGCCGTTGCCAGGCCTTCTCGCAGTTTTCCAGTATCGAGACACAACGGCAAAGACTCGCTCGAGGCCTCTAAACAGCGATCCTGAGCCAGTATTTTGTCCTCCTCTTCTTCAGTCTTCTTTACCTTCGCAGAACAGACCAGATGTGAAGGGGATGGGACATCATTCGGACCTTTCCCACTTGGCTCCAGCTCTGTGAAGCCCTCGTCCGACGGAGACTTACAAGATGGTTCCCCTTCTGCACTCCCTACGTTGAACCGAAGGAACAGTGTTCACAAATGACGTTTCGTCCTATTCATTTTGATTCGACACATAGAGACGGTGAAATAAGTCACACACAACAGCCTGGGTTGAAAACCAGAGTTAGACAGAGCAAACTATAACCTTGTGATTGGAGTCACGCCCTACCGGATTTGGAGAGGGCAAAATCGATGTCATCCAGAATAATCGGTCGCTTGGGGTCCAGCTCCTCATAGCGGCTAAAGCGGTTCAGGTCCCGATCTGAGGGTAGCTGCTCCCACTCTCCAGGCCTGTAGAGAGGACATAGATCCTGTGGTAGTTCTCTGTGGAAACCAGGGGGCACCGCACACCATGCAAAACGATGGGAAAACGAAAAGAAAAGCAAAAACAGGTCATGAAAAAAAAGATGCTGACACAACAACAGGGAAGGTCCATGCAAAATGATGTAACAAATGGCAAACCAATAGAAAAGAGGCAATTACAATATGAGATCGGATGAAAGAGACAATCATCCTGAAAACACGATGAAAGAAAAAGCAATCTTTATTAAAATATTTACCAAAAGGGGGGAAACAAACTGGGAAGATTATGTCAGGTGACATAACCAGGGAGATGGAAACCAAGGCATAGTCTGGGGGAAAGAGCAGCAGGAAAGGTTCCCACATGGGAGCTAAAATAATAGCAGGATTGAAATGACAAAAACGATAATAATAGATATGTAGAAAATAGAATTATAGAAATAGAATAGAACAGCACGAGACAAGTGGCTTTGTAGTAGCCCTTACGAAGGCGGGGCGTCCTTCAGTTTCATGCGTGATATGTCATCATAGAGCGCCACAGAGAGCACCTCCTCCATGGGGCAGATCAGCCCGTACTCCTCGCAGCCGTGCTCGATCACCAGGGGGTCCGACTTGTGCGGGTCAAACATGATGTTGTTGGGCGTCACGATCATCACGCCCCCGACCACACCCTACCAATAGAAACGCAGAAACCCACAGGTATGGAAATGTAAAAGCATAAAGCCCAGAGAGAGTCTACAACCCAGGCCTCTAGCCAGCATCGAAAGTGGAAGCTAAAAAAAACGCTAAATAACTCAAGACCAATCCTCCAACCGGAGCCAAAACAATTACCTAACAGTTGCTTTCTGGCAAGGCACGAAGAAACATTTGAGCACTTCCGCAGACCACATAAGTCAACATCTTAACATTGCGGCTTAGTAGCACCTCAAAGTCGTTGACTGAGCATCTTCTCACCATGCCGTCCGTGAAGTACTTGCAGCTCATCTTAATGAACTTGACAGTCACAGGGCTTTCATCCTCTGAGGGAGGAGACCGCTCGCGATGCCCTGGTTTTACCGGCCTGTTGTTTAAGTCTCCACCCTGAAGAATATGAAATTGCTAGAGTTTTGGCATGGCCATAATTTAGTCAGTCAACAACATTAAATCAAAATAATGTTTATGACTGTATGTTAATTACTTACATGTGACCCCTTGTCTGACAAGCCATTGGTGTAAGTGGGATCACAAAATCCCTGTGAGGCTAAGTCAGCCTCTGATTGGCCCATATCGGGGACAAAAAGTTTCTGCAAGTGGGATGGAAAGACATATTAACCAGAACTGACAGAGCATGAATGAATTAAAATGAGTGTGTAAACTCAAGTTATGTACGGCACTATACTGCTGATATACTATTACTGTATCAACTCAATACCAGCTCACCTGACCGGGGTAGATACTACGGGTGAAGAGTCTGTTGAGCTGAACCAGTTTGTTTGGGGTTATATTGAACTTCAGTGAAATGCTGTTCAGTGTATCCTGGGGTCCCACCTATAACATGGGGTTGCATTCTTGGTAAAGCATACAAACATTTTGGTAATGCCCGCACACTGAACAGCGGTTATAATAAATAACACTTACATCTCTCGGGTCACCTAATCAGATTTATTTTTGCCTGGGGTTTAGTTATTGAGCAATTTTCCAGAAGTCTCTTAAAACAATTAATAATGCGAATGATAATTAGTGGGTTAAACCATATTGTAATATTTAAAGCAACCCTTTCAAAGGGTCTCGCCCTTTGGGGTGTAAAGGTTCACCAAATCCTTTGTTTGATTTGGCTTGGTTTGCTTTAAGTAAACAAATAATATTTATTTAACTAGGTACATAAACTGAGCACAAGTTCTGTTTTGCAGTGACAACCTGGCGAAGTGGCAGACAGAATGACAAGCAACAACACAAACACCAAGTACCGACATTTAGTAAAAACAATGGTCCTTAAAAGCAAGTACAAGAGTCAATCAACAATAAATCAAGCTGATGATAACAATCTGAGAAACATTAGACAACTTCAGCCCATGTTGCAGATTGTTTTAAACACAGTTGATAACTTTTAGGTGCAGCATAAAGACATTTTTCAAAAATTCAGAAATTAAATAAAAAATATGTTACTGAATATCTTAAAAGATCATAAACATTGACAAATAAAGTAGTAGGACATACAAAGTTTCAGCCGTAAGGGGCTGCTTTACTGTGCTTCCTCTTTGCCCCAGTGATTTGAACGCTGTGATCATATCATCCCAAATAATGTAGCCTAATGTTACAGACGTAATTGATCTTCATTGAACAAGTTTTGCATGCTGTCAATGTTTTATCAACAACTTTGTCCATCATTACAAGAGCCTACTGGAAAGCCATAATTTGTTGGCTGGAGGCAGCGCTTGCCCTGCCTGGTATTGTGTCCTCGCCAATAGGTCTGTTGCTTGCACAGCGCTGGCAAGCTAATCGTTTGATAAATTAAGGGATCGATCAACTTCTTGGGAAATAATATATCTTTCAACTTACCATAGTCAGACGAGATCATCAATATCAAAGTTATGTTTGTATGTAAAATAATGAGTTATTTAGGTAAGTAGGTCGGTGAATGTAGCCTAGCTTAGAACAATGCCTTTAAGCCAATATCACTTGCTAGCATGGCTGTGTCGAAAGTGCTGAAATACACCTTATTACACCACAAATCTTCTGTATTTCACTCGTGTAGAAAGGAAAATGTAAAAGCACGACGTTATTGAGACGCAGTCAGACCTATTTTGCAAGGCGAAACCAGTTTTACCTTGTATCAGGTTTTACCATGTATCTGCTCACTTTTGACTGAGCCATGTTAGCCTGTGGTACTTACTGGCTTACAGCCATCGTGCTAAGCTAGGCTACATTTACCTACCTTTTTACCTAAATAACTTATTATTGGACGTGCAATCATAAGACTGATAGCGATCATCTCGTCTGACTAGGGGTAAGTAGCAACATATCTTATTTCCAAAAAGGTTGAGCTATCCCTTTAAGATTTGAATTTAGATTGCACAGGAAGTGATTAAACTGATTAGTGAGATGCATCTATAGAACACTGTAGCTGATTTGCATTGATAGGACATAGGCATGTGTTTTGGTTATATACAAAATTTTAAATCAACAAAAAGATCTTCATCTTTTGGATATTCATTCTGTACACATGCGGACAAAAACAATGAGGCCACACCGAACAGCTTGGGATTAATCGGGGAACTGTTTTATGGGAGTTGTAGTTTGAGACGGGAGCATCAGTGTGTGTCCTACTCACTGTGTACTCCACTGTCCCTGGGGGTCTTCTCTTCTCCCTCTTAGCCTGCTTTGTGGTGTTGCAGCTGTTATCTGAGACAGAAGGAAGGCGAGACAGTCACTCGAACAAAAGGGAGACCAAGTGATCATGAAAAATAGGTCACTCGAACAAAGAGAGATGACTTCTTAAAGGGGCCTGCCTTATATAAGTTTAGAGAATTTGCTCAAAATGAGCATGAATCTGAATCATGCAATGGCCAAAAAGCAAACCTCCGGAGTCTCCGATCCCTTCTATCCCTCTCCTAAGCCCCTCCTTCAAGTGGTGTTGACGCTCCCTGACTTGAGTGAGCTTGAGTAACGTGAAAATCAAACCTTGTTGCACTTTGCCATTCCATCACTACGACAGCTGCACATACGAGAGCACTCCATTACTGTTCCTGTCTTGAGCCTTTGCAGATTACCCTGAAGAATTATTGTATATTCCTAAATCTGCAGAGCCTACCTGAGTCTGTAGGTTGAGCAGCAGCAGATTCTCTCTGCAAGTCTGCCTCTGTAGAGATGTCCTTGGCGTCAAATACAGAAGTGGCGGGACAGGAAATTAGCTGGGACTTCATAGCTGAATCAATTGGGTTTTGCTCAGTTACAGCATTCTCTGACGGGCTTCGCTTGGGCTGTTTATGCCTCTTCAACCTGAACAAACACAAAATAAGACAGTGGAATTGTTAATCAGTCTGAGGCTGTCGCATGCCCTGCCTTGTTACAGTTTGAGTAACTGTAAATGATGTGGATTTTTTTGTTTGTTTGTTTGTTGGTGAAATAAAGTAAAGACAACATAAAAATGTAGGAGTACCGATCCTGTCCAGCCCTCTGTACTTTCTAACTCCTCTGATCCTCTTCTCCCGATTAATCTTTGATAGGTCAGGTAGCGAGGTATTGAAAAGCCTCGAGTCTGAGCTCATTAACAGGGCAGGGTGCAGAAAAGCTAGCCAACATGGCATTGTGCAACTGTAAGGATTCACCTCGCACGCAGGGATCATGCAAGGCCTGTGATGTAACTAAAATAGTCTATGAACCAGAGGGTTAGAAGTTTGCTCAGGCATTTCCTATGCACTGACTGGCAAAGTAAGGTTTGGATAGGAGTGTGTACAGAGGATAAATAGAGATAAAGGCAACAAAGGAAGCAATGTTCTTAAGTGCATTGCTGCTGTAATGGATGGAAAGTGCAGCCAGTTTCCCACGGATCAATAAAGATGCAAACAGATAGAGCTCCCGGTGCTTTCTACTACTGATGTGGTCTGTAAATATATTAAGTAAAGATTTCTGAAATTCACCGTTGCAATCTAAAGACCACTCATGTTTTATCCAAGACAAATGGATAATAATAAGTTAAATATTTTAAAGTGTCTCATTTGGTTTTTCTACCGCTGTTCTCAGTCCTTTCCAGCTTCCCTTTAAAAAGATAGTTCAACATTTTGGGAAATAAGATATGCCCCAACTGAAGGAGATGATTTATATCAATTTTAAGTCCATACGTCCAGTATTGAGTTAGTTACGTTGTAATTGTGAAGGTAGCCAAGCGATATAGTAAGCTTAAGGCAACCGTTAGAATGGCTCCCAAAAGCGACTAAATACTCCTTAAAAATTCCAAAGCTGTGTTATTTACATGTTATATCTTCTGTATTTCACGCATGTCAAAACTAAAATGTTAAAGCAAGACGTTGTTATAATTGAAACAGATAAGACGGTTGGAGCGACTGTAATGGGTGACATTTGTTTCACCTTGTGTCTGGTAGGTTGAGGACCTAACATCTGACCATACATATACTGTATATATTGACAATATATGTAATAACAACAACGTCTTGCTTTTACATTTTCATTTCGACATATGCGAAATACAGAAGATATATCACAGCTTTGGATTTTTTTTTAAGGTGTATTCAGTCACTTTAAGGACCAATAGTTTCTGTGTCACGGAAACATTAACGGATGAATCAAGGAATTGGTCAATAAAAACGTAGTTACAGAGTTGAAGTTTACCAGTTCGAGCAATCAGTGAATAATTAAGTTATTTGTAATGCAGTTATCTCATATTTAAGCTTTGAAATGTACTTCTCTTTGTTCAGAGGCTTAACAAATGCCACAGTAATTTGAGTGAATTTTGTTTTTCATAGAGCATTGATTGATAAAAACAGAAAGAATATTGTAATTGCAAAAATATGACTCATTATTACGGATGGTAAATATATTATATTATGGTAAAATGTAAATTCAAAACCAATAAAAAACAAATCGAGAGTTCAGCATAAGTTACCATGGTGATCTAGCCGAGGAAAAAATGACTCAGCATCAGGGTACAGATAAGCCAGGGTTAAACCTGAAGATAACTCGCTAACCCCAAATCCTGCCTTTGGAGGATTGCACATCACAAGAGAACCATGAATTCTGAAGTATAATAAGAAGTATAATTATAAATTTAATGTATACAGGGCTTTTGAAAACACAAAGCACTTATACCAGGAGATTCTTGAACAGACGTTCTGACTATCAGTTAAAAGAGTTGACGATGGGCTAGAAAATGGGTATTTCATTAAGATTACGACTCGAAGGATTCAAGCAAAGCAACTAAAGAATGGATAGGGGGGGAAAAAGATTTGTGTTTTGGATTGGCCAAGTCAAAGTCCTGACCTAAATCCAATCGAGATGCTGTGGCAAGACCTAAAGCGTGCAGTTTATTCCAGACACCCCACAGACCTCACTCAATTGGCTGAGATCTGTAGGAAGGAATGGGCAAAAATCCTTCAAAACAGATGTCAGAGACTGATTGCTATAGGAGACGTTCACTCCAAGTCAACGCTGCCAATGGTGGTGCGGTGCCACAAGCTATTGACTGAAAAGGTTCACTTATCTCTTTCACCATCACTACAATCTTTTTAATTTTGTTTAATACACTAACGATCATCACATAATAAACTTGTTGCTGCAGATAAAATAAAGACTGGTTCTGATTGATCAAAGATATCATTGGGAAAAAAAACTCAAGGGTTCACATCATTTCCCTAAAGGCAGACAGAATGTTAAATTTCAAATGGTCCAATCCATTTCAATAATCTATTACATAAATATAGCTTATAATAGACATGTTAAGGCTGTGCAAGCAATGATAGAACTGACAACTACACTTATTACAATCAATTGAGGAAGTTGGTTCAGTTTCAACCGTAAAGAGAAATGTGAGTGAGTAAGGGTGTTTACGTGTGTCTAAGCACACTGTACATACTGTGTGTTTTAAAGAGAACTTTGCACTGTACAGGGTGTAAGAGAGAGAGGCAAACATGTTGGTGGTAGATGTGAGCTAAGTGCAATTTTGGAAACTGAAATCACCACAACATTTGAACAAGTTCCCCTTTCTCTTCCCCCTCCTTTTCCTGCTCAGTGATCCTCGAAAGCCCCAACCGCTATTGTGGGTCGACAAGTTTTTACCACACCATCGTCGCTAATGTTGCTGCCATGTCATAACCTGGCAACTACTAGAGGTAAAAAAATAAATTAATATAGAGGTATCATTTTTTTCAAAGGCAAAATCATTGTTATGAATCTGCATCTTTCTCCGATCACTGTTAATGTATTACACTTTTAATAAATAAATAAATAAATAAATAAATAAATATATATATATATATATATATATACACACACGCACGCACACACACGCGCACACACGCACACAACCCCATTAAACCAAGATAATGACTTGTGAGTTGGAGTTTGTTCATTCATTTCTGCTTTGGTGTCCATGGTACAGTATTTTTGTAACGATATGGCATACAAAAATATCTTACATTTTTACTTTCTGATTAAACAATGCTAAAAAAGAATAACAAGAAAAAGGTTTAAACCTTCAATCTTGCTTATTTTTGTTATATTTTGTAAGTTTTGACCATGAATTAATTAAAACTATATATGAAAAGGACACCACACTATATTTATATATATACATGATCTCTTACCTGGCGAAGTAACCTGGCTTCCTCTCTCTCCTCTCCATCACTTTGGTGTTCTATGAGTGCATGCAAAATAAACACGCGTGTCCCTCCCAAACTGCTGGAGACAACGTTTCAGGAAATCCTGTGGAGTCTCCCTTACAAACTGATATTCCCGTATTCTTTCTTATCCTGGGGGACGTGAGGAAAAAACTGTTAGCATTATAGTTCTTTGGGGGGAAGAAAACTTTTATTAAGGAATGGTCCCCTGATATATTGTGTTGATTTATCTAAAGTTAAGCTTTACACAGTACAAGCAAGCCTGGAACCTAAAATTAAAACGAATTGCCAGGACGTTTTAGAATTTACGTTACTAACCAGCCCAGTTATTTTGTTTCGAAAAATATGACTGTCAATCCAACTTTCGGTAGCCTGATTAACCGCAACTAACGTACATATATCTGACTCTGGTTTAACAGTTACCCCTCCACAGGGTTTAAGTCATTGACACTGGACTCTGCTTTCTTTCTGAATTGCTTCTTCTTCATTAATCCACCATCATCGTCGATCGTAACAATGCTAATGATAATGTTTACTCAACACAATTACCAACATAAGCAAATTATTGCTAGGCTTGAGGATTTGTAACTGTTCACTTTATAGCTCGCTAAAGAGAAATAACGTTAACGTTACATGTCACATTTTAGTATTTTTACCACGTCGTTAGTTAGCTGGCTAGCAACGTAATCGTTACAGGGTTCCGTTTTTTACGCCTCCGATGATGATGATATTGTCTTCGGCTGCTAGTTACAATTTAACAACCAATACTACTTTTAGCTAGCATAGCAAGCACATCATATTCATAATGAACACTGTTCTGCGCATGCACATTTGTTACGACTCCCAAAGCCTACTCCTGTCGAAATAATCATGCCATGTTATTATGTAATGAAGCTAGCTAGAGCCTGTCGAAACAATGACAATGTAACGTGACACATTGGCAAAAACATGATGACCACTAGCTTACCTGGCTGTGAGTGTGTGCAGCCTGCATGTTCCACAGACTGAGGGGTTGTTCCAGGCCGCCTAGTCTAGCAAGATGTGCTCTGTATGTGACAACATTTTTTGTATTCGACTGGGTCCAGACTGATTTTGCAGTTTGCTTTCCCACCCATGTCTAAGCTGACAAATGAAGCTGATGCCTACAAGTCCCAAAACCTGTGTTGTCACTACATGGCAAATGTCCAACAAAATACTCACGAAATCAATATGAGAGCAGCCCATCCGGGTACTATACCCCTTGCGTCATAACCCCCGCCCACTTTGGGGGGAAACAGACCCTCAAATTTGGCTGGCGGTTAATAAACATTTCGAGGCTTATTCCAATTGAATAGCATAAAATAAGAATACTTCAGTATTGCTTTTTAGCTATTCACAGCCCAAATCCCATGGCCAGTCAGGCAAACAAGTGCTTCATGTTGCTGCCGATCCATGATCAGCATCATTGTATAGAAAAAGTCAAAGAAATAGGGTTTGATGAATGTTCTTTTCGTCTTCCTCGATGAACGACCCCACCAATGTGTCAATTCCTGAGATACACAACTACCTTATTGAATCTCCAGGGAATGCATTCCTGACATCTGTCACTTTCTCTGTCGTCAAATCAAGTCAAGTCAGAGTCTGTCCAATGAGACACTGTAAAATAATTATATCACTAACATTAACATGCTTTAATGGGTAGTTCAGAGTTTTTATAAGGTGTATTTTGTCACTTTTGTCTAACGGTGCCATGCTGCCTGTTACCACTAGCTTATGGCCATGGGGCTAGGCTACATTTAGCCTACAACCTAACATTCAATTTGGACATACAAACATAAATTTGATGTCAGTCATCTCGTCTGACTAGGGGTATATCTTATTTCTCAAAAGGTGAACTAACACTGAACACAACAGATTAACATATTGCACAGATGTATTCATTATCCTATCTAAATAATACAGATGCAGTGTCATCTAGGGATTTACACTGTAAGTAAAATGAAGAACTACAAATCCCTGGAAGCACATTAGTTCTTCACCAGTGGCCGGATGTCTGTGGTACTGCACCAGAAACCCTATGCTGACAGTGCAGTTTTCAAGACCACGGTCAAGCCATCGTGGAGGGTCACAGACAAATCCCACAACACTTTGGTTGCTGCTGAGAGGACAGGAGGGTTTAAAGTGCACTGTGATTGCAAGGCAGGGTAAGCTGACTGCATAACATTAACATTCACATTGAGTCCTAATATATCACAATATCAAATTTTTTCAGAAGAGAGGAAGTGCTCCTCCTATATGGTGAAAATGAATTGTAAGCAATTGTATTATATTCTATTTTAGACTAAGAGAAAGTTGTTCATATGTTGGGGCACTCCTTTTTTTAAAGTTACGGGCATCTGTCTGCCTTGGCTACACAACCATTGCACCAACCAGCATCACCTGTGCCTGAAACAGAGTCTGCCAATAAAAAAGGTTGAGGCAGACATGGTGAAGGACATGAAGTTCTACACAGACAAAGCAAAAAGAAAGAGGGGGGTCAGAAAAAAGTGGCGGCAGTTCCACAGGATAACTGCCTGTTGGTCTCAACACTTAAAAGGGATACGTGGACTCTTTCAAACCAAAGCCATGGTTTGAAAATCTCTTAGGGTTTTTTGATGACCAAGTACAGCCAATAGAAGAAGAAACCAAAGGCAGGCAGGCAGAAGGTTCAACGTTGCACCAGCAGAGTTGGGTGGGTGATAGGCACATCCGTGCACAGGGTACTACACTCTTGATAAGCCATCAAAAAGAGTCAAATTGTGCCGGAAGAGTCTCTAAATCTGGCTGACGACTCCAGGTATTGTTTGGGGAAGGGATCATGAAAAGGAGGCGATTGAAATGTATGAGTATGCCCTAGGCCCAACAACACATGCACAGCACAAACTTCAATCGCAATATCAAATGAGGTATATACAGCCCACAAGAGCCTCAAGATTCTAAGGGCAGGCTTCCGAGTGTGAAAAGACAAGCCCTACATTGGTGCAAGCTCCGATGCAAACATATCCCGTGTTTGCTGTGGGAAAGAAGTGGTTGAGACCAAGTGTCCCTTAAAGTGGGCCAGTGATGTTTCACCTGATCACTGGCCTGCAGACAAGACAGGACATCTGTACACTTTGTTGTTGCCGAGGGCCAACCATAGCTACTACACCAAGGTAATACAATAAATTACACTTTACTAGGAATTCATTTTTTTGTGTTTGGTGGTTGTGGTGATTGTGGGTCGGTAGTGGGAGGAGGCTTTGACGTACTTTTTTATTTTACAGGTGCAACTGCAGATGTATGTACGCAACACGCTATGCCAACTTCATCACCTGGACCCTGAGGCAAACGGCCATCCTCCTTGTCTAACGATCAATATAATGAAACCCAACACAATTAATTACAGATGATTCATTTGTCATTCCAGGAGATTTAGGTGGAGTCCAGACAGAGTATTTGGTAAAATACACAAAATGTAAAACACTGCATTACAGTTATATGAAAAATACAGAAATAAGTGAGTCACTTATGCCTGCTCTCATGTGTATCAATTTCAGTGGGTGTAGCGTTTACAATATAGATCTCCAGGAACAGCGCCAAAGGGTGTAACGTCTTGAATGTAGACTTACTGAAACAGCTCTTCAGCCAGTAACGTTATAAATTATTAATCAATTGTTTACACTGGGTGGACTGACTGAGACTACGTCTCTTTTGCAGTAGTGCCCTGTGTACAAGACACATAATGAAAAATGAAATAAAGCAACAAAACCAAATAAAGAAGAAAACATTTAAAACTAGCGATGCACTTTCGGGAAAATGCGATGAGATTGCTGACTTATTGACACTGGCCTTGTCTAAGGCCCTGTCTCTCTTCATACACACGCAGAAGTGTGCAATCTTTAACGTCAGGACGCACTAATCCATGTACGTTTGCGACAAATGATCCAATGGTTGCATGAGCTCATACTTCATAGTCATAATAGTGTCGAAAAAAAAAAGAAAAAAAAAACACGTGGTCAAAGACCAATAGACAGGCCCTAAACACGCCACTGCAGACACCCCATGCAATGGCGCCTCATTATACCTGTTGGTGGCGCTATAATTCAGCTAACACTTTTCATGTTCAAAATTTACAATTATGATTTAATAGATAAAAATAGACCAAAATGACAAAAATCATGTTGACACTTTATATGAACAGTCTAATATTATCTCAAATGACCCCAGTGCACATTACTGTATTACTGTAGACACTACTCTTCATTCACTTTGTCACATCTCACTGGTTCATTCAACAAAGGGGTTACCTTTGAACGTTTCTGATATTACCACTCTAATCATTTGTCTGCTTGTTTAACTCTTCATTTTCCTATTCTACCGCTTCTTCGTCTTTTATCCACTTAAATCTTCATATTCCTGTTCTATGCAAATAACATAATGCTGGTTGATATCATAATCATCAAGCAAATATTATCTTTTGAACTTTGCACACCATCTTTAGATAACTGATGGTGGTGGGGGTTGGTGGTGTGCGACCTCCTCCATTTGCGGATGTTACTACAGTATACTATTTCATTCCACCCCAGTTTTTCTCCTTGTTTATTTCTTGTTTTCCCATTTTTATTCTTCCTTTTTTTCTTAATTGTCATGTTTTTGGTAACTTTACGTTGCCGGCCACCATAATCACTGTTTGCATTTACATTATGTAAAGTGTTTGGACTGCTGTCAGTCATAACAGACATAGCAAATAGTCTTACCCACCCACACCATATACATGATACTTTGGACTATTTGGCTTGCTGCTCATAAGGAAAGTGTAAAAGTACTGACTGCATTTGGCCATTCTGGTTTGTTTTACAAGCCTTTGGGGACGATTTGTTTGCTGTAAGGATTTGTGAAATAGCACACCGCTGTCTACTAATTGTGGTATATTTCTCTATTGTTGGGATTTTCAGAGCCAGAGGAGAAGGCTGTGGACAACTGACAAGCTTAGGCTCTTAGCAGAGAAGGAAATGGACGTTAAGGGTATGCTTTCTCAAGAAGAGAGGATGTCCTGGTCATGAACCTGCTGCAGAAATGTCATAACGGGTAAGGAGATAGGGGAGGAGAGCAGATCCCTGATCACCTGCCAAGACCAGCAGAAACGTAATACGCTGACGTTTGCTGTATAACATGTACTACATAATGTTCTATCGATTTGATTTATTTATCTACAGCACCTGTGGTTTACCTTTACGTCTTACAAATATAATGCAAGTGTTATACATATTTAATATTATGCATACACACTTCAATATTCTTTGTCATTCCATTCTGAGGTTGCACGGTATATGGTATTATCTATATTTAAATCAATAAATAAATACTTGGTGTTTTATTCAACACATATATTGTATATTTTGGTATTTGTGTCCTTTCTAAGTAGATACCGTTTCAGTCTGTTAATACAGCTGATCATAAGGATTATGGAGAAGGGGTATGAAAACATGACATCTTATAAAGCTAACATTTTAAGTCCTTTTTTCGTTTTCCACACTTGCCCTTAGGATCAGTGAAATGCTCATAACTTTAAAACAAAACACCTTATTCTGATCTGTTTGCAGTTATACATTCTCCACATATTTGTGAAATTGCCATACACTCAAAAGTTTTCCATCTAGTATAAAAAGTGGGAAAAAATGCTGGACTCAGGTAAAATATGGTGTCCAAATAATATTTTTGTCAAAAGTAGTGTGTACAAGTAGAGCTTCTTGATAAAGGATTATTAAAATCACATAATCCTGAGGCTGGAAAGGGTTAAATACACATTGTCTACATCAAAATACAGTGCCAAAAATAATACTTTGTTAGTACATTTCTACTGGTAATTGTTCTATTTCACAATTCAGAAATTCACGTCATTTGGAGCACTTGGACTTGGGACCAAAATATAATTGTTCTCGGTGTCCAATAAAGAAGATTATGCTTTTACTTTCAGAAACTAGAATCCCATTGACATTGTCCTGTCAGCAAATCATTTCCTAAAGAATACAGGTACACTTTCAAGTGTATAATACACTTTCAGTATCTTTTCTGCATTAATATATTTTTATTGTTTATTCTCTATATACAAATCAAAGTTCACATTACATAGCAATGTTCACATTAGGTCTCCTTTGGTTCTGAACAAGGTCATTTAGCACTAGCCTTTTTATTTACCAAAGCTGTGTTAAGGGCACTTATCTAGCAAACTTGCTTTAGTTCCCTTGTTCGTGTCTGTTCAGAATGAGTTCATTCCAAACCATCAAAATAGGTTTTCCATCCTTGCTCCGGCAACGATGCATGCTGGGCTTTGAGTGAATGCAACCTGCCAAGAATTCTGCCATTATTGCTGCAATTGGTAATTTCTCAGATGAATACAGGTTAAGGTACAGGATGTTAAGAGGAGAGAAAGAAACATATCCTTAGTGGTTCTACTGTAATAAAACTACACGCCACTTAACCAACAACAACATACAGTGATGCTATCTGGACAACTTAGTGGAGACAAGCACTCCCAAGACACCACGAAAGTGAGGCTAAATCAAGTGAGGTTTGTGACGGATATAAAAACATCAAGTTGGAGATTAACAGTACAGAAACACTACAGAGCCATTTAAAGTGCAACCACACACAAATTCTGAGTTTTTCCGCCTCTCTAAAAATTTTGAGAATGCATATCAGAAGGAACCCAAGTGCTTTGTGTCTTGAAAGCACTATATAAATTAAATGCATTATTTGATTTTTTTTCAGTAGTATGTCAGATGTTTGGCCTTCATCTGTATCTTGTATACTGTACATATAAAGCTAAATTAATTGGATTTAAGCAAAAGAAATGGTTCAGTGTGTGGTTACACTTTAAAATAAATACAAAATGCGATATAATTACAATCCACTGTGGTTTGGTTCATGTATCTTTGATTGCAGTCAATTCTTATCTTGACTTTGAGAATATGTTTTATACTTTTTTTTTTCTGTCAGTATTCCAATAATCAGTTCAAATGGAGCATAAAAACATACTCATTTCAAAAATGCCTCAAACTTGAGTTACTTTTATGCATGTTTCCTAAAAAGGGTCTCTCAAAAGTTGAGCAAATCCAACAAATACAGAAAAACCGAAACACATAAAACCCCAAAATCAAACCAGAAAACATCAGGAACAGGAGCAATGTGCCTAGAATGTATACTCACGCCAATGAGTACAGCTGGGAAATATGTCCCATGTTTTCCAAAAACCAATGGAGCAGAACACAGGATTATACACCACCAACGACCCTGCATCCACCCCGAAATCCTCTCATTCTCTAACCATTGACCACCCCCGCGTGGATTTAGGGTTGGATTCCCTTAAGACAAAAAGAGAACCAGATCTACAAAGGCAGGCTTGAACAGTCTTAGTGGCCCTGCGTGTCTCCTGATCCCTGAGATTGTGCGGCTGTAGTGCTGAGGTACTGCCAGCTGAAGGCAGCAAGGAGCATGGCAGCCGAGAGGTACATGGGGGACAGGTGGTGCGTACGGGGAGGGAGGGTGGATTGGGATAGAGAAGATTTCTCTCTGATTACGGCCAAGATACGCAAGGTACTTTCCCGCGACGGGTCGGTCGTTGAGACTTTCTGTAGGATCTAGTGAAGTGGGACGGAGGGGGGGGGGGGGGGGGGGGTGGGGGGGGGGGGGGGGGGGGGGGGGTGGGGGGGGTGGAGAAGCATAGGTTTGAGTCAATGAAAGCGTGCCGGGAGCAACATAATAACCCACAAAAACCCATGTAGAAAGGGAACATCCTACAACCTCCACGCACCCACCTCCTGACTGTATTGGGCAATGATGCTCTGCACCGAGCCCATGGTTGTGGCCTCCATCATGAGCGTGACAGCCTGGCCCTTCCTGATCTTTACCACGCTCTGGAACACCAGGGGGTTGTTGTAGCAGGCTGAGAGGGTAGCAATCGCCATCACCTGGTGAGAGGAGGAGTAACAGAAGATTCATACACACCCCTTACAAGCATAGATTCTACAGTACCAATTCAACCTGTAGCTTTGCTTTGTGAGCCAAGCAGGCAGGGAATCTTTTTACAAGACCAACATTTCAAAAGCCTACTCTAATTCTCTCAACAATACGCCAACGTGTAGCCCACCCCAGAGAAAGCTACATTTGAATCATATTTTTCCCCAAAAATCGCATTTCCCATGTAATCTACTTGTCCGCAGACAAATGTCTTGATGTTTATCGTGTACATTTTTTTTGTCAAACAACAGCTTTATAATGAGCGAGACTATGAAATATTGAGACATGCTCTTACATTACTGGTCAGATGGACCCAATAACACATTTTGAGCTTTATATTTTTCTGGAAAGCTTTGAAATTACACATTTTTTATCACTCTAACCCAAACAGACATATTATATGTTGTGAATTTGGAGAAAAACCAATTTAAGAGGACTTATTGTGATCAAAAACATTGTAAAATAGATGTATGTGTTGCTGTCTGATTCAATATCTTATGAACATGCTTAACAATCATTTGATAACTATGAGGAAAGTGAACGCTAGCTAGCAAGCTCAAAACATAACGAAGGGATCATGTAAGGTAGAAGCCAAACTTAATTTATGAACTAAAAAAGTATATTTATAAGTGGAATTTGACAATAAGACGCACATTTTGAAAGCCAATGCTTTGTTTTAGCAAAATATGATATAACCCCAAAACTGTTCAAATTGACTATCTTGTTAATTAACAATGGGTGGCAAAAAGACATCGGACTGATTTTGTAAGAACGCATTGCATTTGTGATAGAGCGCAACCAATCATATTGAGTGGGCCTGATAGGCTATTATCCAAGTAGAGTGAGTGACTAGTTTGCACTGATTTAAAAAGTAGTGTTTAATGACTTTGTCCTATTGTAGCATAAATGTGAGCAAATACAGTGTAAGCTTATCATCCGACAAAAACAATCCTTTCATATGGATATGACTATCTTGATCTAAATGGATATTACAATCTTGATCTATATGGATATGACAATCTGCAAAGACTTTACAAAGGGTTTAGCATAGGTATTTTATTTCTAATAGTTTAGGGTTAAATCTGGGACTATCCACTGTATCCTGTAAATATCTTTAATGATGATGGGTTATTTAAAAAGGTGATCATATTAGCATCAGGATAGGATGAAAGATATCAAAGCTAGAACAATATATTTTTTGGTGAACACAAATACAAACACATCCTCAGTACGTTGATCTCAGAACCATGTAACTGGCAATAAAGATCACACTGTCTGGGAATTAGGCATTTATCAAACTGAAATCAGTCAATTGGAACTGGCAACTTAAGTGGTACCTGCGGGATGGCACAGAAGTTAAAGACACTCTGGTTTCGTAGCCGCGCCAGGTAAGCAATCACATCAGGGACATGGTGCAAGGCATCCGTTACCAGCAAGTTGAGACAATGGAGGGCTACATCCAGCTTCTCTGGCTGGGCCAGGTCCTCCAAATGACCAGAAAACTGACTCCATGCCTGCAAAGACACAGAGAAATGCTTGGGGTCAAGCAGCATAGCTGTTGTGATAGATATGTAAAAGAACTACAAAAACACATGCACGCAAGCATTCCCATGATAATATTAAAGTGTGTAAGCATGAATAGCCACGAAAAACTCGACTCGCAGCCACAGAAACACACATGCATTACACAAAAAATTAACGCACATACTGCAAATCGATTAATGTCACTCCCTCAGACACACCACTACCATGGCGCTGGGCAGTACCTCTTGTGGCCAAAAGGCACGTCCCTCTTGTGTGTCCTCCAGGTAATCTCTAATGATGTTGGTCTTCTGGAGAAACAGGCCCATGGAGTTGGCCAGCTCAGTGTCCCTCCCAACCTCAGGGTCCTCTAGCTGGGATGCGGAGAAGAGTTGGGACAAGCCAATGCCCACCAATCCCGCCACGTAATGGCAGTACTGTCGAGAGGTCCGGAAGAACGGTGAAAATTACAGTGTGTTCACGGTTTCCTCAATGTCTTTTTACAGTGTGCTTACAATGTTTCAAGAAGGTGAATAGCCCGGTCGAATGTCTAATATTTGCTTAAGGTTTAAAAATATGTTGGGCTTGCCCAACGCTAATCACCTGGTCCCACTCCTTCATTGAGCCAACTTTTTTCTCCAGGAACTCAGCCATTCCCACCCCCATTCGAAGGCAGATATCAGAGATGACCTCGCGGTATTCCTGACCTAGTTTCCGGAACTCCAGGGAAATCTGCAGCAATATGAATAGGGAGAAATAAACATCTACTGTAGTAAATACTACTATCGATTGTAGAATTCTCTTGGTAAGATAAGGCCAGGTCAAAATCACAAATAAGTTAAAAGCTAGCAACAAAGGAATCCCAGAAGGATTTTGCAGTGAAAAGTATTTTCAATCTGTCACTTTTTTCCTCACACATTTCTCAGATTGACATGGTCACCTCTTTAACCAACATCTAATACTAGATCAAAGTGAACCTAACTGAACAATCACTACAAAATGTGGATACTTATGGTTAGTAATAGCCACATTAGACTCAAAAACAGGTCATGGCACTTTTTTAACAACTTGGGCCTCCACCTAAGAAATGTAATTGTAAAATCAGAACTAAAACTGTGCCCAGCTTACTGATAAAATAGTAGGACATGACTACATTGAGCTTTAGTTTTGCTGTCACAAACAAATGCCTTCGCGACAGTTAGGGAAAATAATTACACCAAGCAAAAGGTAGGGTGCGCCAAAATCTCCTACAGAAAGTTACAATAGTTGCTTTAAATATAAAAATAGACTTTTCAAGGCTGTGATATCCTTACTCTATTCCTGCAGGCTTGGTAAAATTGCTCTCTGCAAGGAAGCTTTGTAATATTCCCACGATATCTAATCGTAAAGTCAATATAGTCATTAAATAACAGTATAGATTGGGGAGCCCTGCTAAATAGTAATAGTGTTCTTTGTAAAATGAAATAAACAATATAAAAGTTTCTATTCCAGCCCGGAAATCGGGGTTGTAATTTTCCCCATTTGATATACTGATGTTGCTAGTTATTGCTTTATGTAATAATAGCAACAACAACTCTACAATAAAGGGAGCTGAGGGGATAAAGAATACAAAAACAAGTGTGATAGCAAGGTGGCAAATCTTAGAGCAAGAGCCAGGGAACATTATGCTATCTATGTGTGAGGGCTGTGCGGACATCCGTCCAGTAGATGGCGCTAAAGCGTGGTGGTGGTGAGGAAGTGTTCCTCTGACAGGTCATCGGGCTGCAACAGGTGTGTTCAATCTGGTGATTGGTCAGAGGACTGATATAAAAGGTGTCTGCTTCATTGCAGTAGGAGGATGACGGCGGGAGCTATGGTGGAGTGAGAGGCAGATGCCGGGAACCAGAACCAGAACCAGAACCAGAACCAGCTCCACACAGCCTATCCTCGGAAACTTTGTGTTTAAACAAACAAACAATAAAACGGCGAAAGTTGCCTGCAACCCTTGGCGTGCTGTACCTCTGTGCCTAGAACCCTTACACTATGCTTATGAATTACAAAGAGATCCATGGTAAATTGGGCGTTGTGCTTGAGCGCACCTGTTGCTTCAAAGTTTTGAATTTAGGTGGCTAACACATCTACAGAGCGAAAATAACACACACTGCACCGTCTGGAAGCAAAATAAACAGGCAGTCTGTAACAAGTCCGCATCAAAACAGTTGAAGAACAAAAAATTACGGCCTCTGGAATTGCCTCGACCTTGCCTCGAGTTATGTGGGAGCCAGTGGAGGCACTGAGCTCCCATAAGGAGGAGTCTGAGCTCCCATAAGGAGGAGTCTGAGCTCCCATAAGGAGGGGTCTGAGCTCCCATAAGGAGGAGTCTGAGCTCCCATAAGGAGGAATCTGAGCTCCCATAAGGAGGAGTCTGAGCTCCCATAAGGAGGGGTCTGAGCTCCCATAAACGCAGTAAAGCCATACATCTGTGGGGGTCGCTCATACATTACCAACAACCATTTTTATAATCACAACTAATACATTTTGATCACCTAATGATTATTATTTATGTTCAGGAGATAAATAGGTTAATGGAAACCGATTTTCCAAAAGAAACCTATATATATATTATATAACATAACTATATTATCTTGTGACAGTATGGCTATACTTCACCAACAAGTCCCTATGGAGTAGTGGTGCACAATCTAAACCAGTGTTGAGAGCTTGCGATCGATGCAATAAACTGAGGAAGCAACTGACTGACATCTCATTGAATGGAAAGTACAAAGTAGGAGACTAGCTTCCATAACAGCCAAAAAAGGACGCTGCCAATGGGGTCTGCGAGCCTGGCTAGTTTTGTTCTTTCATTGTCGAGTAGGGGAGCGTGCGCCGTACGCTAGGGCCTGAATGTAAAGCACTTTGTGCTAATGAGTCAAAGAAGCACTGCATGGAGCAGTGGGCTACACTTTCTCCATGGCGCTGTAACTACAGGAAACACTTAATGGTTACAGTTATTGATGCCACAAGTGGTAGCATAACCATTTACTGAGTCCAAAGTGCTGCTACATTTCTTCTTGTTAATAACTTAAATATTGTCATTTTGTGTCGTGTGTTCTTTTCAGCTTCTTGGTAGCATTAGATTTTAAGATTGGACCAAATCAATGCGGTTGCAATTTTCCACCAATACACCTGTGAAGATTACTGACCGTTGGGAAGTCCTCCAGGACTTGCTTATCCTTCTCCTGGCTCTCGGTAAAACACCATTTATCCTGGTACAGATAGGTGTGGAAGTCATTCAGCATGGGGACTTTCTTCTCCAATGGGATGGTCATGTCATCCTCCACTGTGTCCAGCGCTCGGAGAACCAGATAGAAGATACAAACTGCATGCCTGAAAGGTAAGAGGGGTGCCCAATGCAAATTAGATCTTTAAAAAACGAAAGTGACATTAGTTTGAAACTATACAGTACAATTGTTTGTAGTACGGTATCTGTTATGTTAACAAAATGATAGAGTACAAAATAATTTGATAGAATCGATAAAATGGATATGGGTTAAGTGGCATGATGAGCACTGACTGATTTGCAGAGAAAATAGCTTGAGCATGGAACCAGAATAGATTTAGCTTTGTCATCTGAGCCTCCTGTGCTTCTCCTGAATACTAAAGACTGCAAAATACTGTAACCTTATTCAGGCACTAACATGCACATTTGTTTACAAACAGATGCCACCTACAGTATGCAAACTGAATGGTAGTCTAAAAGTAGGCAGGGTTCAGCCAGGGTAATTAAAAACGTACTGCAAATGTACTGTATGTAGTTTTATTTGAATTCTTTCAGTGCTGCAAAATGAATGCTTATGGTAGCCTTGTCCAACTCTTTAATGTTAAGCAGTTAAGGTTTAGATGTAACATTAATTAGCTAGGGTGGAGGTCAAGTTGAGGTCAAAGCTGTGTTTGAAATACTTCTATCCAATTTTAAAAGACTACAGCTATGGCTGGCAAACTTTGTTTGCCCCTTGGCAAGCGTGTTAGGATCACGCCCCTTACCTAAGGACATTTGTTAAGGGAAAGGTTGTCTTACCGAAGCTCCCCGTCTAGTGCTTGAATTACAGCTGCAAAACTTCGACTGGTCTGGTTCAGATAGAGATAGCATGTCTGCAAACTTTCACTCATTGAATCCTGGTGAGAAAAGTAAGAAAACAAGTGATGTCGATAAGAGCCTGTTGTTCTCAGCGTGCTGGGGCGAGTTGCCCAACACCCTTCTTGTACGCCCCGCTCGCCGAACCTTCCCCCCGAGAGCGGCGGCCGTGAATGGGGTCCAGAGCTCCGTGGAGTCATACATAGAGATCTCTTAAATGCTGAGAAGGAGATCGGATATTTGCAGCAAGATCCGGCCATTTAACTGAAGTTTAGGCTTCCATATGTTATAAATCAGCGTTTTCCGTTCACATGTTTAAACGTAATACTTAAGGACATGGATGACGAACGGTCGAGGTTGGAAAAAACGTTTACGTACATTTAATAAAGACAGTAAAAACAGTACGGTGGTGAGGAAGGAAACATGCTAATTGTGCTGATCTCTAAACTAAGGTACGCACTCCAGTCAATGTGTGTATGGGGTGTTTAGGACCATCAACACGCAGAAGAGCTGTCATACGCAGTATTGCGCACAGTTCCGACGCACGGTGGTAGCTGAGGTTGAGCCACTCCCACAACTTCAGAAACAAACTATTTCCTAGCTCCTCCTGGCATAGACCTGGAGGCTTTTTGCATTGCTAAGTTATATTGTATTTGGTAATGAATTTGATTGGAGTTCCATTTGGTTTGATCAAACTGAAACCTTTCTAAATTACAAGTGCATTAGGCTATACCCTGCCGAAAGTAAGGCTGATGCGAACTTCAATTCTCTCTTGCCCCCTAGAGGTAGGCTGGCGTAAGACCAAAACGTGGTTTGGTTATATTTTCATTGTTTACGCATAGGCTATTACTGGATGTGTTCTCTCATATGCAGACAATATCTTATCCTTCGGCACTTGAGAATGTGTCTAGCATACATGAAATGTGCGTGTACAAACGGTGGTTATTTTCAAAGAAAACCAGGTAAACTGTTCAAAACCTACAATTTTCTCGTTACATCTGTTTGTCACTCTGCCTAAATAAACGTTTCATTCTAGGTCAAATCGTTCTTCAGGATTAAGCCTAGCTGTCAAACATGTGCATAGTAGGCTCTCTTTTCACGGTAGTGAACCCGTAAAGCCCATTATAAAGGCTCATCCTTGCAGGACAGGGCTACCAAGTCAATGGTTATCCTTTCTGCACTTGAGCCAACGTACCAGGCAGTGATATTTGATCATGGTATGTTCAAACCACTGATTGTCCAACATATTAACAACACAATATAACTGAACTTGGACCCCAATGCAGACCCAAATTTCCCCTAAGTCGTGGCTATTAGCCTAGGATGTGGTGAACTGCAAATAATAATATACAGATGAACAGAACGAGGCAATAGGCTACTGCAAAAATGCATCGGCTTGAAGACGTGTGCTGTAAATGTAGGATAAACACGTAGGTTTATATCATACACTGCCATGATATTAACGCTATCAACGGGTAGGTCTAAAGGCAGTTAACAGAAATGACAGTTGGTTTTGAGCTACTCACATAGTCCAACTTTGCCATGACAGTGCGACAGCCCCCCATTTTAAATTTGAGAAGATTCAAGATCTCCTCCGGGTGACCCAATGATTTCACGATGTCCATGTTTGCTTCTTTTGCTTGTGCTGCTCAGGATGCGTCCACTACAAGCGTAATTTTGACCAGGAGCACATAAAACCTGGAAGTTTTCCTTTCTCAAGCGGTAGATGCCGGTGTCCCCCTATGCAGAAAATTCTGTCAATCACGGAAATCGTCAGATCGACTGACTACTGGGATTGGTTAGCAAACCATGGGCTCAGTGACTATTGACCAGTAGATGTCTAGAGCGCCTGGTGTGATGCACCGCCCCAACAGAGCTCTACCAAACTGAGCTATCCTATTGGTTCTCTTCTTCTCTCTGCAAGGACGACTCTAACCGGACGACGTTATGGATTGTTTCTGTTGAAGTCAGTTCAGAGCTAGGCTTGGTCAGTTGGGCGAAAGGGCATAGATCGATTGATTATAAATATTGCGATTTCCAAGACCAATATGATTTTACTTGAATGTAACCCATTATAGTTTGACTTACTATTTTGTTGGATTTTGATCATTTTACTTATACACTGAGAAAACAAGGCACAATAGAATCGTCGCTTTATGTGGATGAGTAAGGTTTAGTGAGCTTGTATCTTGTATTTGGGACAGGGGACTTATCCGTGCTAAGTCAACTACAAATCTGCAAGTCCATAGGTAACACCTGGGATGCCCCCTCTGTGAATGGACCTTGAAATCCCCCCCTCCCCCCCCCCCCCACCCCTCTCTCTCTAGTCTCGCGATGCCTGACCCATCTCCACACTTCGTTCCTCTGTAGAGGTTCGCTCTCTCTCTCCTCTTCAGGACTAATCGGGGTAAAGGGAAACATTATACAATGTTAAACTACCGTGTGTATATAAACATACTTGGATAATATATGCAATGTGTATGCCTCATATTTTTTTCTTGCTTGTTCTGTAAAAGTATGATTCATAGTACATGTTTTGATATATGTTTTACATGATCCACCTTATTATACTGTATTTTCCTGTCAAGGGAAGATTGTATAGTCATATTCAGTGTTGCAACAGGAGAATAAAATAAGTTGGTAAAACATCCAAAGCCTGCTTAACCTGTTCATGACTATCCGAGAAGTGATACAATAGCAAGTGTCAATTTTTACGAGACAAAGCGTTTGATAGGGTTGATGTCTATACTTGTCTCTCAGTGCGATGAGATATGCTCAGTAATTAATCTTTTGTAATTAATAAAGGTAAAATAAAAACAAATAATGCTAAATAATAGGACCACACAAACACAGACAGAGCACTATCATGATTACAACACAGTGGCTGAACCATCCCACCTCCATTACCAATACTCCAATACTCACCTTCCATCTCCTATTAGTGAAATAACATGGGATTACTTTTACTAATTCATTAGTAATACATCAATAAAATACAAATGTGTCTCTTGCTGTACTTACTTACCTAGGAAGAAGTAGCCAGGTTGGCAAAAAAAAAGGGGTGGAATTGTGTTGTTTTGCAGTCAGTCACAAACTGTTGGCATGTATACTGAAGTCACTGGATGGATTGTCACATTTTGTGGCAGCAAAATGTTCAGCTTTTATGCCAGAGGCTTTGGGGAGGAGCTGCTTTAACAGTCATTTGTGAAAAGAATTCTGAATCTGATGATCATTTAGGAGTGTCCACAAATGACGGATGTATCCTTTGTAGCAGCTACAGTATTGGAAGGTGTCAATTTTGTATTATTTCACAGAGCTAGCTTATTTGCCGCAAAATGTGTAACAGTCGCTAAGTAATTTCACAAGTGTTGGAGCAGAAGCAAGCAAGGATTCATTTCGGAATCAAGGAGATACAGATGAATCATCTGGATGGCATTGCCACTGTGAGTGAACATGCATCTGAACTTGATAGACACATAATGAAGATTTATGTCGATAGCTAGTGCTTGGTGCGACACTGTATAGATCTAGCGCATACTGTGTAACAATGACAATCTTGTCAAACCTGTTCCTTAGAAGTTATATCTGTAGCACTGAAGGTTACCATAGATTATCTTAGTGGGAACAGGACTGTGTTTACCTACAGTATAATGCAATAATACTTAATATCATGTAATAATACAAGTCTTAAATATAGCCTAAATTGACTGCGCTGCAGTGCACAAATATTTTGGTATTTGCCTAGGTGAAAAGTTGTCTATAATATGTGCTTTTAGTCAAAAAGAAGGTGAGGATTAGAACTAGAGCTCGTTATAGGATAATGTCATGATTTTCTCTTGAAAACAAAATTATAATTCCAAAATCAACTCTTATGTCAGTAATGGATTATGGTGATATAGCTTAGTGTATGTACATACATCCCCACCTGTTAAAGTCATTTGACGCAGGTTACCGCAATGCTCTGCGTTTTATAACTGGGGATGGCTTTAGAACTTATTGCTGTAAATGTTGTAACAAAGAGGGATGGTCTTCCATCAGTAATGGGAGAGAAGAAAATGTCTCTATATTTTTACTACAAGACATTGCTCCCGATAATTGGAACAAGGTACAATAGTAATTGAAAATGGAGCAGTTTGTTTCACTTTTAATGTTTGGAGGATTGAGGAGTATTAAGGGGTGGTAGTAGTGATGAGTTTTCTTGGTTTGTCATGGGTGTGGCTCAGGCACCCTGGGTGGGGTGCAATAGCAAGCCACAGTGGTGCACTAGTATTAACATTAACTAATATGGTAATCAACAAACTAAATGCATACAAATCATACTATGAATATATCTGATTGTTCCAACGGTCATCTACCAGTCTACCGGCCCTCTAAATAAATACATATGTGCTATCACGCATTTAAAAAGTGGTGGAAGGTTGCCACTGTAAATCTCAGTGAGAAATAACTTTTATCAATAATGTTTTTTAATATTTATGTATTTCATGTATAGGTTTAAGCGCCGGCTTTCACCATTTAATGGAGAGGAGTTGACAGAGACAAAGTGTGTGAGGAGTTTGGATGAAACACTGGGGAGACATCCGAAAGAAAGATTGAGCAGCAGCCCAGATCTACTGAACAGAAAGCCCTGTGGCATAATCAAGTCAGTAAGAAAATATTACAGTAAACAGATTTTAAATCAAGTCTATTATACAGCTTTTCCTTTTCACCTGCTAAAAATGTTAAAAATACTGAAAACAAAAACATTGCTTTTGTTTTACAGACCTGAAAAACGTCTCCACAAACTCGGGGTGAGTAGAGTTTGTTTAAATGGAAACAGGAGTAGTAATAGCAAACCCAAACAAATCAACGAGATGGCCTCATGGACTGACACTCAGCACTGTATAAGCAAAGTGTTAAATCACATCCAATTTGGACATGACTTTGAGGACCTGTTTCTTGAAGAATCCATTAGTCAAAAGTTTGTGGAATTTCATGCTGAAATCACAGAGGAATGCGGCGAAAAAGATAAGCAACATTCCTGGGCTGTGGTAGAGAAACATGATGAAGTCTTAATATATGGACCTTACCATCCCAATTATAGCAGTGGGCAGCACAGCGAGGACATCATCATAAAGCAAACCCAGGAGCTACTCAAATGCAAGGAGACTTCAGAAGATTGGGTAGTCTATATATTCACTCTGAATAGCCCCTGTTTAGCGGGAAACACTCATCCATGCATGCTTAACTTGGTACAGAAGGCCTTTGACTGGTACATTCACTATGGGATGAAGACTTACATTGGTTACAGAAAATGTTGGGGTTTTAAAGGTAATAAAGAGAATCTATTCAGAGCTGCCAGCTACTTCCAATTAGAATGTATTCGTAGGAGTAGCAATTATGAGACATATAGAAGTAAGACTAGTGAAAGCACAGAAAATATTGTGTTTAGTGAAAGTATTTACACTGCAGTTAAGCAATTTATGAGTCTGGAAAAGGTACATTTGAAATTCCAGTGGAAAGATTCTATGCAAGAATCTGATAGAACACGTGATTTCAAAAGCAGGCTCAATACCTTTGACTTTAAATCACAAGCAGAGAGAGACCTCTTGTCTAAAGAAATACCCACTATGCTTGAGGCAGTGCAATTTGACCTTTCTGAAAAAACGGACTGTTTAGAGGGATTCTTGAAAAGGGGCACGTCGTTTTCCATAAATTACAGGTTTGACCCACACATTTGTGACACTGTTTGTACCAAATTGAGACATGCTTTTGAAAAATGTTGGAAGGACATTGTACAAGACAAATATGCTGAGTTTTTCAGAGAAATGTTGACAGAAGAATTTAATAGATGCACTGTCCAGCTTTTCACAAAAGATGTCAGAGGTTTCACAAACAAATACGTACACATTGGTCAGATAAAGTTCACAGAAGTGGACTAATATGTTTGTGTGATATTGATGCACAGCCCTAAGAGACCTGGAAATGAGACAGCAAAATAAGCGTGAAGGTGAATTTACTTTTGTGAAGAGTCAATGACAGAAGAATTGACTATGCCAATCTAAATTCCATTTCCTTAAAGTTATAATGCAAATCATTACATTTTCACAGGGGTGGATGTTGGTGATCTGTTGTTTTGAACTCGCAATAGTTTAATGATCCAAATGTCCAGGTGATGGAAATGCATAGCCTCTAAAAAGTCTACCTACCATGGGTTCAATTGAATGTTATCATATAAAATGTCCTTCACACAGTGTTTTATTGCTTCCCCCACTGGAGGTCAAATAAAAGCATTAAGGACATAAGGAAATAAGGACATCTTAAGTACAGTAGTGCACATGGAGATTATTCACACACTTGTGCCAATATCACTGTGTCAAAGGTTTTACAGTATGTCACAATGATGAAATACACTATTAAACTGGAGTGAGTTTATATAATACCTGCTAAAATATGTATACATGGGTTAATGGTACACCATTTACAAATATTTCAACCACCTTTTCACAGTTAGATAATTTGGTCATGCTGAAGTTTCTAGCATTTTGTATAGAATGCTTGTTTGTAGTCACAATAGTAACAGCAAGAATTGTCAAATAAATACACAATTCATGGCTTTGGTTTGTATTGCTCAATAAATACTACCCTTTATAGGCTAACTTCTTTACACAGATGGAAAACAGTAGTGACAAAATAAAATGAAAAAAAAAAAACATGTTTATTTACCTTATTTATTACTTTAAAGGCCTACAAGCTTGAGCTAATTTCATTGTCCTAATTCTGCTCTGAAGCCTAAAAGGAAAATATGTCAATCATTCCATGACAAATTTGCCACAAGAAGCTTATTTGCTAGGTTGTTGAAAAGATCATTTTCTTGGTAAAGTTTGGAATTTATGTTCAAATTCTTCAAGTCTGTCTTAAAAGTTGAAAAATACTTCGGACAATTTGGAGAAATAACAATAATTAAAACATTTGCCCTCATTGCAAGTCTAGAAGGCGTTCTTCGGTCTTATGTTCAACTCATGGCTTTGCATAATGGTGTCACTTTGTAAACCATACACCACATGGCCACTTACGTTGATTGGGTACAACTGATTGATTACTTAAATAGCCTAAATAGAGATGTACTGTATGGCTTCAACTCTGTATTTAAATAGGCGGAGAGCTAGAGATTGTAGAGATTATAATCAATCTATTGAGTAGCTGTCCCAAAGCACATGGCTAATGAGAGAGTTTAGTGGAGAATGACTAAACTAGTTGAAGCTTTAAAGGCCACGTTATTCAAATAAACACTTCACAATAGTGGTCTGCAGAAGCGCACAGGCCAGGGGCATACTGATGTGATTTAGAAATGGCTGAGTTAGTTCTTGTACCATTTAGATCCCTCTATTTGTATGACAGTCTCATTTGAGTAATACTTAAGTTTAGAACAGCATTATATTTTACTAAGAGGTTCATGAAAGCCAATTAAAATAAATAAAAAAGTCTATTTAATAAAGCAGACAGCACTAATCAAACAGAGGAATTTAAAATGTTTTAGATTTAGTTTCTTCTTGTATTTTAACTTGATTCTGTTGCTACTGGATTTCTCTTTTCTCAACTTTATATGTATTATGTATAATAGGGCTGTCAAACTATAAAAAAATGTAATCGTGATTACTCGCATGAGTGTCCGCAGTTAATCGCAGATTAATTGCAAATTAATCGCAAATTAATCACACATTTTCTATCTGTTAAAAATTTACCGTACAGGGATATATACCGTAATGAAATCAAATTAAGTATTAAGACAAAACAACAGACTGAAACAATCCATGGACCCACACAGTTCAAGCAATTACCAATATGCTAAAAACAAATTGCAAACTCAAGCCCAAGAAACAATACATCCCAAAAAAAAACACACGCATTGTACAACAGGTACACTGGTCAGCTACGTTTTCCATAACTTCAGCATATAATCTAATTGATTTACAAACCATGAGGGCCTAGCTAGCCTATCCATCGTCCTACTGATGAGCAGGTATAGATCAAGCGTGGTTTGCCGTAAGCGAGACGTTTCAGGGCTAAGGGGGCTATATGCATTAGCTGTGTACTTGGCTGGCAAATCAGACGAAATACAACAACTTAATTCACATCGACTGTAACTGCAAATAACTTTGAGCTTGACCCATCTGGCAGGGCTTTGTAGCGGAACTTGCCGTCCAAATTTGTCCATTGATTGCAAGTTGCCATCCGACTCACGGCTGTGTTAACACGTCTCAGAAAAAATGTGGTGTTAAAACAAATTTGCGTTAACGCATAATTATCGCGTTAACTTTGACAGCCCTAATATACTGTATATGTACAGTACGAGTCATAAATTTGGACACATTTTCCCATTCACTTGAAAAGGGAAGCAAGTCCAAACTTTTGACTGGTACTGTATATATAGATCTATAAATACTGTAAATATAGATATAGATATAGATACAATATTACATGATGTCATATACAGTATAACATAATATCTGGTTCCTGTGTGCTAGTGTGTCATAAATCAACCAATGTGTCCACTTTTGGTAATTGCCGTTTTTGTTACTTTAGTTCTCTTAAGTTTCTCAAAAGGTGAACAACTATAGTTTAACAGCAGTGTCACTGTAAAAGGTCTTCCCCCGTTTGGGTTCCACGATATGGTCCTTGAGCACTCTATTGAGGTACTCTGATGTTTCGGTAACAGTGAACCGACGCAGGTTAAACATGACTGCTCAAGATGTGGGTCTGTCCCTAAGCCAAGATGAGGCTGTTCCAGAGCTCCATCTTGGAGCTAGACCCTCCGGGCGTCATCTTCAGGGGCAGGGCCCCACCCTGGGCTGCTGTCATATTGGCTGGTAGGACCGAAAGCTGGATGGGCTGAGAGGATTGCGAAAGAGAGTTGATGATGGTGGGTGCAGTGGTGACAGTTGTGCATGACTATGAGTGTGTGTGTGTGTGTGTGTGTGTGTGTGTGTGTGTGTGTGTGTGTGTGTGTGTGTGTGTGTGTGTGTCTGCAAACACGCATACTATCTTAGCCCACCTGAGTGTGTGTTCTGTGGTGTGTGTAAAGGCTTGCTGTCTCTGGTTCAATCTTTATGGGCCGACGCTCCTCTGTGGTAGCCCGGGAAGAGCTGCTGCTGGGGGGAACTGGAGCCCTGTCGGTGCCTTGTGTTCCTGCTGTACAAAGAGCGCTTGATTACGTGACACACACACATTTTCAAAGTCAGTAGCGGCAGCAAAAGAGCAGCTGCTGCATGAACACTGAAAATGACTAAACCAACACGCCCTAGCTCATTCTGTGACATGCATGGCATCACAGATAAACACACAAACACATTGCACAAACCAGCGGTTTGGGACTTGTTGAGGTTCTTGGGTTTGCGTTTGCGAGTCTGAATCCCCTCTTTCTTCATCGCAAGTGGTCGAGGGACCTATGGGGTCACGAGAATTGTTCTTAAGCCAATGAAAATAAAATGCCAGTTTACCAAAGAGCCCTTATGTGACCGTAAACGTGTCTCTATTCTCTCACCCCATGGAGTTTCATGTAAAGACCACAGGCATTGCAGACAGGCTCTCCCTCTGCGTTGCGTCTCCACAGTGTGGTGGTGGTTGTTTGACAGTTGGTGCAGGACAGACCGACCCTCCTAGACGCTGACTGCACAGAGCAGGGAGACACACAGAGAGAGTGATACACTCTGGAATGGCATACCCCTTGTTGTGATAGTTGATCCCCCCCCCCCCCCCACACACACACACTAAATAAATAAATAAATAATTATAGTAATAGCATTTTAACAAAAAGTGCATCTTATTACTATGATTAAAGGAAAACATTAATCATTGGATTAATTTAAAATCGGTCGACAAACCAGTCGTCTCTGGGGTTTGATAAGTGGTCTGTTGATGCCGTTCATCTTGTGGTACAGTCCGCAAGCATTACAAAGGTAGTGGCCTGTACCATCTCGCCTCCATAGAGGGGTAGACATTGCGCCACAGTTCACACACTCGCGCCCCTCTGCAAAGTCATCAAACAGCTCTAAAGTAGAAAGACGGGAGAACATGTAAAGAAAGAGAGAAAAGGGTCAAAAACAGAGTAAAAAACTTTCTTTGTGGATAAATTTGCCTTCTCATTTCAGCGGTGTGTTGTAGCTTATAATGATGGAATATGTCCAGTCTCTTAAGCGCTCCATTGCCTGCGTTTACGTTGTTGAACCCCTAGTAGGTGCTGTCCCCCAGCCTACCGTTAAATACCCACCCACACATCGACTACATTGCACTCATCAGCGGCCTGCCAAGATGGAATCTTTTCTTATCCCCTTTAGATAAAGACCCAGGCTGGAAATAGATGGTATAAGAATACCATCTTATGCAAAGACAGGCTCTGCCCCCCCCACCCTCTCCGTCTCTTTCCCTCTCTCTCTCGTTCTCTACCTATCGTCTCTATCTTTTCAGACTTTGTTTGCTTTTCTCCCTCTTTCCTTCTCTCCCTTTGAGATAGTATGACATTTTGATTAATGTAACCTTTACCGACTCTTCTCTCACACTTTCAACAATATCTCAGAGGAGCACTTAACCATTCAAGAGAAACAGACAACAAGAAACATCCATCTGGGAGTCTAAGCTTTGCCTGATCTCTCAGATGTGATTGCAATGTAATTTTTCTAAAACATATTATCTATGAGATTATTCAAACAATATAATACCTCATTATAATGTGCATTTTTGCTGTGACACCTAAAAATAATGTACATTTTTTGTGTGACAGTTATCAATGCACAGGTAACATCTAACATAAACCATTGAAGTAGCTTAATTACATCTGCCTACAAGATATTTAAGTGCGGGGGAAAACAACATTTGGGTAAGAAACCTCAAAACATTTAGCTAATATTAGTAATTTGGGAATTGCGGTCAAAATCTGGTTTGACAGCAGATGTAAAAGGAAATATTTGTATTCAGTTCCATATTTTGACACGCATATTTAATGTCTCGAACACAGACGTTAGTCCTCTGTATAGCTCTATGTGGCCCCAATGCGAGTGCGGAATGTGTAGGCTATAAGTTTGTAGACACTTCTTCAAGGTTGTCGGTTCAACTCCTGCATGCGCGGCAGGGTACGCTGACCTTGGCACAGCAGAAACTAGCCCACACATCCAACAGACAAGACAATACACAAAGGAGGAGAGTTTTCTAGAGGGATCTACATAAGGCTGTATTCCATTTAGCTATGGCAGTCATAATCTTCATCTTTTGTTTTGGGGGAATTTATAGAAACTTCACCCATTTGTTATGAAAGTGGTCTACAGTTAATAAAAAAGCACTGCAACAGTAATTCAAAAATGTAAGAAATTAAAGCGTTGGTAATAACTTATGCAGACTGCCTAAAACAATAGAAATAAGCCTAAACAATTGGCTTTAACTAAATGCAGCTCAGTCCAGGAGACCACATTGAAAATCAATGACATTGCACCTTTATATAAATATATATATATATATATATATATATATATATATATATATATATATATACTTGTGTGTGTGTGTGTGTGTGTGTTTGTGTGCGTGCACTTGTAGATGTGTGTGTGTGTGTGTGTGTGCATGCATGCGTTTGTGTGTGTTTGTGTGAGTGTGTGTGTGTGTGTGTGTGTGTGTGTGTGTGTGTGTGTGTGTGTGTGTGTGTGTGTGTGTGTGAAATTATTTGGTTGCTTGGGGTTATAGAGGTGGAATAAAGTAATATTTTGGGTGTTGTACATTAGGGATATCCTTATTAATGGTACAATTTTTGGGGGGAGTTCTAGACTGATATATTTGTTCTGTTACACTGTAAACACCCGATACCATTCCCCCCCTGAACCATAGTTTCTCTCTCTTTCACTTCCACATGGGTCATTTAAGCAACCAGGCTTGATAGTATCAATGTAATTACACAGTAAGCAGACCTAGCCCTAACCCTAACCCTAACCCAACCAGGCTTGATGGTATCAATGTAATTACACAGTAAGCTGACGTAACCCTAACCCTAACCCTAACCCTAACCCAACCAGGCTTGATGGTATCAATGTAATTACACAGTAAGCTGACCTAACCCTAACCCTAACCCTAACCCAACCAGGCTTGATGGTATCAATGTAATTACACAGTAAGCTGACCTAACCCTAACCCTAACCCTAACCCTAACCCAACCAGGCTTGATGGTATCAATATAATTACACAGTAAACTGACCTAACCCTAACCCTAACCCTAACCCTAACCCAACCAGGCTTGATGGTATCAATGTAATTACACAGTAAGCTGACCTAACCCTAACCCTAACCCTAACCCAACCAGGCTTGATCGTATCAATGTAATTACACAGTAAGCTGACCGAACCCTAACCCTAATCCTAACCCAACCAGGCTTGATGGTATCAATGTAATTACACAGTAAGCTGACCGAACCCTAACCCTAATCCTAACCCAACCAGGCTTGATCGTATCAATGTAATTACACAGTAAGCTGACCTAACCCTAACCCTAACCCTAACCCAACCAGGCTTGATCGTATCAATGTAATTACACAGTAAGCTGAGCAGATTGGATGTTAGTATTGCCTTGTTAGCAACTCTAGTATCAGATGATTGATTGCCATATCACATTTTTTAAGTGATCACGATTGCTTTGGCCTTTTAGCTCCCAATGCTATAAACACGGATATTTCGATTTCGAACAGGCCATTGTCTGCTCAATGTATACCAACATTTTTTTTTATTGAATCAAATTAATCAATTTAAACCATATAGTTTCAGAGCAACTAGTAACTTGAGATATTTACAGAAGACAGGGTGCCACAACTTTGCAATTTCCAGACTCATTATCTATACTCTCAATACCCTATCCATACTACAATAAGATAACTTTACACTATGATATATATGCTCCAATCTGCATGTAGAGAAAAATACATTATAATTATATTACATAATCTATCTCTTGTAATAGGAACTGGGGTGACAATGATTGCTCTGTGTCCAGAGTAGGCCTACACCTCAACCTGCAACATTTGCTAATTCCTATCCAAAAAGCTTTCTATCTGATGCTTCACAAATAAAGAGTTGTCTAATTCAGGTAAATCGAATCTATTATAGCAAATAGTTAGAGAGCTTTAACAACAATAATATATAACAGTAAATGGTTTGTGGAAGATGTGTATTTTTTGCAACTGAAATAAACAATGGCAAAAGAGACTAGTATACTATAAAACACATATACAAACCAACAAATAACGCATTTCAACCAAGTTATAGACTAATGATAATTTAGTGTAAACCGAGATGAACCACTAAGATGTAGGCCTTAATGTTAATTTTCTTTAAATTGGAAAAATCTATTTAGCTCTTTGGACTGCGGACCATTTCTACGGGTTATATGTAGGCCTATTGCCAAAGCACGCATTATGTCAAATTGCTAAAATCCTTTAGTATACCACAACAATATTATGGCCATAAGGTTTTGAAAATAAAAACGAAAATGCATCTACTGACGACGTAACATGATTTTCAAAATTCAACAGCGAATGAATCAAATGTTCGAATGCACGATGCATACCTAAACATGTATTGGATAGCCTGTTTAAAACATAATATCAAGTATTAAGTAATGTTACGATCAGATAAAAACGAAGACATCAAGTATTTGAAGTAGCCATAGGCCCAAAAATCTAACCATCTGTATTTCGGTGGGCTGATGGGGTTTATAGGCTGGTGTCCTCTAATGTTTAGCGTGCTTGCTAGTTTCTAAAAATGATTTCGTTTGATTCCAAGCATGTAGTTTTGAATGTATATCTTCAAGATGTTTTTCTATTCATAGGCCTATCTTTAGGCCTATCTTACTTTAAGTTAGTGGTAGGCCTAAATAGTTTATAAAAGAATGTGAAGGTATACCTATTAGATGTTTGCGTGCTAATGTCTCGTTCATTCATAATTTCTGACATTCATATATGCCTTTACCTCTAGATTATGTTGGCCTAGTTTCAAAATAAAAAGGGATCAACCGGGAAAAAAATGGTGAGGCATTGATTAGCGATATGCTTCTACAAGTAGGCCTAAGTCATAAATCGTGTTTATATGCTTTTCTTGAAAAAAATACGAATTTTAAATATAAGCAATCAAGACCTAATTCAAGCCACATAACACAAATCCTACTTTTGTATTTTGATCATATGTTGGTATAATTTATCGGATACATTGCCTGTTACACAAACATTTTCCCAAAATAGCCTCGAATACTATCTGTATTGCCTTAAGCTTACTGGTCTTTTTCAAAAAGTCTCACCTATGTTTGGGTGCCGTGTTACTCCTGGTGTTCCTGTCTGAAACCCGTTCAAAACCGAGCTATCAAAAGTTGATGCGGCCCACGTCCCCATGTTTGGGCTCATATAGGTCGGGTAGGGGCTGTGAAACGATGCACCGAGGCCACGGTTTCCATGCTCCCTCCCGTTGGCGGAGATGTTAAGTGGGCTAGTGTATGTGGTCGTGTCTCTGTCCCCAGTCAGTGGCGGACTGGTAGAAAACGTGAAGCGAGGAGACAACTGAGAGTGGTGTGTGCTGCTCGTAATATATGAAGGTCCAGGGTTGGCAGCCGGCTGAGACCAGGCAGAGCTTGAGGCTGGGCTACCATGCTGCGAGCCCCCATGCGTTTGAAGGTATGGCAGCGTTGGAATCACAGGGGTGACCCTGGTGGTGGGCACGTAAACGGGCGAGGTGGCCGCCGCGGCATTGTGTAGGAATCCTGGTTCGTAAGACTGGGACCCGTGGCTGCTTGTCATGATGCCCTGATACATATCCATTCCTTGATGGGTGACGATCCGCATTGATAGTGACAGCGCACTGTGCTATCGCATGAATTACCTCATGTATCCAATCGAATAAATCTTCCCTGTTAAAGTTACAAATTGTCCTTTAATGAAAATCATTTTCCTGTTTTCTGAGGCATCAGAGTAGATAGAAAATAAAATTTAAAGTGAAGAGGACTGGTGAGGAGAGGCACACAGACTCAATGATTTTGATTTCTGGTCTTTTTTCCACATCCCTCGTTTGCGCTCTCTCTCTCTCTCTCTCTCTCTCTCTCTCTCTCTCTCTCTCTCTCTCTCTCTCTCTCTCTCTCTCTCTCTCTCTCTCCCTCTCTCTCTGACACACACACACTCTGACACACAGGCACACACACACAAACAGCTGCACTTTCTCCGTTCCTAAGTCAATGAAAAAAGTGAATTGAATATTTAAAAGAAATAGCATGTGATTGACGATAGTGAAAAAAAAATTCTCATAGGGTTACGACATTTGAATGGTTTCATAAAAGTCAGTCGGTCTTAACAAAATTGGCCATTTCTTCCCTATATTTCATGCTATAATTATCAGTGTCTGTCAAATATGTATTAAGATTCAAACCTTCATTCTAAAATGAAAATTAAATATTAAGAAATACAGGTGCCAATTTTGTGAAATTGTCCTCACTGCCCCCCACAAGATTAGATGCCCAGTATAATAAGGCTAAATGCTAAATTCTATCAAGTAAAATCATTGCATGCTATTGATATTTTGCTGATATATGACAATGATTTATTATTTATACATGCAATAATTTTGTGAGAGTTAAACTTGGAAAAAAAATGTATTACCCAGACAGATAACAATTGGATCTGTTTGCATGTGTATGTCCAAAATTTCTGCTGGTCGCTATTACGAATAGACAAAATGGGTTGTTGGCGCATGTCATAAGGCTACCTTAAGCCCACAGTCTTCAATTGTGTTCTCTGAAATCTTGCGCGGTTGTTGTTCCAGCACATAGATTGAAACTAGTCAATGACACTTCATGGTCCCGCCGCTTCCCTCTGACATGTTGAATTGGAATTATTTTGCCAACGTGCGCACACGTATGTATCCTGAAAAATAATAGAAAAATTAAACTTACATTTATTCTAAATTTAGATTTATATTTTATGACGAGGACGAGGTATGATGAACAAATTTTGGTTTGGATCTTCAGTAGGCTACTATTGAATAGAATTCACAGGGTCTGGCAGCAGTGCCTGTATGACGAACATTTGTGGAGGTAGCATGTACTGGTACTGTACCCCTCAGGTCTAGTAAAGATGCTTGGCACATGCTTGATTGAAATATCTCTATCTTGAGCATTGTAGATGTTTAATGTTGTTTTGTTTTGCTGCTTCCAAACATTAATTTGCCACCACCATCTCTGTTTGCCTCTCTGCCGTCAAGTTGATTGATATTTTACTAGTTATAGTCTTACAAGGGCTAGGGTGTGCCCTTGCGGCCCCTTGGCAGTTCAGCTGTTACGATATTGATTTTTCTCTCCTTGGCCCCCCCCCATTGGAGAGCCAAGGCAAATAAAGCAATTTCGCATTGAAAACGGGGAGCCATGATCAATGTTTAACTTTAGCCCTGGCAAAGGAACAGCTATATAGCCTGCTAATACCTGTGTGAAGACCAACTATGGAAAGAACATCCTGTCATATTAATGACTGATTTTACAGTTTCTTGCTTAAAATGTGAGGATTTACATTACGGCCCTTTCGGTCTGGTGGAAATATGGGGTATCATGGGTGACACACTAAAGTATATGGATGCATGTATATATTTATTAATATAAATTAAGAGAGTATCTGAACACATATAATGGACGGTAATTTACTGTTGTCTGTTGTTTAAGTAATTCTGCAGTTTTCCTCTTCAAAATGTGTGAGTATGTTTTCTGGGTTTGGGATTACAAGCTCTGCTCGAGTACACATAACATTGTAAGTCTTTTACTTTATCCAAAAATTAAGGATGTTTATTAGATACAATGAAGCACACGTTAGCTGAACATTTTACCAAAACAGGCACTAGACCATAGAGGCACCAGGAAAGCTGTCCCCATCTTGGCAAGGCCGGAGACCACATACCGGGAGGTCAGTGACTCCCCAGCATCGCTCATCCTCTGGGGCCACAACACACACACACACACACACACACACACACACACACACACACACACACACACACACACACACACACACACACACACACACACGCACACACACACACACGCACACAGACACACTATAAGGAAGACACTCTGGCGGAGCTACTGGCTCCAGGAAAAGGACTTCAATCAAGAGAGCAGGACAACTATGAGCAGACAATACACTGTCAATAGAGACGATGGAGCAAAGGCCAAGGAAACACACTCATCAATGCATTGGATACCTCAACTGTTTGGCTGTCTGGATATAAAAAACAATATTCAAGACACAAAAACCTGCAAGTCTACGCAAATCTACAAGTTTCTCTGATTTTTAAAACGTATTTCATCATGAATATGTTTTGATTGCTAATTTAAGAAGTTTGTAATTTCCTTTCACCATCTATATATATTTAATCTGTTGGGCAATCAGACCCATTTATTATACTGTAGTTTGTTTGTTAATGTGTGTGTTTAAAATAATGATGAAACAGTGCTAATCAATGTGAGATCAGAATTGTGTATGTGTTTATCAGCGTTTGTGTGTGTGTGTGTGTGTGTGTGTGTGTGTGGGGGGGGGGGGGGGGGGGGGGGGGGTTGTGTGGCTGTTCCGTCAACCTTTAAACTTATTGAAATATTGGCCAATCTGTTCTAAAAAAAAAAAAATTTGTCGAGAGGGGTGTGCATCTAAGATTCTCAGTCTTTCTGACCCACTCTTTTTCAATTAATAATTGGTCGAATCAACATACATCCTTAATCAACACAACACAATTAATTATAATTCTCAAATACTTATTTGACACAGGTTTTTCAGTTTTTGAGTATATCAGTGCAACTTTCTGCACCATTAGCTATAGTGGTCATAATTCTATGTATTTGACTGATGTCAGTGTTACCTTTTATAATTTAGTCTTTCAGATGACACATGACAACCCTGGCGAATCATAATGCCTGAATGCCAAATTGGGAACCGATCACTGGTAACTCTGCAGCTTGAGGGTAAGAGTTATTCAGGCTAATGCTTATGTATTTGTGCATGCGTGTGTGTCTCTGGCACTAATGAAGGTTATATTTGTAGCAATGGAGGCTGCGAGGATCCCAGGACATAAGCTAGAGATAAGTAATGGCCAAAGTCCACTGGCCAGGGCCTAAAGAGTAAACAAAGAATACATACAACTCATTTTCCCCAGGAGCTATACACACACAAACACACGCATCTAACCAACACCAATATCTGATATGTTGTTAAAGTGGTCACTCAATGTGTGGATGTGGGTGCTTTTTTAAGTCAGCTTCGGGTAAACTGGATTAGGTAGAGGTGAGGTGACTGAAGCTTGACAATTGTCCCACTGTCAACAAGAAGGTTCATGCAGGGTTCAAAAAGTAAAGAAATGATTCAGTAGTGAACAAAAAGTCACAATTAAGAGGGAGGTTGAAAAATAATTAGGAATGGAAACCAAAGAGAAATACAATATAAGGGAAAAAGCTTAAATGCTTTGTTAAGGTTTAACACTCTTATTTGTTAGCCTTCTCTATGACGCTCAGGCTCTCTGTTAACACCATAAAAAGCAGAATAGGTGAGTGAGAGCAGAGAATTGCCTTAATCTGGAGACCATCAGTGCTGACGATAGCTACTTTTAAAAGTAACGAGTTAGTAACAACATTACTGCCAATAATAGTAATGTGTCAGATGCCAGAATTACTTATAGAGTACTTTTGTGTTTCAAACTGTTAAATCAAAAAGACTGCTTGGGATTTTACTTGAATACTTATTTTGCATTCTTTGGCACACAATATTTTTGGTCACTTTAGTTGAAATTTCGTGGCTATTTTTGCTCCTTAAAATCACAGATTTATGCCATAGATTAATTTAAAATCCCCAATCCGCACCAACGAGGAAACAAGCATTTGTTCTAGTTTCCAACCGCAACAAGAGCAGTGTAGTGCTGTTTGTTTTTTAACGAGGGAATTATTCTTTTTTTGGGGGGGGGGGGGTTCCAGTGATCTAGACACGGTTTATATGCAACAGCTAAATGATAATGTTTTCCTTCCATACACTGGGCATACTTACAAACAGTAAAAACTGTCATTACCAAGCTCTATCTGCTTTAGCAGAGTATAGGATAGCTAATAAGAGAAGGAATATTTCTATTTAAAGTAAGGGACACATGGTATAGAGAGATTTTGATTTAGTCAAATACTAAGGTAATGACTAACCCTGGATGAGAAGAAAATGTAGGTGTTGAAGGACTGAAAAAAGAACTAAAAAGAATTGAACTACTTTATTGAAGGCAGACAAAAACACAGCGTTTGCTAGAAAGAGAAAAGAGTACGAAAGAAAGAGAGAGGGAAGTCAGAGGCAATGTAGTTTGATAACAATAGAGTCTCTAAGCTCCTCTCTTGTATCTATCTCTGGCCTTATCCTGGGCTCTGCTCTGTTAGTGTAACCCCCCCTCTCTTCCACCTCGTCCCTGCAGCCCCCCCTGACCATGGCAGACCCCCTTATCAGGCCAGAATTGACGTCAGGGGAAGGGGGAGGGTTTAACTTTGTGGAGTTTAGGGGAGCCGGAGACGGACCCTGATAGCAGAGGAGTCTGCCTCCACACAGACTGTGGGAACCCAGGGCCTAGCCCATCTCGACCCACCAACCCTGCACGTCCACCGCTGTGCAAACAATGCGCACACACTCAAACCGACACACACACACACACACACACACAGACACACACAGACACACACACACACCTACACAGACACCCACACACACCTGCAAACAAAGTAATGCGTGGAACACCATTGTCCAAAAGATATTCCTTGTTCAGTTGGGAGATCTCAAAACCAACGTGTTGGTCTTCCGTCCCTCGAGGGGAGTTCCGGAACATTTTACAACATGGGGCAAGGTGCATTGACGCTTTTCTGACAGCTCATGGTGGCAAAATCAATACACTTTATACTGGTCTCTACTTCAATAATATACAAATACACCAAAACAACAGGAGAGATACCCGCTGGCTGAAATAGCTTAATGATGTTGATCTTCCGTAAGGAGGAGATAGTAACGTAGTTGGTAGGGATAGGGCAGAGAGCCCGGTCTGCTCCCCTGTTCAGGCTCATCTCTGTCCTTTCCACCGCTTAAGGAGCACACAAGTGCCTCAAATCCGCTAAATGCTGTATCAGAGATGGGCTTCGGACAAAATAATGAACTGTGTACAACACATTATTTGTCTGTTTTAAAATGACGTATTTGGTTTTAGGCCACTCTAATATAAATATGTATAACCTATATTTAAAGAGGGAGACCAAATAGAATAATTCGAATATATTTTTTCATTGAGTCCTAATACGTACATAATACAAAATAACTGTGAACATAAAAACTAGATGCCCACGTTTTAGTTTCTCATCTATGAAATGTCCATAATGTCTTGTTCCTTGTACATGGCATCACGTTGTATGTTGTATTTTCTCATTAGGTCAACACGTGTGCTTTACAACTATTTCTCATGCAAATCCAAATTGTAAGACATTCATAGCAGGGCACCTTTAAAATAAGAGTCCATGCAAGGATATAATACAAAAATCTGAGGTGTGGTAAATAACAGAGCTGGTTTTGCTGAATTTAGCAGCACAAATTTTAATTTCACAAGCGAGTTCTACAGAACTTCAAAACTGCATTGTGGTAAGTTTTGCAGCCGAGGCTTAACAGAACAGTATCATTGGAATAAATATAATCTTACAATCATTAACATCAGCCTTAATGCAAGTGCTGGAGAACTCCTTATCCAATCTTTTGCATCGGATATTATCAACCACAACAGCTTTGCAATTCGTTGGCAATTAAACTTAACTGAACGCAAGTGCTCCACTACACGTCAAGATAATGACTTTCCGAAGTGCTCTCCTGGAAGTCTTTTTTCTAGCAATGACAATCCACCCCATCCTTCTCCATTTTGTTAAATTAACTTTAAAGTGTTGTTTGATGACATAGCATTGTGTCATGACACAATACAGCCAGTCGGGTGTATTTATTCAGTCATGGTTCAGCCATCTATCTGCCTAAGAGACTCTTAGCTACTTTCAACCTGAGACACACAAATTAAAATAAATTATAATGATAAGGTGTTAAGGATGCACTTAGCCCTGGGCGGGATTAGGGCTATGGTCACATTAGATAACGTGGAGAACAAACTCCGTCCATGTATGTGAGAGTAGTGACTAGATCAACAGGTCACCGTTTATAAGAAGATGCTGCACTGGGTGTGTGTGGAAGGTGTGAGGATCCACATCAATACTTGTCGGTTCAGTCACCCGAATAAAAATCAAATTCAGCCCACTGCACACACACATGGGCAATCTAATGTTATCATATGTTTGTGACACTTTCGTTGTGTAACACCACAAAAAACAGCCACACGCTCCATTTTGAAGAAAGGTTTTGATCTTATTTAATTATTCCACTCCTCTCTGTCTCAGAATAAGGAGTGAATATATAATCATTGATTGGGCGGCTGCGTTGGCCCCAATACTTCCAGATTGTTCAGCAAGTGTGTGAGATGTTTAGGGAGATGGATTGAGCGTGGAGACACGGTTATCTCCGTGTTGTTCTTGATAAGGACGGAAGATGTGTAAGAGTTGCGTTGGTGCTATACCTCTATCTTTCTCTGACTTTCTTGCTGACCTCTACTCGTCTAGGCAGGGAGGAGGAAGAAAAGAGTGGCCTTGAAAAGTCGGAGACAGGAGAGAGAGGTGAAGTGGAGAGCACAGAAGGAGGAGGCAGAGAGAGAGAGTGGGAAAGAGAGACACAGAGAGAGAGAGTCCCTCATTTCCTCTCACCTCTCCCTTGTTCCGTCGGAATCTCACAGTCAGGCACTCACTCCCTAAATTTCCAGTGGCCATGGCGGCCTTGGGTGTAAATAACTGTAGAATAGAGGGGAGTAGAGGATCAAGGGTGAGCGAGGAGAGAGGTGAGAGGTGAACTAGAAAGCAGAATAGATTCATTTTCTTCTCCAATATCTTTCTCTTTTTTATGCCGCTCATTTTGTGTTTGAACACAGGGATGCCCCCCTACAATTCAGAAAGGTCTGGAAGGGAAATGATAAGCTGGGCTCTCATCAGTCTTCTTAATTGGTCCAGAATAGTTGAAATGGCCCGTCATTGGTCTGATGCTGGCCCCACTTGGCCTTTAGCCAGGCTAAAATAAAGATGGCCGACTGACCAACAGATGACAGAGTGCGTCATCCACGTCCAATAGAAGCCTGTGGATTCCTCATGGTGGATGTTCTTCTGTGATGCTCTTTCTCATGGTTAACTTTTAAAATCAAAGAAATTAGGCTTTTGTTGCAAAAACCTCAAAGATGCAGCCTGATCAAGCGAGCTTATAGAGCTCATAACCTCGTTATTTTAGTTGAACTTCCTCTTTGGAAAATAATAAATATTCCTTGTGAGCAATAAAGTGACTAACACTAACTCTGCAAGTCCCTTCCAATACTATTTTTGTGTAAGTGTGTGTGCGTGTATGTTGGACAATTATACAAGACAATACAACACTGCATAGATTTATACAGCACCTTTAGTCTGTGTAGACCTCAAGGCGCTTAACAAGTATTTGTATCTGATGTGGCGTCTATAGCCTGTGGAGAATCCATCATAGCTTATCATTGTAAGTAAACATGACAGAGTGGAAAAAACGTCTTGTGCGTCCAGGGACCCTGTTATCTCCTCGCAAGCCATATCTATGATGATGGAGTGATGTGGCGCTAAGGTTGGCCAAGCAAAGTCTGAGTGTGCGAGTGAGTGGGAGTACACAACAACACACATACATACAAGTGCTTATGTGTTCAGATCACACAAACATATAAATATGTTTAGGTATACAATTTACAAGAAAACACTTACCAAGCACGTTTGACAGCTACACATGTGTTGACAGTCAAGCACAATAAGGACACACTTCACCTTCAAACCGGGACCTTCCATCTAACCCCTGAAAGAGGCTTTACCTTGCAGGACATGAAAAGACAAGTCATTGCGTTGTCATAAATTCAAACCCTTGGCCATAATTCATATTGTCTGCAGGAATGTATGGCTGTTGTTTAATGTGTTTGTTTTTTTTACTCTTCAGTGCATATAAACCGAGCCTGTTCTGCAAAGTTAACATCCCAAACAGTGCGATTTCTTGACAGGACATGAGAGTATTGTTCGTGAAACAATAGGGATGAACGGAAAAGCAGAGCATGGTTCAATTTCATGAATCAAGTACAAGTTGTATTTAAAAAAAAAAACTGTATGTAGTCTTCATTCCCCATAAAACCTGTCAACCTGTGGGTTTTTACAAATGAAGCATGGGTCTACTGAAAAATAAAAAATAAATACAAATTAAACGGACACCATTGCGTAGTTGTACGCTCATTTTTACATATAAACTATTAGTATAATCCATTCACGCAAGGATGTATAAAATGTTTTTAACTTTTCTCCGAAAAATATGTTTTTTCATGAATAAAAATATAAAAAATTGAAAAGGGAAGTTATATAGTGCAATAGTTCGGTTCTTGTGTAAACCATATGTCTAGCATTAACAGTTATCGAGATATGGAGATAAACACAATAAACATAAATAACATTCATGATAATGAAGTTAGTATATAATAGAAAGTTATCAGGCTTCTTACAGCAGATAGAAATAGTAAAATTATGGTAAAATATATTTTTAAACAATGCCTTGAAAAGTATGTATATATGTCTATATGTACACATATGTATACAATTGTAACAGAAAGAAACAAATTACGTTTAGCTTTAAATTATCCTAGACCTGTTGCCGTAAAATATATTTTTAATGACTGTAAACCTGTTTGACGTTAGTGTCAATTTCTTTTTGGATACTACTAGGGCTTGTCAAAAAAGAAAATTTCTAGATCTAAAGCAGAATGCCTAATGAAATTGATCTATGGTCAAATATTTTTCACATAAGCTTAGAAGTACAGTAAATTAACCAAAAGCTGTCTGTGTGTGTGTGTGTGTGTCTCTTTGTTTGGAGTCAGTTCCTCTGGTTGTAATGACAGCGCTAATACACACAGTAAACAAGCTAGTATTATTTGCCAGTGCCCATGATCTTGTGACGAATTACATTGTTGATACGCTGGGAAAGTTGTTTCATCCCTTTCGGCTAAAACCAACTTTCCAGACTCCATCATGTAGTGTTATGCTAGCATGTTCCAACAAAGAAAATACATGAAAACTAGTTTGTTAATAGTTTCCAATTAAAATAAACCAGGGACTTCTGTTTCACTGGCATCAACACTGGCATCACACAGACAGAAACGACTGAAAAGACAAAAGAGAAACAGAAAGAGAGAAAGACAGAACGAAAACAGAACAGAGGCGGCAGTCCATTTTTCAAATGTTGTTGTTGCTATTGACAGTGTTAAGGACTAAGGCAATGCTAGATGTCTGAATTGACATGTCAAGATAACGCACACAGAATACACACAGTTGTAGATCTTCACTGTGTCCAAACTAGTGCCACCGCATCCCCTGTCACTCCGCAAATGAGTTGAAGCACGGCGGTTGGTCACCAGTGACTAAGAAACTGAAAAGAAAGTCAAAGGTTGTCCTAGACAGGTTAGTTGCCGTTCTTGATGGGCCAGAATGAGATTTGCCGAATCTCTATTAAGGTCTTTCTTGAGGTCCTTAAGGTCCTCTTGCGATGTTCCTTGATGCTCCCTGCTACAATTACTTTGTGTCTGTCCCTTTGTTTACGGCATTTTAAATAGTATATTCTGTTTTAACTGTATAATCTATGCCATGTACAGTGACCTTGGGTGTCTAGAAAGGCACCTCTAAATTGTAATGTATTATTATTTGTTATTATTTCTCTCTAGTCCGGTCTGTGGGATGTGTGTGTGTGTGTGTGTGTGTGTGTGTGTGTGTGTGTGTGTGTGTGTGTGTTGTGCGGTCGGCTGGGCTTGTTGAACCCTGTAGTCACTCTGGATTTGCCCTAAGCCCACCAATAACATCAATAACAGCTATTCTAGGTTGCTAACCTAGAAAACCATAAACCCTTGACTCAAATCAAAGGACTCATGGTCTCACCTTTCTCTTGAAACCCACCACAAGCCTTATTTGATCCAAAAGCAAGGATATGAAAGATCATACACCTCACTAGTCTATTGCACTAGTCATTTGAATTTTTAGGCTTTTAAAATTTCCCTTGGTGCTCTTTTTACATTTCAACCTCTTTTCAACTGTACGCTTTTTAGTGTACATATGATATAAACAAAATATCATTATAAGTTATATTAAATAATTCAGGTATACATTGTAGTAACAATTTGTTTTAGTTTTTTTGCAGTGTTTTCCTGCCAATCATTTTGTTGCATCTTTAACTCTTGTTTTTTGGTCTTTGCTGCTACTCCCATTACCTTCATTACCTTAGCTTCTTGACTATGAAGACTGTAAATCTGTCAACGTTGGGGTTAAGTGCCTGCTGCTTGATAGATTTGACTTGGATATAGGTGGTTGACCTAAGGAAATCTTGCAACAAATAATAACTGGGTTTATGAAAACATTGGTTAATTTATAATTTGTGAGGGAAAAACAACTAAATGAATTAAAACCAGCCTAAGACCACCACAGTTTTTACAATACATGTTAAATATGGGGTATGTTGATTATTTGTCTGGATTCTTCCTCAAATCATTATAAATGAAGTTGGTGGTCAGCGTGAATTAAATTGATGTTTTTTAGAAGTGAGGTTCCAAAGAAATGTTGAAAATTAAAATAAAAAATCAGTGAAGATAGGATGTGCAATTATGAATATCTGTGTTGCCAGTCCTTTTCTGCTTTCTCCCTGTGAAAATAGGGAGTACTGTTGTGTAGAATGCAAAAATGATTCACACATTCGTCTTTGAGGAAGAGTGTTCCAGCAGTGGAAATGCCAAAGGATGGTTTTAAAGGACTGGTGCACACTTTGAGTGCAGACTATCTTCTCAAATACATTAAAATTGATAACTGTTGGTGTGTATTTCAGAACAATTTAAAAATAGCTTACAATAACATTATTAAACTAACCCATCTTTAATTTACAAATTCACCAATTCACATTAGACCCGATTGGTGTAACATGTTATGCTTAGGTTTAGAAGCCTTGTGTTGCCACAATTTACCCCAAAAAATCAGTGTCCGCAGTCTAAACTGGAGGGATTATGACGTCTGAGGAATAATATTATTATCATTTTCCAAGGACAAGGATGTCTGTCATTCCTGAGTCTGACTATAAAAAGCCTCGATGTCAAGGTCAGATGCAAAATATATCAAATCACCTCCAATCTATCTAAAAAGCTAAGAAGCATAAACTGACAAGCAAGAAAGGGCAGTAAGAGAATTTGATTGGTCACCAACTGCGGCTGTTTTGAGTGCCCCAGGGATGACGTTGTTGTAGGCCAACCCGGACCTTAGCGTCGCCGTGGTTCCATCGTTCAAGACTAATGGGATTCATCCTCTGGATTGACGCAGAAACAAACTCTGTGGCCAACAAAGGCTTGATGATACTTACATCGTTCAACAAGATAATTTTCACAAATTATACAAACCCATTCATGAATGACACTGAGCTTGAGTGAAGAGAACCCTGTGGTACAAAAATAGTACCCAATTTTGGACTGTAAGTTATAACGCACATGTTTTATGTTATCTAAAACTAAAGCCATATGATCTAATACAAAAGCCCATAATGTATTTAACTTTTTATGCTATATCTAGTTATGTATTCTTACATGGACTGGTATATTAAAAATATAACAATCTACCTTAACCCAGTATAGTTTTCTAGTCTACTGACATATTCCCTATTTAAATGTGAAGCTACAATGTAATTTATATTGTCAATAAAAGCCACCTCCCATAGAAGCTATATCAATGCCCAGTTATATTTAGTTATTTAATATGAAATGGAATCCAACCCTAATCCTAAATATTATTATTTGTATTTTATTTCCCATAGCATTTGCAGTTACACGTTTTGAGTACAAACAATAATCATCCCACACGTTGTGTGGTTTTTGTCTTACTTTTCTTTATCTGTAGTTTTAGATTCACATTTTTTTACGACTCAAAATCTTTTAATATTACACACAACATGGCTTGCTCTATCTAAAGCGTCAGTATCTCTTTCTGTGTGCAAAACCCCTAACAAATGCATCCTTATCTAGCACCGTTCTTATGGATTCATGAGCCAGAATCCCCAAATCTCTTTCTCTCGTGTAACATAGCGCAGCGGAAGGGGGTAAGGACATGAGACAAAGTGTAAAAAGAGCTCTAGTATGCTGCAGATGATACTTCAATAACAAGGGAATCATTGGGGCACGGGAACTTTGAGGCACGGGAAGTAGGGGTGCTGAGGGCTCTACAGCACCCCCTGGTGGTAGCACAGCCTCACCTGCATGGTTTTGAGCGCTTGAAAATGTCCATTCACTCTATTGCCTTAGTATGTACTCCAATCTTTTAAAATCCAACACCCTCATTAGCCTATCAAAAACTGTCATCTATTTTGACTAAACCAATCACAGCTTGAAATCCAACCAAAGGGATGTGCTTAGCTACAATAAAGCCTACAACTTTCGTGAAATTTACACGAACATTGCATGAATTAAATCAACCAAGTGACCCATAACAGTCGTATTTTAATATGTTGTCAATCATTGTATTTTACTGTAAACTCCAAGTGAGCACTGGTTATAAATTAAAACAAAGAATAGCTTGGTGGCCTTTCAACATCAAACTTAACAACAAAGGTTTTTATATCAAATAATGAATTACACGGATGAAAGATGACATTGCAAACCAACAATGCTACAAATGGCACTCGATGTTATGTCACTCGTCTTGTCTCATGTCCAAGTCTTGCTCTTTGTTACCTGTGCTTGATTTTGTTACTTGTCTCGTGAGTCGTGCATTTGGGTTCTGATCCATAGTTCAGTCATGACACCCGATCTGAGCAGACGTTGGCTGATGGAAACAGGTGTCCTGGAAATAGCTGTTCTCCCTGCCATAGGTATTTACTTGCCGACTTAAGACACATAGGAGGTCCAAGGTGACTTCCTATTACCAACTTGCTGTATTTCTTAAATATACTGCAACCTGTCACAGAAAACATTGAATTTACTTGAAAAATGTTATTAACTAAACAACAGTAACAGAACACTCCCCGTCTGGCGTGATTATAACTCCACGACCCAAGAGTCTATAACATAGTCATTATGACTTCTTCTCAGGAGCAGTAACAGGCCGTTAGAACAGTTTACTCCCATCTTTCCTGGATAACTTGATCTCTACTTTGCATACCCTGCTATATTTGCTGAGGAAGACTTGAGTAACCAGTCCTAAAGCCCATTCGTTCCTTTTAGGCTGGTCATCCGTGAGAAACACAATGCTTCCAGGCTGAAGGTCTGGCATTGAAGACTGCCACTTCCTTTGAGGCTGAAGTGAAGAAAGATAATGCTTCCTCCATATATGTCGGAATGTTTGAGCCAGATGCTGAACTTTGGGCCACTCGTATTTGTAGAGGTTTTTGACCCAGTCACCAACTAGGGCAGAGAGAAGATTCACTTTCTGATCGAGGAGGGTTGCTGGTGTAAGAATGAAAGTATTGTACGGATCGGTGAACACTGGAATGAGAGGTCTGGTATTAATAATAGCGGCCACCTCTGCCATCAGTGTGGAGAGTGCCTCGTAGGTCAGCTTCGAAGTCCCAAGCTGGAGGAACATAGAGTCCAGGATTCTTCTTGCTACCCCAATCATCCTCTTCCATGAACCACCCGTGTGAGAGGCGTGAGGGGGACTGAACTTCCATGTACAGCCCTGGTCCAACAGGAACTTCTCGATGGAAGTGTGGTCAATATTGGAGGGAATCTCAAAGTCCTTACAAGGGCTGACAAAGTTGGTTCCTCGGTCGGAGTGGATGAGTTCCACTGGGCATTTAATCCAGCGGAAACGCCTGAAGGCGTTGATGAAACTTGACGTATCTATAGATTCCATGACCTCTATGTGAACGGCTCTAACACTCACACAAGTAAACAGCTGCACACACAAGTAAGCCTCCCCCAGGCTTTTCACGGACCAAAATATATATTTGAAGGACCGGATCTGTTGCCCAGTTGCCGATCCCTGGCCTGGGAAGATGTCTCTGCATTTGTCCCAAAGGAAGCATTCTCATTATTTTTGCCAGTTGTCTATAGAACTATATAGTGGAAGAGCAAAATAAATGTTTAGTTTTTAACATAAGTGGTGGGTTGCACCAGTTTATTTTCACCAATGTGTATTTTATGTTGTAGTGCAACCATGAATAGACCAGACATTTACGTAATGTTTGAAGTATGTTTCCATGTTCTGACTGACATTTCAGCAAGTATCTTGGTTATGAAAATAAATTACACTGGGAATACTACAAACAAGGACTCGTCTTACACACCACCATAAAATATATTTATAAAAAAATATAAAAATTACATGAATAGGCCAACTTGTACCTTTAATTGTAAATATAAATATGAATCATTAGTATGAATCTATGCAGATTTAGCTAATGTTCGCTGTTTTATTGTTTTAAACATTTATAAAACATTACATTGCCAAGATTGTAGCTTATTTACACTGTATTTGAACACAATTTTTATTTAAAACCTGAATCAAGATATTTCAATCATAGATATATCGATAATATTTTCACATGCCACCTTTTTTCTGTATAAGGTAATCATTGTGAGCAGTATGTCAGCAAAGAAAGCAAAATATATTGTCAATGAAATATCATGGCAACAAGAGAGAACTACTTCCGGACTCACAGCATAATCTAGAAACACTAAAAGATAAGCCCACTAGATAGCAGTATACACAAAGGCATGTTTCACAAAGTAAATATTTTAAGATACTAGTACAGTTTGCAGGTAAAACACAGCCAGGTTTGGAGCTCATGTAAAATTCTAGTGTGTTGTATTGATCAGTGTGAGGGAGCTAACATTTGAAACCGCAACTGAATGATAATAACTCTACAAACTTCAGTCTTGAATTTAAAAGTAAGCTGTTAAGAATCTTTGAAATGGAAATATTGTTCTACCAAAGGCCTTTAATGCATTTTCTTCCAATTCTTTTGAGCTTTTCCTGGCCGACTTAAATCAGGAAAATACAATACTTGTTCTCCCAAGAAAAGGCTTATCCCTTATAAAGTGTTTTTTCTGCTGAATAAGTTGACAGAGCGGACACCAAAGCCCTCTGATGGTACTTCTCCAGACTGGACTGGGCAGGAGAACTATCATTATTCCTGTGGATGCTGACCACTCCCAGGTAACATAAACAAATGATTAATGGTAAGGTGTGTACATGGGCTGTTGTTTCTCAATCCAGTGAAGTACCTTATAAAATACAACTTGGTATAAAGAGGATTTTGGAGAGGGGTGATAATAATAATAATAATAATAATAATAATAATAATAATAATAATAATAATAATATATAATAATAATAATAATATATAATAATAATAATAATAATAATAATAAATAAAACATTGAATTTATATAGCGCCTTTCTAGCCCTCAAGGTTGCCTCACAGACATAGCAAGGACAAATAAACAAAAAACAGGAACCACAGACAAACAAAGAGTTGTCACAGTGTATGCCAGGGTAGCCAGGTGAGTTTGAAGTTGTTTTTGAAAGGATTAAATTGAGTGTGGCGTGAGGGGTGGGAGAGAGTTCCAGAGTTTGGGAGCAGCCACACTGAAAGCTTGAACACCCACGGTAGAGAGGCGGGGAGAGGGAGTGGACAGTAGGCCGGCTGAGGAGGAGCGAAGGGTGTGTGCAGGGGTCTGGTACTGGAGGAGGTCGGAGAGCTAGTGAGTGGCTAGGCAATGCAGGGCCACTTTCTAGTCACTTTCACCTTTATTTCTCTCTCCCCTTATACGTAGCTGTCAAAAATCTCTTGGACACTTATTCAATAATGGCTTGCGATGTTATCCAACAATTGGCATGACAAGCCTGTGTCTCTCACATGGACAGGAAGGCTGCTTTAGTAAAAAGTAAAAAAGAACACCAACCGAGTTCCACTTGTCCTCACCTACCACCCCAACAACATTGTAGTTCAGAAAATTGTGCAAAACAATTTTACAATTCTAGCAATACCCATGCACCGCAAATTTGTTCAAAACTCTACCACTGATCTCGTACAGAAGAGATACAAATCTGAAAGAATTGTCCGAAGTAGAATTGACACTTCAGGAGAAAACTTAAAAGGCACTGCTTCTTGCAACAGACCGCAATGTCGTACATGCAAATACACCAACTCCCAAACTGAAATCAGAGGCCCCAAATAATCACTAAACATTCATCACTCCTTTACCTGCACATCCAAAGGAGTAGTATACAGCATTATCTGCAAAAAATGTAACCAGCTTTATATTGGAGAAACAAAAAGGCAGCTAGCAGATCCTTTTTATGGAACGCCTAAGGAGCATTCGAATCCACACGCTGGCATTTCCAGTGGTTAGACACTTTACTAGCAGAAACCACACGCTCGAAGATGTCTATCTGTGGGATTAGTCAGTGCTATGGAACAAATTTAGCTAAAAAACTGAAAGACCGTGAACTAATCTTCAAGCTTGAAACTTTGGAGCCCTTCGGAATGAACGTTCTATTATGACCCCAATTTTTTGGAACCCCATTTTTTGGAACAACAATGTAGCTATAGCTACAGCATCTTGTTTATTTTCTTCTTTCCACAGCTGAAGAAGGGCTTCATGCTCGAAACGTCCAAGATTAAATGATTTTAAATAATTTAAACATCTTGTGTACATCTATTTATTCATTTTGTACACTGCAGTTCAACCCCGTTATATATATATATATATATATATATATATATATATATATATATATATATATATACACACATATTCAATGCCGCTATGTGGTTAGGATGATATAGGAGCTAAATTAGTGACTTAATTGTTTTAATATATATAGGCCCTTCATATTTACAGCTCCATAGCAGTAGATTGAACCAAAAAAAAACCGAACTCTTATTTTGAAGGCGGAAATGAGATTTCGCCGCCATGTTTGCCTACGTCACACATTACTATGCTAATGTTGCTGCTGTCTTCACGCTACTCCACAACAAGCAACCTTCGGCCCCACTGCCTGTGTTAGTAGTGTTACTACTGCTGCAACATCTTAACCTGTCATAATTCTGAATAGCACTAACGTTAGTTAGCTCTAAGGCATTTAAGATTAGCTAGATATTGTAAAACTGACCTGGCATTTTGGAAGACAACCTGAGATTCACATCTTTACTTAGATGCTACTTGTCAAGGCAGGTTTACGGTCACCCAAGGTTGTCTGTTTTTGTAATACCGTTCAAAGCTAACGTTAGCTCACCTAGCGTTAAGTTTGTTTAACGGTCGTTGTTATTGATTTAGTAATTAAGGTTAGGCAACGTTGCGGACCTGTTGCAACTTAACATTTAGTTGTAAAGTACCTTAGTGTCACATACTTTTGTTCATGCCACACTGTCTTAGTTTGACTTGGCGGTGTGACCGGTCTGTGGTATTTGGCGATTTAAGGCACTTAAATAATTCATTATCACAGGCTGCTAGTTAAGTGTTTTCTGCTAGCATTTTCAGTCTGGTACGGCCATGTTCTTGTCCTACCCCGAGCTATGGAAATTATGTTTGGAACACATCTCCAAACCATGCACTCTGGTCCTTGGTACGATCACCGCCGCACTGTACTACCTCTGGGGCCGAGAGGGACAGGTCAGTTTCGTGGCAGAGGGCAAGCCATTCTAGGAAGCCGTTTACCCGATTGCCTTCAGAGCTGCTGTTCGACCACGATCATCCCGTTTCTTCGCATTTTAATCTGCGGGCACCTTTTCCAGTACCACCATCGTGTGATTTGGACGAGGATAGTTTCCCCATTGCATAGATGGCACACCTAGCTCTATAATCTCCCATTAGATGTCCAAGCACCACTGACTTACTTTATATGCTTGTTGTGTGTTTGTTTCTGTGTTTGTCTCTCCTGTCTATGCTTAGTCTACCTCGTTTTATCTAATTTGCTACCTTGCTATAGGTAGGATGCTTGCTTTTCTCTCACACTTAAGCCGTACTCATGCTCTCACTCTGTCTTTGACATAACATTGTTAAGTCTCGCCTCATCACTCACTAATTGACTCCCTCTTCCCTCCCTCGTCACCTCAGAGACCTGTCCTGGTGTGCTGTGACGGCTTCCGTGTGTTCCTGCAGAAGCACTGCCCCGTGGTGGCCGAACGCTTCTCTCCCACCCCCTGGTGCTGGGGGGGCCGGCTGCAAACTCTGGTCCGGGTCTTCATCAAGTCCAGCCCCTCTGTCAGCTACCGCAAGTGAGTGCACGACCAACCTTTCGACACCACGGACTCCATCCCAAGATTTTCCCGCGCCGTTCAGTTTCGTGGTCCAGTCATTGGTCCTTTTGAGCAGACATACAATAATCTAGGCCAAAGTTACATTTCGACAGTCTGTACTGTAGTATGCTGATGTTTTCGTAATTGAAAACTTGTTGAACAGTAGATCTATGGTGCGATCATGCGCCTCTTTTATGCATGAGCGAATCTTGATCTGTGCCTTGAAGCACTTGAGGAACTGCACAAAAGTTCCACTGGTCTGAGAAGGAGTCGAGGCGGTGTCTGTTTGTAGGCATCAGTCACAACTCAAATGTGAGGGACACTTAATTGAACAAATAAAACAATTTAGCAAGTGTTCTAGGAACTCCCTATTTGCCGTATGATATATAGTGTGGAAGAAGATATGACTGACGTGTGCATTCTGTATATATTTATAACCTATTTTGGTAGGAATGTCTAAAACTCAATACCTTTTGCCACAGAACCAGGTTTTTCTTCTCTGCATGTAACTCTCTCAAATGATATGGCACCGTCCTCTGTGCGCTTATGCTTCTCCACCGTGTTTCCTCTTCCCGTATCCCTCCAGTGAGTTGATCCCCACGTCTGACGGGGGCCAGATCTCTCTGGACTGGGTCGACAATGGGAGCAGCGCCTGCTACCCGGAGGGCTCCTCCCGCCCCACCGTGCTCATCCTGCCGGGCTTGACGGGCAACAGCCAGCAGACCTACGTCTTGCATGCTGTCAGCCAGGCCACCCGCCGCGGCTACAGGTGGGCGGCCTCACAGAATATACTAGGAACAGTAACAGGATTAAATGTTGTAATAGCGCAGCACTCTGTTCTGCTCCCAAACGGCAGTCAAGTTAGGGGCGAAGACGATTTTCAGGGTAATTGCACACATATATGGTTAAACACTGCTTTCCAGTACCTGGTTAAACACTGCTTTCCAGTACCTGGTTAAACACTGCTTTCCAGTACCTGGTTAAACACTGTTTTGCAGCACCTGGTTAAACACTGTTTTGCAGCACCTGGTTAAACACTGCTTTCCAGTACCTGGTTAAACACTGCTTTCCAGTACCTGGTTAAACACTGCTTTCCAGTACCTGGTTAAACACTGCTTTCCAGTACCTGGTTAAACACTGCTTTCCAGTACCTGGTTAAACACTGCTTTCCAGTACCTGGTTAAACACTGCTTTCCAGTACCTGCGCTGCCACGTCTTGATCTCTCTTCAACGCTGGTTGTAGCAAGTCAAGAGTAGGGAGGAGTTGGAGGGGGGGGGGGGGGTTAGCCTTATGTCTGGCAAGCTTCCGCTGTGGCAACAGCTGGCTTTAAACAAGAAGGGGTGGGCTGGCGGCTTTGCTGCCACAGCACTTAAGAATTATTTGGAAAAGAATGATGTACTTAACCCTATTTTTGGGGAGCCTCTTCACATCTGGGACCGTGAGACTAATGAGCTTCTTGAAACCAGTGTTGGGTGCATTAAGATATGTTGGGCTCGCCGGCCTGTGTTCTTTGTCTGAGACACCAGAACAGAGAGGTTAAGCCCATCGGCCCGTTTCCATGCCATCGAATGCCTAGGCCTGCCCACAGCCTTGCACTTCATTCCTGGGGACGTGCAGGGCCAAGAAGGTCGGCCTCCACAGTCCTCCCAAAGCTCCGGGTTGCCAGGAGGTTACCCATCACCCCCTTGAAGCGCAGCCTGGTAGGGGGATAGCAGGTTAGACACAGTCACGGTTCTATCCACCTGGGCATCAAATCTGTAGGCGCTCTGGAAAATGGCTGCGATGAAAGGTTCCAACTTACAGGGAGAATTAATCTTGTCGGGGTTTCCCGCTTGTAAGGATGAGGGGGCAACAAGCCTCCTATGCCAGGGTCTTCCATTCCCTCGACCTCCAAGCTAGCTTGGCCATTTGAAGGATATTTGAAGGAGTAAGGCTCAGCATCATGTCACAAAAAGCTTCTTGCTTGCTTGCATATTCAGACACTCGTATTTTTCACTCTGTAGCCTGTATCCGTAAACTTGGTCAAGTCACCATCAGTCTTGTTAATGTAATCCAGTTACAGTGGCCTGATGGGTGTTTCACTAAATCGTCTTTGACGTTGCCTGCATATGACCTCAAACCAGGTATAGCAATACATGCAGGCTCAAGCAGTTCATAACTTGAGTTGCATCTGTAAGTAAGGTAAAATACATGTAATATTCACTGCACTTCATTGGAAGATATTGGTCGTAGTTTTATTTTTAGGTGCACTTAACAGTTTCAGGTTAGCAACCACAAAAAAAATCACATGCAGGCAGTATGGAGAGTGGGCAGCAGTATGAGTCTGGAAAATGTTATTTGATGGTTTAGTTCTATGTCAGACTACTGTACACCAAAAGTACGTTTATTGCACTTTTTCACATTACTTAAGCACAGTCAATATAAAATCGTGCCATATAAAAGCCATTAATGTATTCTTCATGTCTTGACAATTGGTGCTTGGAGAAAGGCCTGTAAATAATGCTGGTGTGTGCACTTTCCTTCACTCTATTGATTTCTACTCTTGACCAATATGGCATCCATTTGGTCATGGTAGGAGAACTGTCCATTCTTTCCTTTTTAATTACGTGTTTTTGAGTAGGTGTCTCACCTTTACCTTTGCTACTGTACGTTCCACAGCAACTAGGTGAAAACAGAAACTGTTGTATGCTATCTCTAATCTTTATGATGGTTCTGATTACATATTCAATGTTCTTTTTCCTAGATGTGTAGTGTTCAACAACAGAGGCTTTGGAGGAGAGGAATTGCTAGTAAGTAGGAACTAGCGACGTGTGCGATTAGTCAACTAGTCAATTAAACTTTGCTATCCTTGGCACCAGAAATACTGGTCGGTTAAAAGTGTTATTATTATTTTATTAATGTAGACTTTTAAATTACATTGACATAATTTGCACTGAAATGCCCTGTCTTCCTAGTCAAATGTTGCTTTATTCAAAAAAGTATCTGTTACTAAATTAAAAAAACAAAAACACATTGGCACATTACGGGCCCCCGCCAGTTAAATCAATGAGGTGGAAAGTGGGACAAAGATGATATCTCGTAAAACCAGCGGCGTTTGGCAGTATGCCGATTGTCAATAGCCACATCCAGCACAGGCAGGTTGACGTTAACCTGAAAGGAGAGCAGGCTGCTAGTGCTAGCCAAACTCGACAAACCCATGTCACATAGTTTAAATGTTATTTGTTAACTTTTATTTAGTGAGTTGCTGTCATGTTTTGTGGGATTATGTGCGATGTTCATAATGCAAGGCGCAAAGTGCCACACATTTCAGCGACATTTAAAATTTGATTGAAGAATGTGAAGAACAGTTTTTGATGCTATTATAAAATACACATTTTTTTTCAGACAATGTTTAACCTTATATATTAAATTGTGCTAAGTCTTTATTTTTGAGCAGTCTGTTTGGCTAGTCTAAGTTTTAAAGTGTTCAAACATCAGGGCAATTAGTCGTTTGGAACATCCCTAGCAGGAACAATATGGATTATTTTTATATAGAAATGTTGTTAAGAAATTGATTTACATCTAATCCTACCTTTAAGATACTACTTTAAATAAGACATTATTTTCAAATACTAGCCATTGTCATACAGCCCAACAGATTAGTACAAAGATACCCCTCCCCCTCTTCTGATAATCATCACCCCCCTCAGCCCCCCCCCCCCCCCCCCCCAGTAACAAACACACAATTTTTCTTCCCTCCTCCTTCAGACTCCGCTGACCTTCTGTGCTGCAGACACCTCTGACCTGGAGCGAGTAGTATTCCACGTGCGGGAACTCTTTCCTCAAGCCCCTCTGCTGGCCACGGGTGTGTCCCTAGGGGGGTAAGCATTTATAAGGAAGAGGTTTTTTCAGGAGACTGCAATTAGGAAGTACGGTTTTAGGATTGGATAGGACCTCTCTCTAACCTTGCTCCTTCAATCACTTCTCAAAAGCTTAAACGGTGAAAACTGCCATGCCTCTTGCGATGTCACGCAAACGTTTTCCGATTGTGACTGCGTTCCTGTCCTCTTCTGCCTGTCCCTCCCCTCCTGCGCAAACCTCCCAGCATGTTGTTGTTGAACTACTTGGCCCGGATGGGCAGCCAGGCAGGGCTGGTGGCTGCCCTCACCATGTCTGTCAGCTGGGACACGATAGAATCCTGCGCCTCCCTGGAGCAACCGATCAACCGGGTGATCTTCAACCGCCACCTAGCTGCAAACCTGTGCCGGGCCATCAACAGGTACTGTCCGCCCGGGCTGGTCCAACTGTAGTAGCGGCAGGCTATGTTGCGATTTAGACGTGCACCTGATTGATTTAGAAGTCTTTGGTTTCTTGCAGGCACAGGAAGATGCTGGAGACAGTGGTGGACATGGACCATGTCCTCAAGGTTGGATACGAAAACATCAGATTGAGACAAGCTGCTTTCTGACCCCCCACATTCTAACTTTTTAAATATAACTAACATTTTGCCCATTGTAAATCTCCCCGCCTCTTAATTCTTCCCACTAAGGCACGCACAATCCGTGAGTTTGACGAGCGCTTCACCTCGGTGATGTTTGGCTACAAGTCGTGCATGGAGTACTACCAGGATGCCAGTCCCAACTACAAACTCCCCAGGACCACAGTGCCCATCCTCTGCCTCAATGCTGCTGATGACCCCTTCTCCCCCAAACATGGTAAGTAGCCTGGAGCTGGACAGCCGTATTTTCACACATAGGCATATAGAGGAGAGCCATGGAATGAAGATATTTGGAGAGGAGAGTAGCAAAGTGGGAGAAAATGTGTGTCATTTATCAGGTAATTTGTAATGTAACGTTGTCATTCTTATAAACGAATTATCCAAATAAATAGTACTCTTTCAAAGACTTTTAGACACGATTTCCCAGTCAGGCAGTCTTGAAAGGACTGTGCCCCATAAAAGTAATCCATACAGAAGCACAGCAGATCAGTGGCAAGTTTTGCATTTAATTCATATAACGTTATACGACATATGGTAAACTTCATATGCTATTTATTTATTTTAACTGGGGATGCACAGATACAGTATATCGGACTCTTATCTGTCGGCTGATATTGGCATAAATAAGCACAATCAGTAGGTAGACATTGATGATAAAGATGAATGGCATTTTCTGCCAACATTATCCTTCGACAACCTGCTGGCTGCCATAGTATATCCATTGCTATTTGGAACAGCGGTATATCCAGTGTTTCGTATTGAGAACAGCAAGTGTAGCATGCCGTTGTTATGGACAAAACAAAGGACTTGGTTACAGCAATCAGCGACAGAAGCCGGCCCAGTGTCTGTTATTATCACAATTGTGTATTATTATTTCTGTGTCCTAATTTATGCCTTCTTGTACAGAGTAGCCTAAATGACAAACAGAAACCGGAAACTCCATTTTTTTTCTTTAATTTTCACAGCCTGGAAATAGTAAATTTTTTCTCAACAAATCGATTGATTCCATAGGACAGTTCTGACGTTCGTCGTCTCCCCCCCCCCCCCCCTTTTCCTCAGCTTTTCCCGTGGCACTAGCCCAGCGTCTTCCCAACGTCGCCCTGCTGGTAACCTCCCACGGCGGACACATCGGCTTCTTGGAGGGCTTGTTCCCCCGCGGGGAAGGCTACATGGACCGTCTGTTCGGCCAGTTCATCCAGGCGGCCTTTGAGCACCCCGTTGACCTGAAGGGGGCCTGCAGCTCCAAGTAGAAGTTTGACTGCTCCACACTGACCTCCATCGCCCTTGGTTATCTGACCCTCTAACTCTGACTCCTATCTGCACCTGCACTAGTCTCTCACTAGACATCTACTTGCGATGTCACCTGGGTAAAGAGATTTTCGACGGGTAAAATCCAACCGAGGCCTTAATTCCCGACACAGGCACTTATTGCTCTGTAGAGCATTGTGTTATTGTAACTGTTCTCAAATGAGCCGCCGAAGTACTATCTATTTTGAATAGCCAGCCGGACTAAGGTAGGGGAGTAATAGTATTAGGTGTATAGAATAATAGGATTCAGAAGCGATAACTAGAGCAAACCTTACCATGCCCGTGGTTTAAAGCCAGAAGGATTCGGGTTGGAAAAATACTGAATTATTTAGCCATCATTTATATATGTGAGTTCCCTGTTGAGCCTACATCAAAACTCATAAAAGTAAGGTGGCCTCTTCCAACCCTAACATATTGGTGCCCAATTCAACTTCCCTTTCAATATTAAAACATTGGTTTCAAGTTCTCACCTTTGATTAGTATTAAAATGGATACTATAACACAAAATCCTATGTATTTAGAAATGTTGCTGGAAACATCTGAGTAGGTAAAAAATAAGTATATACATTATTATTTATAATTAATTTTAGCTGAAGAGCTGTAATCCAATATGACAGAGTTGTCAACTCGCAGTTTGCAAAGGTCCATCGTTGTGTTTAAATCTTTCCCTAGTCCCTTTTAAAACTTGTCAAATGAAAACAAAATGTTCACAAAGTTAACAGTAGTAGACATTTGGTGCTTCTAAAGCAATTACAGTCAAGCCCTCCACATTTCCCCAAACTGCTTTTAAATGCATGGGTATTTTGTCTTTTTAAAGTATAGGAAATACTAAGTCTCCTCCTCCTGCTGTTGATGGCACTTTCTGTCTAGCCAACCGACAAGTCTTTAAAAGTGTCTTGTGTCAAGTGTTAGATAGCTAGTGCTTGCAAGCTTGCTAGTTCCCACAAATGTATGTCTTGCACGGAAGTGGTTTACATTTTTGTCGAATAAACCCTTGCGCTCCCATAATGGTGCTCACCTGAAGGCTCCTGCACATGAGCGGTGCAGAAGCAAAGACTAGAAGGCCCTCATCATTGTTTTCAATGGGAGGCTGTAGCCAGGGGAAGCTTTGCCTTGAGCTGCACATCGCACTTCTATTGTTGCGCGCAGAGTTCAAATATGTTGAGCTTCAGGCTGGTTCCCTCCATGTATATATCTAAAACGGCAACAAAGCAATGTGTTGGTTCAACAGCTGAAAGTCGAAGTGATCTCGTGTGGATTTAAAGAGTGTCATTGGCACAGCTAATGCTGAATATACTTGACTAATCGCTAGCTGATTGCTAGCCTTTGTTTTAAATGAAATGAAGGGATCACTTTTGTCTATGTGTTGGCTCTGAGTTGCTGGTATTTTGAAGTAAAGTAGCGCATAGGTAAAATTGATTTATTATACGAATAGATTGTAATAGAGTAGTGTGTTCTTCTAGAAGGGTTGCTGCAGTTACCGTGGCTACAGTCAATGTTATTATTATTTACAGGAATATGCATTTTTAGTTTATTGTAAGGCGATTTAATGTTTGCTTTTGAACCATTTTAAATGAAGTATTACAATTTTGCCTTAAGGCAGCACTGATAGTTAAATAAGGACTTTTTTCAGTATTGTAATAAAATATAATTGATGTATGTTATATGTATGTATACTTGTTGAGTATAGATTATATGAGTGTTGACTAGGACCTAACATCATGTCCCAACCAAAATAGAGTGCTAGTATTTTTGATAGCCTTAATTATATTTGCATTTGACCTGCTACAACCCAAAGTATATGATATTATACATTATATACGTATATGATATCTGCTCTGGGTCTTGGGGTGAATTTTCATCTGGCTGGTTTATGTGACATTCCTTTGTATAACACATGAAGAGAGAGAAGTGTCATAGTAGGCACATCTGCAATTTTTGTACCTAGGGCACAATGATTATCATATTGTCAATCCACTTTAGATTCACAAATTAATTGGGATTTCTAAGATGTATTCTTATTGTGATAAGAGCCGTTTTGAATGTAATTTTATAATATCATTATTTTAATGTCTCTTTTTTTTTTTCTTCATGAAGGGTAGAGAACTTTTATTTGCAACCTTCTAACTCACCTGCATTTTGGAAAACTGTAAGACACCTGTAAGACTCACCTTTCCCAAACACTGGGCACTTTGTTTTAATGTCACATAAAGTGTGTGATGACGAGGCAGTGGTACTGTTATATATATTATTATATAATATGAATACAGTATCTTACTCTGTGGTTATTAGTTTGATTGGTTTTGAAATGTGCTCACAAATTATTTTTATTTTTGTGTTTTGTAATGGGTCATGTGATAAACAGTGTTATTGCGTTTTGTTTTAATATTCTTTGTTTTGTCTGCATGGATACCAATTTAACTTGTACTGAAGATGTCAGGCCCATATACCCACAAATCCTTGGCACCTGTAGGACTTCAATCCCAACCCCTTTCTGTGAGTCGTAATGCTTACACTTTGTAAGCGAACCTTTTGCACAATAAAGAGTCATCTGCAAGAATGAATGAGAAACATTCAAAATGAAATGTATCTTACTCCATCCAAACTACAGAGTGCTCCCAGTCTTTACTGCTCAGGGATTTTCTATATAATATTTTGGTTTGTATTATGCCTCTGGATTTGGGAAGGAGGGAAAGCCTTGGAAATTGGGTGGAAATTCACAAGCTGAGGTTCATCAACTAACAGTGCCACTTTTTGGAAATGGCTATCCCATGAAATTGTATTAAACTAGCGTGATTTGTTTTGAGTAACAAAGCCTGTTGACTGATTTTCCTCCTCATGATCAGTCATTGTATGAAACATTGAGCAATGTACAGAATTGCAGATGTAATGTTATATTTGTATACTCTGCTGTATATATTACATGAATGCAAGTACAATGGAATTGAATTAAAAATCACCAATCACAATTTGCACCCAACAACGTGGCATCTTATTTTATTACATGTTCTTCAATATGTTAAAATGTATAGATCATGTTTGTATTCCTCATTCAAAAAATTAACTTAAATCTGACCACTAATGTTGGATAATGATTGGCTTCATGACATAATAGATGAACATGCATTCAATTGATAGACAGACGGACACTTTGTGTTGTGTTAGCTTGGTGATCAATAATTAAAGCAAAAAAGGGGACTGTACAGATATTATATATACTGTATATATTATTTATTATTTTAGATGAATTCATCTAATTAAAGGGTTAATAAAATTTTTCTCGATAGCTTTACGCACTGTTTTGAAACAGAATTCCTTTTAATCAAAGCAATAACAGCCACCAAAGCAGAACAACCTGTCATCTAATGAGAAGAATGTGTTTTCATAACTGAGACGTCTGTCACCATACTAACAGTCTACCATAACAATATCTATTTCTTGCAAAATGCTTTCAGACAATCAAAACTAAAAACAGTCACCTCAAAACCAGATAAATTCACAAAACAATAAACCTATGTCAGCTAATTAGAAGACTATTCGAGCAGTTATTATCTACTGGCACTCTAAATACTGACTACAACCGTCAATACACAAACTACAAGCTTTCAATACTGGCTACTTTGAATGAGTCCATTGACAAGTTAGAAGAAGCAAACTTCCATGGGAAAATAAACATGTTGACGTATTCGTTTTTATTGTCACTTACTAAAGGGCAAAAAAAAAAAAAGTTAGTTAAACATCCCAAATACTGTAAGAAATATGACATATACAGTACTGTAAATCAGGACCAAATTATAGTATACAGCATATCCAGAAGAATACTGTTAACCACACAACCCTTAACAAACAACCTTTTCAAAATCTACAAAAGATACCTCAATGTACACGAAGGACAATGACAATGGCTGACTGTAAAAATGGCCACATCACAGTATTGCTAATCCTTCCAATAAGAAAAGTCAAATACAGGTAAATCATATTCACACAATTTATCTCTACTCGACCAATTCATTTTCATAATTGTACCTAAATAATGTAAATGTTGCATCAGTATGATATACATTCCATGCAAAATAATCAAGTCACTACTAGTAACCTTTTCAATTGGGTGATTGACTGATAAAAAGTGTTAGCATTTTGCATGTAAAGTGTCAATGAATAACTGTGATTTGGTTTTATGAGGAGTAAGTGTTACCTGCGGCAAGAAAATACATTTTTGATGTAGACATGAGTTTGAGGTTTGTGTAGAAAATTGTGACTTCAGTTAGAGAATTGTGTGAACTGTTTTGAAAAAGACTGCTTAGAATTTGCATTTTGTCTGAAATCATTCATAAATGATATACTGCTGTGGAGAAAGGGTTGTCTGTTTCAATGGCTGTTATTGTTTTGATAAAAAATGATTCTGTTTCAAAACAGTGGGTTAAGCTATTGAGAAAGACTGTAAGTGTTGTCATTATACCTCATTAATGCAATGAAGGGGACTGTGATAAAAAAAGATGGTGTGTAGATGGATTTCTCTGGACAAATTTGAGTTCTAACGTACCAGTGTGGCCTGCACAAAGTAATGGTGGGTTTTGCATCTCTTCCAGTACTCCTGCGGTGTGGTAAACGTCTAATGACAAGCAGCACAGCCTGTCACTTGGCCTTCTACCACGAGTACGGCCTCTTTTTATCTCAGAGCTGCCAGTGGTTAATGTCCCTAGAGATTGACTAACTATCGCCTATCAATAATTAACCAGCAGCTATAAAAACACACACCCTGTCTCACAATGCTAAGCCTCCGGGCTCCTCGGGCTTTCTAACGCTGCTCTGGAATAGACTCCAGATGGATTAGAAGGGGAAATGTAGAACTTGATCCCGTGATCTTTTTCACATTCCACCTCCACCACATAGCTTTTCCTTCCAGCGGCGCGGTTAAATGACTCGCCGATGTGCTCACGTTAAGGAACTTTGACCGTTTTAATGTCTGTACACGCCAAACAGTGTGGATCACCTTCATCCTTCCATTATTTGATTCACAACTTAGAAGGTGTCCCTTGACATCCCATTGTCATAATTTGGCCTCCAACTCTCTTTTCATCCACCTCTCTTTTCATCCACCTCTCCTTTCATCCACCGCTCCTTTCATCCACCTCTCCTTTCTTTTTTCCATGCCACCCCCCCCCCCCCACCCCCCCCCCCCCCCCACCCCCCCCACCCCCACCCCCGTCTACTCCTCGTCTCAGTCTACCTGGGGTGAAAGGAGGAGCCTGGGGCCTGGTTAATGATCCAACAGCGGAGCTGCCGGAGAGATAAAGACATGATGAAGGGAGCCCAGACGGAAGGATGCAGAGAAGATTTGAACGTGCTCGTTTAAGCTCCGAGCAGAAAGCGAGGGCTTGATGCTGTTAAAAAGGTGAACCGATAGATTAAGCAGTGGGTTTGAGTCCGTCCGGGTTTGCCAGCAGTCTGCATGGACCCCTCCAGAGTAGGAGTATCACTTTCTTCCCAAGCAACAGGTTAAGACAATCTTACACAGGAGTTGTAGAAGTGGGTTGCAGTAAGGCCGTGGGGCAGAATATTTTCTCTCGTTGAAGACCCATGTGGTTTCTCTGAGTTTCCTCAACCACAATCTCCCAGCCCAATCTACAGGTGAGTCGGTCTTTAAGGCATAATTAGACTGTTCCAGGTCCTCTTACATTGACATGCTTGCTTTTTTAGTAAATGGAGTTTGAAGCCGTAGACTGCAAGGCAATGTGAATATATTTATGGGGGATTCTGGCCGGCTCCAATGGGATCATGCTAATTCCATTCTCACTTGTACAGTGTTCATGGGGCCTAAGGGCTTCAAGGTGCCTACGAGTGTTGCAAGTTAGAACATGTCTAAATCCAATATCACTGGTACGTAAAAAAAACGTCCTGCCATTTGCACCAAATCAGCAACCTGGCTCGCACTTGAAAACCTGAAAATGGCAGTTATCGTTGTGATATTTTTCTGGTCTGTTGATGATGATGATGTCCTAGCTGTACAGGTGGCTCCTATGCAGACGACAAGCAGCTCTCAGTCAAACTGCTCGTTCTACCCTGAGTCAAAACAGTCTTCTCCCCCATTGGTCTTGTTGCTTTTTATGACCTCTTCCTGGTGTTATCTGTGTTATCTGTGTTCAGGGTGAGGTCGAGGATCACCTGAAGGGTAGGACATGGTTGTTTGAAGGATTTTTGCAAGCCTTTACCCATGACAGCATGAAAGAAACGTTCATTGCTAAGCTAAAGACTGTTTGAGTTGTGAATATGGGATCGGCCAACAATGGCCAAAGGGGCCGCAGGGGAGTAGGAGACCATTATGATCAAGGAGGTGTTTTAAAAGGTTGACAGGTTCGAATGAGAGAAGGAAAGCCATGTGTCAATATATCTGAATGTGTGCATACGAGCATAGTGTCAATAGAAGGGTGTGTGTGTGCGTGTGTGCGTGCTCACACTTGTGAATAACTCAAACACACAGCCACACTCTCAGTGGAGTTGGAGTTCACATTTTGTCTGTGCGTAAGGTATTATCACTTAATGTAAAAAAAAAAAAAAACGAAAAGAAAACTCACTTATCCCTACTTACTGTAAACATTGAACCTGTCCCATTTGGAATTAAGGGATACAAATAGTTCAGTGTGTCTACCAGGGAGGGACCGCACTCTGCACAGCGCCCCCGCCCCCCCCCACCCCCAGCCCCCCACCCCACTAGTGGTCTATCATTGGTGTGAATTATTCAGTATGAGTTGATATCCTAGCTGTGTGCTGGCTCATGTGAGAGACAGGCTGTATGGTGCCAGGCCTGTTTGTCCCCCCCATTCGTCACCCCAATCCCATCCTCTGGTAGTCCTGTGTACCCCTCGTCCAGCCCACTGAGTTTTACTATCTACGTACCCATCTCATGGTGTAGTTATCGGGTCTAAGCCTCTGTCCATCCCTCTGGTCCAGTGGTCTACAACAACAAGGCACCTCGGGGGGCTCTTTGAAGAAGAGTTATAAGACAATACATCTTTGAGAATTTCATTTGAATTATACAGGGCTTTTTAATGAGATAAGATGCGAACAAAAATAAGTGGGTTTATTCAAAATAAGGAAAAACTGAGAGCAACACCTCTATGATAATGTGAAGACAGAAGGATCATTCAAATCTGCAAGGAAAAATACATTTACACGATAACATTTCTCTCTTTAATGATTTTAATGTGTTTTTTAAGAAGTTAACATCCTTATTTTAAAAATCAAGAACTTATAAGTACATAACAACCATTCTCTAGATTTCACTTTTTGCATAAATAAGTGCAACCCCATACACAGTATTAACCAGAACTAATTATACGCTTAGTATCAGTCAACTTATTATATTTATTTAGTTATAGTTATCACGCTATGGGGCTCAAGTCCTGACTTTGGCTTTGTAAGTCAAGAATATAAAGGGGCTTGTTCCGGAGGCAGTCCGGTGTTGTGTTGGATAATATGCTTCGAGCTCTTGGAAACATAAAATGTCTGAAAAGTTGTTTGGTCCTCTTACCCATATCTATTACATTCTGACATCGTTTGAATGCAAATATCTCTCTCTGGTTGTCTCTGGGTCTGCCCAAACAGCAGCAATGGAGGAGCAGCTGGAGGAACTGAAGCAACAGTTGGAGAAGCAGTGCCAGATCAACCGGGAGCTGCAAAGTTACAACACCAACCTGGGTAATAATAGCTACTGTACCTCCAGTACCCAGACAAAATACAACCATTACCATGTCAAGATAAAAAGCCTCTCAGATTTTCACTGAAGCGTCTCACGTATGTGAGTTTGTTCCTCTGCACGACTGTGACCGTGACCGCCGTGCAGAGCACTACATCAACTCTAATCAGCCATCTTTTTCCCAGAAAAAAGACTGCTGGAGAAAGAGAAACTGCTGCAGGATCTACAAAGTCATTATCAGGACCTGGGTCAGTGGCTATCCCACTCGGACACTTTTAAATGCGCACGGCCACATTACGCCTCTGTCATTATCTTGTCATGTGACGTCCTTCCATTATGCGTGACCCCCCCCTTCTGTGTCCACCTGTGTATTTCTGCTCCAGATCCCACCTCTTCGAGGAACAGCAATGAAAGCGAGCCAGAGGTCAGGAAGAGCCGAGCGGCCGTCATGGCCTTGGAGACCATCTCAAAAGACGTGACCATAACCCACAGCACCGTCAAGAAGACGGTCAGGTGACTGGTGAACATTGCCTCTTATAGATAATGTGTCTCATGCAATGGATATGGACAGCGGATTCAGGCCAATTAGGTCCCCAGGAGAGGGAATGCGGTCAAAGGAGGTTATTAATAAGCATGACCAGAGCCGTTTCTTGCTGTATGCGGACTATGCGGTTGCACAGGGCCCCAGCCCCCGAAGCAACCAGGGCCCCCCCAAGCTGTAATTTTTGTCTTTTTCTCTAGAAATTATTATGACAGGTCTGTATTGGTAACCGACCACCCTTGTGTGCTTAGTGAAAACAATTATGTGCATATATTTTCCACGGATTTCTTAAAGTGCACCAGATTGCTGCATTTAAATGTTAAATTTGGTTTGGAATTCCCCTACAATAGTTTCACAAAATAGGCCCCCCCCCCTAAACAATGTTTCGCATAGGGCCCCCCAAAAGCTAGAAACGGCCCTGAGTATGACTACAAACAACAGGTTTGCCATCACTATTTGTTCACTTCTCAAATGATCAGACAAGCATGCTGCTCTTATCGAGACCAAGATCGCCAAGGAGCAACTTCACTGATACTTGCTGTGCACCAGCTAATGTCCGAAACCATGTTCTTCCCCAGTGAAACCGGTCTAATTGTCAAGGCCCTGCAGAAGAATGACTTCCTGAGTCGCCTTGACGATGAGCAGACGGCCATGATGGTGGAGCTGCTGGTGGCTATTGACTTCAAGCCCGGGAATGAGGTCATCAAGGAGGGCACAGAAGGAGACAGCATGTACATTGTCGGAGGTGTGTGAGTGTGTGTGTGTTGGGATACCAGGTCATCCCATAGGGCAAAGTTGAAGAAATCCAGACAGCGTTGAAAAATATTAGTTTTCCTAAATAATTCTTAAATTCTAAATAAGTCTTTGCACTTTCCAAACAGCCGGAGAGCTCCTGGTGAGCCAGGCGGGGCGGGATCTTCGAACCCTGACCTGTGGGGACGTGTTTGGGGAGTTGGCCATCCTTTACAACTGCAAACGCACAGCTACCGTTAAAGGTGGACAACCCTGCCACTGATTAACACATTTTCCGTGGTGATCACAGTTTTAAATCCACACCTTAGAACGCAGCTGTTGGATGTTGTCATTCGAGGTGTGAACTGAACCCAGCCAAAGGTACGACCTACCTCTAATCCCTGTTTGTAGCTAAAACCGTGGTGCGTCTGTGGTGCATGGAGAGAAACACCTACAGGACCATCGTGACAAATAAGTCCAAGAAGAAACGTGAGCAGCTGCTGGGCTTCTTGAAGACGTGAGTGTCGATGCAACAAGTCTGGCCGAAACGAATAAAATTCACTCACCCACTGGGCTTTATCGCAACATCCCCCATAACCCGCTACATATTTTTATGGAACAAGCAGTTAAATTAATATTTTATCAATCCTATAAACCATACTTCAGTGGGCTTGGCCAGGAAAAACACACACATTATGAAAGCCGTGGTATCATGTGTCCATCTTTGACAATTTTTTGGGGTGTTTTAGGTCCCGTACCCTCAAGGATCTCAACGATGTGCAGCTGTCCAAAATCATTGACTCCATGGATGAGGTCTGTGCACAGGCTTCTTTTTAAAAACACTTTTTTGTTTGGTATAATTATTATCGTTTTGGTGTCCGTTCGAAATCAAAACGAGAGTAATTGCACGCCTATTTCTGTCAGTGTATGACAGGAGCCTTTCCACAAACTCTTTCTGCCTTTCATAACTGGTTGATGCGGCCTCTTCCAGATTAAGTTCCAGAACAACGCTGTTATAGTCCGGGAGGGAGCTGAGGGCAACACTTTCTACATAATCCTCAAAGGAGAGGTAACCGTCTGTGCTCTACACTGTTCACCTAACAGCCAGTGGGTCACTTGTAGGAAGTGCATTGGCCTATTTTAAAGTTTACCCACACCTACGTCTTCAAGCAATGCTCTGCATGTGTTTGTGACCTCAGGTCCTTGTGACAAAGAAAGTGAATGGGCTTCAGAAGCAGATTCGGACCATGGGTAAAGGGGAGCATTTCGGAGAACAAGCCCTAATACGGTAACCATGGTTACGCATGTGCCCTGACGGTGAAACTTGTGTCACTTTTTGGCATTTGGTGTAACATTTTGACGACCCCTCAATGTCCCATAATGCCCAGTTTTGGTAACGGCCTATTCTTTGTTTGTTCATTGGTGTTTACACTATTGCAAGATTTGTGGTATTACCGCTCGTAATTGCATCTTACAAGACAATATGTTATCTTCCCGCTGTGTCCCCGTTAGTGAGATTCTAAGGACGGCTACGTGCACTGCCATCGGCCCTGTCACCTGTTTCTCCATCGATAAGGAGTGAGTAATATGGGCCGTGAGAACGCATGTTATTCGTGTAAATGCAACAGCCGTTAGAGAGTCCCTTGTTGTGGCATGGTTTGTTTTTTTTGTTTTTTGACTGTTGTGTAAATGACCACAGTCCGTACCAACGGCGAGTGTCTTAACATCCCTCTCCGGCAGGGTGTTTGAGGAGGCGATTCCTGTTGAACACCTGGAGCTCTTCGATGAGTGAGTGCTGCTTGCTTAGCACTCCCCTTTCGAGTGTGTAAAATGCTGCTGTTTTTATTTTTTTGAAGTGTACCTGCTCATTCAAACGTCTCGTTTCGTTCTAAGCTCCAAGGTGCTGGAGGAGACGGACGCCCCAGAACAAACCAGGTGGGAGACCAAACGTTGCTGAAAACTGAACTGATCGAAGAAGATGAACACAACCTAAAACGATTTGTAATCTGGTTTCCTGTCTTGCTTTTCCCAGTCCCAGTTCCTCTCTCAAGATGAAGGATCTGGTCCCCGTTCTGTACCAGGAGGGGCGCTTCCAAGGCGAAGCCGTCACCCTTGGAGTCGGAGGGTTCGGCCGTGTTGAGCTGGTACATATTAAACGGGGGGGGGGGGGGGTGGGGTGGGGGGGGGGGGGTGGAGGGGGGCGTTAAACACAGTTTCGTGCGTTTGTGTTTAAAAAGAAATCACCAACAGCAAGGATTGGTGTGTATTTAAGAACCCTGTGCCGAGATGAAACGGCTCTGTCGTTTCTCCAGGCGACCACGCTGCACCACGGCAAGTACTTTGCTGTGAAACGGGTCAGCAAGCAGCACATCGTTGCCAAGCGACAGGAGGAGCACGTACTGTTCGAGAAGAGGATCCTCAAAGCCATCCAGAGTGACTTCATTGTCAGGTGACTTTGTGTGGTCTTTTAGAACCCCATGCCACTGGAGCCCCCATACCCTCAAGTCACATTACCTCCTGGATCCCCAGACTGGATTCTAGCTGTTCAGCCAAGTGATTGTGTTAAATTGATTGGATAAGAAAGCGTTGAAGGAGGGATCAAACCTTGTCTGACATTGCTGTTCTATAATCAGGCTTCCATTTGAATGAGAGGGGCGATGGTGTCGGACATGGACCTGTTCATTATGCTCTGTTTGTTTAGGCTTCATGCTGCGTTTAAAGACACGCGCTACATCTACATGGTTATGGAGTTCTGTGGCGGAGGGGAGATCTGGACCAAGCTCAAAGAAGTGTGAGGAAAAAAAAGGCCACCGTTTTCGAAACCATCCAAACGATTTCCCCGTGACATCGGCGCCATGAATGTCTCTATCGATGTTTTTGAATTTGTAAAACATACACACCACACCAGGTCGACACCACACTGACCCCATTACCTCATTCAACACTTAGCTCCCCTTCGCTATTGGCCAAGAGACAAGCCTCCGCATAACCACCACAAATTATTTCTTGGAAGTTGTGCATAAACTCTTCGTATCGTTTTATTGTATTGGGCAGTGGGCGTTTCGACGAGCCCATTGCGGTGTTCTGCACTGCCTGTGTGGTGGAAGCCTACGCCTACCTGCACAAGAAGGGCATCATGTACCGAGACCTAAAGCCTGAGAACCTGATGCTGGACGACAGAGGCTACGTCAAACTGGTGAGACCCCTGCGTGCGTACACGTGTGTGTGTGTTTGAGATCTGAATTTTGATTTGAAATGAGAGAAAAAGAGCAAGTTGGGATGTGTTTTCACACTGATCTACGTCGAGAAAGTTTGGATGCGGGTGTTACCACCTGCATCTTGGCGTGCCTGCCCATTTGTTTTGTGTACAATGCTCCCCTTTGTTTATTTGCAAGGTGGACTTTGGCTTTGCCAAAGAGCTTACGCGAGGTGATAAAACCTACTCGTTCTGTGGCACTCCCGAGTATATGGCCCCCGAGATCATCCAGAACCAGGGGCATGACTTTGCTGCAGACTTTTGGTCCCTGGGCATCTTGGTCTTTGAACTACTTGCGGGGAGGTAGGTTTCAACGGTTGATCAATCAACCAACTCCTTATATTTTCTTCTGTTTTGCACACTCGGCTTATTACCTACGTAGGTCACGGAATATTCACCAACTCAAACTCAGAAATGTGCGAGCATGATCAAAGTTGCAGGTAGTTTGCAGATGCCCCCTACAATGTACAGTAGTTTGTTTGCAAGTAACATTAATATACAGAGAAGTTTAAGCAATTTCTGGGAGGGAAGCTTCTTTCCAAACAGACTATTTTTGAGATGGGCGTTAATAAAAATAATAATACATTTTATTTGGGGGTGCCTTTCAGGACACTCAAGGCCACCGTACAACAGTTTATACGCTATCAGAAGGAATAAATTGAAATGGGGAAAAAACGAAAATAGCACTTCGACAATAGAATGTGAAATAAAAGGTGTAGGGTAGGGAACAGAAACAGGACACACAACACATCACAGTGAATATGAACGCACGACACATCACAGTGAATATGAACACACAACACATCACAGTGAATATGGACACACAATACATCACAGTGAATATGGACACACAATACATCACAGTGAATATGGACACATAATACATCATAATGAATATGGACACAGAATACATCACAGTGAATATGGACACACAATACATCATAATGAATATGGACACATAATACATCATAATGAATATGCACACATAATACATCATAATGAATATGGACACACAATACATCATAATGAATATGGACACACAATACATCATAATGAATATGGACACACAATACATCATATTGAATATGGACACACAATACATCATAATGAATATGGACACATAATACATCATAATGAATATGGACACATAATACATCACAGTGAACATGGACACACAACACATCACAGTGAATATGAACACACAACACATCACAGTGAATATGGACACATAATACATCACAATGAATATGGACACATAATACATCATAATGAATATGGACACACAATACATCACAGTGAATATGGACACACAATACATCATAATGAATATGGACACACAATACATCACAGTGAATATGGACACACAATACATCATAATGAATATGGACACACAATACATCACAGTGAATATGGACACACAATACATCACAATGAATATGGACACATAATACATCACAGTGAATATGAACACACAGCACATCACAGTGAATATGGACACACATCACATCACAACACGTCACTGAGGAGTGATTTGAATGATGGTGTATTGGCAGTTTCTAAATACAATAACTTTCACCTATGCGTTCCTATTACACATAGAGAGGTCCTCTTTGTCCTCTTTGCCTTTCACACAAAGTCACACAATGTCCATGAAGGAAAGAAACAGCTGAAGTGCATTTTTCTAATACAGATGGTACGGTGGCTGTCTCTGGGATGTGCGGTGGGAGAGAGCTCCAGAGCCTGAGGGCAGTGCAGCTGAACGCCCTGACCCCCATAGTGTTGAGGCGTGAGAGTGGGGGGGGGGGGGGTATGCTCAGAAGGGTAGCTGAGGAGGAGTGCAGGGAGCGGGAGGGGGTGCGCTGTTGATCAGACATTTTGATGGATGGACCTGATGGAAGCCAGTCGATGATGGTGTGTACATCGAAAGTGTAGCTACCGCTGTGTCAGAACATTGTTGGTAACAAGCAGAGTTTAGAAAAGGTTCAAACTAACAATGCTTCTGGTCTTTGTTGCCTGGTAGAGTTCTTGACCTACATTTAGGCGAATAAACTCTTTTTAACCATTGCAAATGTTTTATTTGTCAGCCCACCTTTCTCCAGTTCAGAGCCCCAGAAAATCTACGCTAAGATTTTGGACGGTGTGTTAAAATATCCCCCGTACATGGGTGAAGCTGCAAAGTCCCTCATCAGTAAATTATGCAGGTGAGCGTGCAGGCAGTAGCCTGGTGGTGGTGCCATGGGGATCATTGTTTCGGGCTGGGGTGGTAATTGCACTGGCAAAATATAAGATTGCTAAGGTTACTATGATATTAACATTCATGTTTTGTACATTTCATCCTCAGGCCAAGGCCAGGACAGAGGTTAGGAAATACCAAAAATGGAATCAAAGATGTTCGGCACCACAGGTAACCATGGCAACGCCAAGTGTTTATTTGTGGTGTATGTGTGATTAGCAAGTTAATGTGGTTTTGAGACGCCTTTAGATGTTTATCCAACTGCATCCATCTACTTCTTCACTAGTTGAATGTGTACACAGCTTGCGCTTATATTTTTGTTCTTTATTAATTTATGTATTAATGAGTTCTTATTTACAATAGTACTGTGCATCCTTGCTCTTTCCGTCCTCTCTGTCTCTCTTGTCCCCCCCCCCTCTCTCTCTCCGTTTTTACCTCTGCTTACCCTCTAGGTGGTTCAGCAGTATGAATTGGCATAAGCTGCGTGTGGGCCAGGTGGATGCTCCTACTGTTAAGCTCATACGCAAGGTCGGTGCAAAACACTCTGCCTCAGCATTTCGGCCATTTCCTGGGACTGCCTTGCCTTTTAAGTGGGAACCCAAACTCAGATTCGTTTTAATTTTTTTAAGAAATAGGCCCTGTTTGCAATATAATACATACTTATATAAGGAAAAACAGAATGTAGTAGAATGTATCACCACAGGCTATCTCACATTTCTTTGAAAGAAGAATATGTGTATATATAGGATACTATAAAATTCGATTTTGGTAGTTATATATTAATTCATATTTAAAAAAAAATTTCCCTGTAATCCGAGCGACTTCCAACCATATCCGATGTCTGTTTTGTTTAGCTACAGGAGTAACCTATGACTGTGAAAAGGCAGTAAGATCAGATGGGAGTTTCTGAAGAATTGCGTTTTTAATCAATAACTGACAGGGAATCTCTGTGCGGATAAAGCCAACCAAACTTATTAAAGTACACACATATGAGTTCTGAAGCTACTGGCTGTCATGATGCACAAGCATTGAGAGGCTTCAAAAGAGCCAGGGCAACCAGTAAGCTTGCATGAATAATTGATCACCATAGTCAAGGACTTACAGAAATGATGTTCAAATGGTTGCAGTTTATCTAAGACCAAGCCCAGATGAAACTATTCCCTATACGTTTCTCTCTTTGGGCCAAGACTCATTGTATTTTGCTGTTTAAACTAATGGATTATTAGACTTTTAAAATTGATATTCCTTTTTATGCTTCAGAGGCAGTGCCATGATAAATGCTCCCATTTATAATGGTGTATCTTTCTCTTTTTTTCTATGTTACTCACCCCAGGGTCCCTGCTACATAAACTTTGACCGCTTCCCTTACGACCAGACTCAGGCAGAGGAGGAGTTCTCTGGCTGGGATCGGGACTTCTAACTCTGATGTGGCCCAAAGCCTCATATTTGAGGCCAAGGTCAGGTTTCAAAAGGCAAACAGATCATTTGATAAGATTTCATTACACGCAGACAGGAGATGATGATTTTGACAGCTAAAGTATATCGGGAGCCTTTAGCCTCTGGCGGCCGAAGGACGAATGGAGACAGGATAGGAAAGGGCAGTTTAATTATGGACATACTCATCTACATTGAGAACTTCAGAGAAAAATCCACATTCATTTGACAACCCTCATTGTGTGGGAAGAAATGGTCTCCAAATGTAAACTCCTCTATAAATTCAGATGGACTTGAATGTCAATTTACTAGAAATAGCTGAAATATCCCTGTTAAGCAGTGTTTCTCAGCCTAGCATTTTCTGCAACACGGAAGCTTTGAAGGAGTCAATTAATTCATGATCGAGAAGCAGAGTTATAAAATGGAAGCCACAAGGTGTCTAGGCCCTTTGAATGTGTGACTGCATAAGGTGACAGTTCATCCTGTTCTCAATCTCTGTACAGGGTGATCCAGTCATGTGGCAAGAACTGTTTAGAACATCATACACACACACCAATGAAGAGATAAACCACTACTCAGACAAACCTTGACTACAAATAATTCGAAATTGTTTAATTGCATTTATTCTCACTTAGGGTTGTTATCACACCATTTAAAAATGATTGATTCATGTCTATCTTGGAATTTCTTGCATACAATCTATCTTGCCTAAAACTATGGTATTTTGATAAATAATTATAGAGCATTGTCAATAACTTACATCTTAAAAATCAGTCAGAAGGCCTACATAGTTGCAATGCCTAAATATTGTTTTTCTTTTGTGTCTACATGTATATCTTTTTGACAGCATTTTTATGCTTCCTGAATGGTATTTGAAGAGTGTGTTGATTCTCGTTTCCCAGTGCAATGTATGTTACCTATATGATTTGTAACAATTAAAAGTAATGGTATTTGTTTAAGTAGTTCTGCTGTATTTGGTATACCCTGAGGCAGGGTGGAATGTGTAGGGGATGGGATGGGGGGGGGGGGGGGGGGGTGATCATTCATTCTGATCGTACAATTTTATACCCAGTAGTAAACAAACACTAAGAAAAACTGAGCGGCTTCATGAGCTACAAGAAAAATGCACTTGAGCAGACAGCAGCTAATAATTAGATCTCGAACGATCTAATTTAATAATTGATCACCATAGTCAAGGACTTACAGAAATGATATTCAAATGGTTGCAGTTTATCTAAGACCAAGCCCAGATGAAACTATTCCCTATACATTTCTCTCTTTGGGCCAAGACTCATTATATTTAGCTGTTTAAACTAATGGATTATTAGACTTTTAAAATTGATATTGCTTTTTATGCTTCAGAGGCAGTACCATGATAAATGCTCCCATTTATAATGGTGTATCTTTCTCTTTTTTTCTATGTTGCTCACCCCAGGGTCCCTGCTACATAAACTTTAATCATAAATCATAAATCATTCATTCTGATCATACAATTTTATACCCAGTAGTAAACAAACACTCAGAAAAACTGAGCGGCTTCATGAGCTACAAGAAAAACAATGCACTTGAGCAGACAGCAGCAAGTAATTAGATCTCGAACGATCTAATTTAAACTGACTCGGATAGACTGACAGAGCTCTCTGCCATAGAAGAAGGTTTTTTTAGCATAGGAAGGACTATGACACGCCCCCCCCCCCCCCCCCCCCCCCCCCCCCCCAAGAAAGGGACGGCATCGGCAGACTTTACCAATGGAAAAATTATGAATTAACCATAAACCTTATAAGAAATAACCAAGTAGATGGATTGATGCTTTTGTAATAGTGATGAAGTGACACCTTGGCAGACTTAGTTCAGGCAAGCAACTCAGACAAAAGCAATTATCCTCGTCACACCAATCAACCAATCACATAAGCTCAATAGTTTAACGCTGTCTTCTTAAACCACAGTTCACTCACCACACTGGCTCCTACAAACACTCCACTGCTCACTGCCGCACCCTGGCTCTTACAACTGCACCATGCCCACTGCTCCCTACACTACCATGCTCCTGCTTTGTAAATAACACAACATGTCAACATATTGTATCTTTTGCATTTCACACATGTAGAAATTCAAATGTAATAGCGAGACATTGATGTTGTTGAAAAAGATAAGCAGTCGGGTCTATTTTGCAAGGCGGAACCATAGTTTTACCAGGCAGCCTCGCAACAATAGGTCTGACCACATATCTGTTCGCAATCATATTAGGAATGGGCGATAACAAACTTTTTCAATTCGATACGATACCGATACTTGTAGTTAAAATTTTAACGATACCGATTATATCTTAAATGGGTATATGATTTTTTCAAAACAATGTTCATGTAAAAAAAGACAATTACACTTAAAGGCAAATCACACGACACATACTGGCCATTAACAACAAATGTATTACTAAAGCAAATAAGAGTACGATTAAATAAAAATGTTTGGGCTTAGTATTATGCAGAAGTACTGTGATTAAATAATAATAAAATGAATAAATATAACAACCAATTTAAATACCAACAACATAAAACGTGCACATCTGCACTTTAAGAAGATTAAGCTGCTGTGTGGCACTATCTTGTCACAAATACTGCATTGTGCAGTCATTTTATCCAACAGTGAAAAGTAGCACCACACCATGCTCCATTTTCTTTCTACCGTTCTCACATGGAAGGAAGTGTGTGACTGACTGCGTGCGCTGCGCTCGGTTCTGAAGTCAGAAAGGTTTCATGGTCATGTGGTCTGCTAAATATGTCTGGGCTGTTTATTGGCACAAACATTCCACAAAAGTAGCCTGCTGAAAATGTTTGTAAGTGATGCAGCCACCCCAAGTTATATAGGCTATTTATACAATTTTAGTATTGCTATTTTTTTTTGTAAGAAATCAATACTAAATTAGTAGTTTGTGAGTATCGAGGTATCGATCCTGTAGGATTGATCCGCCCATCCCTAATTGATATCGATAATCTAGTCTAACTAGGGAAATATCCTATTTCCCCAAAAGTTGAACTAACCCTTTAACGCCAGCCAACACTGAATTAGTACCTATTTATCCGCACACCCATTACACTGCAAACTTACTCATACTATTTACATATTACACCTAACAGCAAACTTAAAATGACACAATTTACTGTATATTGACATGGTAACAGTGAAATAACACACCAATGGTTTTATTGAAATGGCTTGATGCACAGCCATAATACAAAGATAAAAAGATGGACTGTTCTCTTAACAGTAAGAATCCTCAACTGCACCATCGCCAAACAATTATCCATAAATAATTATACATTCTGGAAGCATTCCTGCTGTCAGAACTTTCTGGTGAAGTCAAACAGATAGTTTCTGTTTGCAGCTTACAGGACTACATCTGGACTTTGCAAAAAGTTAGAAGTTAAAGACGAATAATTACATGTCCTAGTCAGGGCCGGATCATGGTCCCTTGAGGCCCCAGGGCACATGTCTTTTGGGGGCCCCCCTCCTATATTGGTGTCTTTCTTGTCTTCCTCCTCGCAAAATCATCCCCTAAATCGTCAAAATCGACCTGTGTGACAAGGTCTGACTCAATTGACAAAAGTGACAATGAGCTGAGACGTGTTTGCACATGCTACTCCGCAGCACAAACACTGCATTTTAAGAATGCACTGTATGTACCAAGGGGCCCAGGTATTACTGTTGATGTATGTACCCAGGGGCCCAGGTATTACGGTTGATGTATGCACCCAGGGGCCTAGGGGCCCTAGTGGTCAGCTCACGCTTTAAATACCATGGGTCCTGGGGGCCCTAACACTGTCGGTGATAAGGGGCCCTGGTGGTCAGCTCACTCTGTAAATGCCATGGGTCCTGGGGGCCCTCACACTGTACGGGGCCCTGGTGGTCAGATCACGCTTTAAACCCCAAGCGCCAAGGGGCCCTAGTGGTCAGCTCACTCTCTAACCATGTGGCCTGAGGGCCCTCACATTGTAAGTACTGAGGGGCCCTAGTGGTCAGCTCAAGCTTATAAGCACTGATACACACTGAGTTCCCTGGGCTTCAACTTCCCTCTGAAGTCTTGGGCCACGCGCTGCACGCGGCCTGAGGCTTGGAGGCCCCCTTGTAGTCTGAGGCCCTGGGGCACTGGCCCCTCTGGCCCGGTGCATAATCCAGCCTTGGTCCTAGTGCTGTAGCACAGCTGGAAGATAAAGCGTCCAGATAACTTTGCTACACAAGGCTACCCAGCCTACAGCAATCTCCAATTCTCAGTCCATTTAGCCCTAAGCTGACTGAACAGGGCTGTGGTGGTGAGGCAAAGCAGGTGTGGACATTCATATTTACATTATGCATGAAATGCATCCCAAATAGGCGGCAAACCCTTCCATGCGGAATCTGAGATGTCGCCAAAATAATAGAAATATGTATTAAAACCTGAAGAAGGTTTTCATTTTTAAACTGCTGCAGGGCCCCAGTTTAGCCAGAATAGGGCTGGGGTGCTTTGATAAGCCCCACCCACATGACAGGAAATGGTTTGGTGCAGACACTGCACTGGCTGTCATTGAAGAACGGAAAAAGGTCAGGGTGCCATTCATCCGCTCAGCTTGAGACAGGACCCATCTGCAGTATCCTGCACAGACCTGGGCTAAGCTGTCTGATGTATGGGAAGGTCAACCAGTTTCCACCACCCCTCCTCTGTGAACAGAATGGAAGTAGGCCTCTGCTTATCTCCACCCCATTTTTTTAGGCAATTGTTCCTGTTTCTAAAATCTACGTGTTAGATCAACCCTGTTTTTCTCTACGTTTGAGCGAGTTTCTCAGACAGTCAACAATGTTTTAATACCGAACTCCTTAAACAAGCCACAGATTTCAACAAAGTTATATTTACAAACCACAAATTGTATTGATCTTTGAAAACAAATCATATCCCACCGGAAATAATTTATCTGTTGCAGTTTCATTGTTGTTTTATGATTGTTCTCAACATATACGATTACTTTTACAGTGGTTAAATTGCTTTATCAGATAGAAAGAAATATAGTAGAGTTTCAGATAATTTTACTGCAAATGTCTTCTGAGGTTGTATTACAAGTCAGAAAACGATATGACCACTATTGTATAAACATCAATACAGCTTATCTTTCGCCTCAAAAGTGATTGATTGAGTCAACCTAACAAAAGAAAATCTAAATAAAAAGTGATCCAAGCTAATTATAAATCTTCACTAAATACAAGGTAATAAAATACATGGACACAACCCTGTCGCTAATGGGTTGAGGTCAATCGGTAAATCGGTTTCGTATATATTTTATGGACTTTATTGTGTGAACCTATAGTTAAGTGAACCTATAGTTCAAGTTATCAGTCAACTTTAAAAGTGTCTTTTTTAGATTGCCAGATCAATATCATAGATAACATGAAAAAGGGTATGTTGAACAATACATGTACAATACATTTTTTAATGAGTTAAGCAGCTTCTTCCAAAATCCCTCTAGATCTATAACGATACCAGGGCAGAACGAACACCTGGTTTCCATGATCAGCAGGATAACCATTCCGAGAAGCATTCAGTGAAGTGTCCAATCAAGAGAAATCCCCCCCTCTTAAGGACTGCCCACCCGCCACACGAATCCCGACTTCCCTCTTAAGGCGTGACGTGACATCCAGACGACCCTTTGTCTCACCAGCCTCTGAGAATCTTGGTTCGAAGCTGACTCACCGTCTGTCTCTGCGCTGATGTCACAGTGCAAACGCATCACACGAAGGCTTCCATCAACCAGACCGGCAGTCTGTCCACTCCTCCGGCGGTCACGTCTCCAGTAGAGTCCAGTACATGACATCACTAGCGATGTGTCGGGCTGTCAACTACAATTTGCGTCAGTTCCTAAAATACGACTTCAAAATGTAAACAATTCATGAATGCCAAATTTGCCCTTTTGAATGTGTTTTTTTGCAATGAGGGTGGATCTTCCCTACAGTAGGTTTAAATACAGCGCTAGAAAAAATTAAACTGTAAAATGATCAGTTTCTCTGGTTTTACTATTTATAGAAATGTCTGAAAATAAACAATATTCAAAATAAAAAAATATTCTCATTTAGAGCATTTATTTGCAGAAAATGCAAAGAATTGTAAAAACTACAAAAAATAAAAAAGTGGGTTTTTTTACCTCGAAAAATGCAAAGAAAACTGGTTCATATTCATTTTTAAACAACACAACATTAATGTTTTAACTTCAGAACTTCATTTTTTCCAGAGCTGTATATGGAGAGACACATATCAAGAGAGTTTAGCTTGACTTCATGTGAAGGTCATCTTTCAGATGTGGCTTATCATTTTATTATGTAAAACTGGAGTAAAGACCATGCACAAGATTTTGACTGTCTGTATCGACAGGGGGATGGCCTGGGCTCTCCCATCCACTATCTTTAGAATCATTACATAAACCGTCAGATCACATTATGTAAAAGTCACAGAAACATCAACAGTATCTCATAGACTGGGACTGCTAAGTAAGCATGATCATTGCGATTACTGGATTCTAGCTATGAACGTAGCATTACAAGTTCCTGGAATGGTTGTATGACATTGGAAAAGATCGCACAAAAACAACCAGGACAACAGCTGAAGAAAAATATTTTCATCTTGCTTTTAAGTCATGATAGATAGAGATTTGTTAGCATGAAGGGTACGACTAGTTTTCAAATAAAATGTAGGGAAATTCTCACGACAAATATTTGTCAATACATCATGATGTCTAAATGCCAAAGGACTATTATAAACGGAAGCTAACTTTAAAGGGGATTAGTGTGTCTCAGTGGGACAAAGCTGTCACCTGTTGCTAATTCTGACTCCATGCCATCATTGCAGCATCTTCAAAATGAAATCTGCTTTGTAAAGGATTGCTGTAATGCCTGACTTATGTTGTTGGTGCATGAACACATTGGCCTTGGAGGCATTCACTATGACATTCTTTATTCTTCAAAAAGGATTCAAATGAATTCAAACAGTCATGAACCTATTTAAACACTGAGTGAAAAATTGCTGGTTGATACTCTTATTGGCAGCAAAGCTGAAATTGAAAACACATATGCACTGTGGCTGTGTTGTGTGGAGGGTATACATAGAGGAACATGCAGTTTTATTTGATGGCAGCGCAATCCTCAAATGTAGACTGCTCAACGGTCTTTATCACAAGAGTAATAAAAGAACACATTTACTCTTGTTACTTGCACACACAGAACTTAAAAAAGACGCATTTTAATGAAGTCATTCCACAGCTCCTGCACATTAAGCACAATTTTGGATGGGCATGCTTACATTCATAAGGTTCTGAGAATCTATTTAAGTACCTCTCCAGTTCAAGAACATTGAAAATGACTAAGTCGGATCTTTGATGCAAAATCACACAAGTGTCTGTCAAGTGCCTCCTGTAAGAGGTCTTCTGTGACAACAAGAATTGTTCCAATGGGCTGTAAGGTTCCCTACACACACACACACACACACACACACACACACACACACACACACACACACACACACACACACACACACACACACACACATTCAGTTCCCATGTAGACAAATACTTACTTATATAAAATGAAGTAATTCCTTTGAATGCACTACTTGTTCTTTGGCGTTTCATACAGTGCCTGTCCTTGGACCAGAGAAGATCTTTAGAGTACGTTCTTCTCTTTATCTTCAGTTTCTTCAAAGTCCAGTATGTGCTTTTCATTTCTTGACCGGCTAAGACTATGGTTGAAACCAAATCAAGTCTTTCGCATAAAAGTGAACGTACATGAATAATGAATGTTAGCCATTGAGGAAGATCAGACAAGCACATGAAGAAGGCTAACTTGCTACTGAAACAACACAATTTTTTTTGCAATAAGCCAAGTAGGACCATGCTAAATTCCTTATCTGTACAGTATTCAAACATAAGTTAATTTAAAGCACTTATTATTCATAATTTTAGTTCAAAGCCATGATTCTAATCCTAATAAAGTCATTTGGTGTTTGATAATTGTTTCAAAGTAAAATACAAATGAAGACACATTATGTTAAGCTATGTATTGTAGTTTGGCAACATACATGTATAAAATCCTGCAAATCCTTAAACCTTGCATCCCCAATCCAACTTATCTTTTCTAAAATCTTGCTTCAAAAAGCCATGCATTATATGTGTCTGACTAATTACAGAATAACCCAAAATAACCCGACTTAAGCGATGGACAGCATGTGACTGGAGAAAAATGTTGCCAGTGGCCACCAACCAATTTTCCCCATCCTTACTTCCACTCTCAACCACCCAGAGAGAGGCTTTCAGAGAAAAATCAATTCTTCTCTTCCTTTCACATGCAAAAACAGTATGTTCTGAAATTCTTGCTAATTCAATTGTGATTTCTGATTATGTCCATTCAAAATGAGCCGGGCCCAGCCTTTGTGAAGGACAAAGTAAATCTTAGCCTATATATATTGCAAACTCCTAGCAACTCGTGGAGTTAAATAGGTGTTTTTTGAAGTCAGCTTGCAAGTCTAGTTTGCGTGTGACATTCAAATATCTCATAAAATACGTTTTGTACATTCTATTTCTAAAACGTCCGAATTGGTAGTGCAAAAATAATCCCTGGCAAAGACCACTCCGTTAACCTTTCACCCATACACTTGTGTTCTTTCTTTCTTTCCTTCAAAAACAACAGACCACTAAAGAGACAGATAGAAGATGGAAATATTCCAATACATCAGTTCAACAACTCAGACAAGAGTTGTATCCACAGTATCCAGTGCTCTTTCCTCCAATGAAAAATCCTCATCTCCATCCTAAGTGGCAAAGTTAGCTTTTGTGTTTTAGAGATGCCTAATTAGTGTTCATCGCAGGAATAAAGGCTTGTCCTGCAATCTAAGCTTAAATCCCACAGCCCCCAAAAGGTCAGCTAGTTTTCTAAGGCACGAAACTACATTGCTTGGGTGAAAAGCTGTGATTCCATTTAAAGTTAAAGGTGTGTCCAAACATTTGTCTTTCAAAGTGAGGGCGGATTTGTTTATGAATGCAGGGCTGCAATAGAAACTCTTCATCTGTTGCAGTTGGAGACGGGGTACAAAATTGTTGGGAATATTCAAGAGACGTCCATTCAAAATCGAAATATTGGTTTTTTTTTGTCTGCTGATAATTGTCATCTCTTAGATTAAACCAAACACTTGTTAGGAAACAGATGTTCATCTTTGATGATACAGTTTTGTACGCAGAAGAACCTCTTGATCTGATGCAGATTTTAGGACCTCTGGGACTTGACGGGCTGGCGTTTGTGAGCTTGTTGAATCCGGAAATCGAACTGCATTTGTGCTTATGTATGCATGCAGTAATGCACAGCGCTTCTCCTAATTTCAATTAGCATTACTGTGTTCAGAATGGATTAGAGGCTGTCTCAAAATGTCTTCTTGCATACAAATGTCTGTAATGTGCTAGCTTGTCGGATATTCATCTCCGTAAGCATCACCAAAACTGCACATATGTCTCAAATTCCCCAAGTTCATCCAATAAGCGCAAACACGCTCTTGGTTGTGTGTGTGTGTGTGTGTGTGTGTGTGTGTGTGTGTGTGTGTGTGTGTGTGTGTGTGTTAGAGAATAGTCAAATACAATCAATCCGCAAACCATTCCTCTTGGCAGCCAGTATGCCTGTAGGATCATCCCTGTGGAAAACGCCCTGCTGTGGGACTTGTTTCGGGCAACGTCACCCTTCCTGTGCACGCACAGGGATAGCCAGTTGGTTACCTCCCGCGCAGTTACACGCACCCTCTCCTCCACGAGCCCACTTCATTCATGTTGATAATGAATGTCTCCCTTGTGTTCGACCTTCGCCTTACTGAAGGCTTTCGATGATGGCTAACTCCCGTCGACTGGCGTAGTCCGGGGTGAGGCCGTTCAGGTAGACGCTGCCGTTCCTGGACAGGGCCCCCGGCACAGGGGTGAGCGAGAGGGCAAGGTGGGTCTCCCTCTCGTCGCCGAGATTGACGGAGAGCGTCCTCTTGCTGGGCGTCAGCTCCTGGTTGACGGGGTTGAGGCCCAGCTCGGACGAGAGCTTGCGCTTGATGGAGGCGGCCCGCTGGAACTTGTCGTAGATGTCCACGCTGAGACGGCGCCGGGTCTCCTTGAACTCCGCCGACACGTTGGCTGTCCACTCGGCTGCGTGCGCTCGGAATTCCCCCACCTACGAGGAAAAATGGCAGGGGGGAGAAGCCTCGTGGGTAAGGTGAGACAGAAAGACAAGACGGTGATGCCTCAAACTGACAGACAGTTCCTGTCCGGCTGCATATTATGCTGTCGCTTTGTTGAGATGGTGTTCAACCTCATGAGGCAAAATGTACAAGCGCAAACACTGCTTAAAATGCATCCTGTCAAGTGTATTTTCAGTGCAGAGCCATTGGATAGTGAGGTTATGCTGAGAATCTGCTGGTATATATCTTTAGAACTACAATTGTATTCAGAAAGCATAAAGGGATGGAAGGGAATAAATCAAGGATAACTTCACGATCAACACCACATATCTTGCTCCAATTAAAAAGAAAATCTTCTGTGGTTTCAGCTGTCCAAAGTGACCGAATTCGGAATCGGCAAGCGAAGATTTTCTTGGAGCGTGTGTGTGTGGGTGTGTGTCTCCATCTTCTCTCTGTGCTCGCCGCCTCCCTCCCCGCTAAATCCCCCCCTCCTTTCTTTCCTGGAGACTCTCTCTTCCTGCTCAGTTCGGCTCCAGTAATAGGGCTCACTGTACGACCCTGTCTCTGGCACTAGAGAGCTTTCACACTTCCTCCTAATGATGCCTACGTGTTCAGCCTGTATAGTGTTTAGCAGCCCTCTGTCATCTCCCATATGCAGGACACAGAAAGGCTTTATCAGGTGTGTTACTCATTTAAGAGAATCAGGAAAGAAGTGCCACGATTGAATGTTACTTAGGACATTACTGCTGTAATGATGAAGGAAGCCTGCTTGCAAGGATTTGATATTTTCTCGCACTAACATTATGGCCCGTGCTTTCCTAAGGTGTGCAGCTGCAGACAAATGGCAAATTGTACGATTCAAGCACATCTTAAGTGCCACTTAGTAGTGCTCCTATATAAACTATTTACGTACATTGCAATTTGAGGAGGAGAAAGAGTAGCATTTGGTGCAGTATGGGAAACAAAGTGAGACCACTGAGGCAGTGCTCAGAAGAGCTAACGTCAGTTTTTCAATCCCATTTCCTAGCTCAACATGCCAGGGGTTCAGCTAATCAAACCAAATCATTCCTTTGGCATCCGCCCTCAAGAACCTCTTTTGGTGCCAATCCTTATTCATGTGGTGCTTTGCGGAGATTTTTTTTTTATTTAATTAATTTTTTCAACGTCAATAGACGAATAAACCGTGATTGTTCCTGCAAATACCTCTTCTTTGGTTTTCTTGGAGATAACTCGAAACCAGTCTCCGATCATGCTGAGCACAGCGGCAAAATAAGCCAGGCCCACCAGGATCCAAAACAATACCACAGGCTTGTAGTAGTCCAGATACTGGATCTCAGAACCCCCTACTGAATCAAAAGTAAAACACAATTCAATCACAAATGATAGTGGTGCTGCAGTCCTGAGCATTAGGTACTCAACATTTCATATATTCTGAAACTTCTGAGTGCGTGGAATTTAAGTGTATGTGAAACAGTGGGACAATGAGCAAAAGCAATAGAGAACCTGGAATATATGGATTATTATTCTTTGTGGACATGAAAGAAACAACAGTTGCACATAACTTTGGCAAATAAAACCCAAGTGGGATTTGCAACCAAGCAGAGCCAAAGACAAGAATGATAAGGTGTGCAGCACATCGAACGACGGACATGAATGGACCTTTTTCCCCCGCCACGTAGTCTCCAAAGCCTATGGTGGTCAGGGTGATGACCACAAAGTAGATGGACTCCAGCGTGCTCCAGCCCTCGATGTGCTTGAAGATGGCCACAGGCAGAGCGACGAAGAGGAGGCAACCAAACAGGATGAAGATCACCGTGGAGAACACACGGATCTTGGTCTGGCTCACTTTCCACTTCTGCGGGACAAAGAGCAGTCGGTTGGGAAAAAAATGAAATGAATACGCAATATTTATCTGTGGAACGACAGCAAGAGTGCGGGGAGGGTGTTCGCAGAGGCTTCAAACACAGACAGTCGAACGGCTGATTTGAAATGGGTCATGTGAGTGTTGGTGCGTTAACGGTCTGTGCCGAAATGGGTTCCCGGGTGACTCAGCTTACAATTGATCTGTTTCTTCTATTGGACGGCAAGCTTTAACCACATGAATGAAGCCAGGCTCGGCTGACCATGTGAAGAATGTTCTGAAATAATGGATGAGGGTATGGTTTAAAGTATGCATCAGGGGGATGATGTGTTCTGATTTCTTGATTTTTCTTTTGTAACAAGAAATGTCAAATACTGCAGAATAGTCTACAGTTGAAAGACGTCCCTTCATCAAACTCTCCCTGTCCATGCAAGAGAGCCCCCAGAGGAGATCTTCTTTGTATTTGTCTGACTGTTCAAGGTAATAAGGAGCTTCTTCGTTGGTCTGTGGGGAGATCAATGGCTGACCATTAAAGGCTGTCAAGTTCCATTCCATTTACAGAGACTGTATCAACGATGACTTCTTGCTAGACTAGCAAAAGTGTGTGTGTGTGTGTGTGTGTGTGTGTGTGTGTGAGTGTGTCAATATGTGTAATAATGCATTGATATAAAAACGTCTCACAATGATGTATAGATTAGTAGGATACACACACACACAGTTTTTTTTAATAATTCAATAATGGCCTCAAGAGTTTTGCTGACCGGAGACAACTGAGATTACATACTGTCAGCAACTCCATGTATGCAATGCATGGAAATCAACTTCTACTGTACTTTTTCTGTTCACAACCCAAGAAACTGACAGTATTGTGTGAATTATTCTCTTGGCTGGAAATATGTTGGGGGTGATTTCTATTTTTTTTAACCCTAAGAAGATGAAAATTACAGTTCCATAAAGCATATTCTGTTAATTTAGAAGGAACCTTTATTCATATTATGACATTTAGACCCACTTTTTTATTGTTTGGACCTCGAACATAAAATGGATTTAGTTGAAAGATTGCCGTGGGTTTTAGTCTGTTCAAACAAAATATGTTCCCTTTGAGACACACATCCACACACACATAAAAGAGGAACGCACCACAATCATCTTCTCCACTTTGGCGATGCCCTTCCCGAAGATGGTCCCTAATTGGTCCCCCACACCAGCCAATAGGAAGCCAAACAGAGGGATTCCTAAGAGGGCATATATGATACAAAAGATCCGTCCCCCCTCCGTGTGTGGAGAGATGTTACCAAAGCCTGTGGTAGAGAAAGATATTCAAAATCATCAATTTAATTCAAATACCCCATATAATTTAGTACTGTATTTGTCCCAACAGTGATTGCTTTTTGTCCTTAGATATATAAATACAATGATAATAGCACAAGCAAATTTGTCCAAAATAAAACCTTCTTGCAGAATTATTTATGGATTCAGTTATCCATTGAATATACAAGCTTTGCAATATACAATAAAAGAACAGAGCAGGACGCATAAACCTCCCTGCTCTCTGACAACTGTGTTAAACAAACACTGGAGTGTGAGTAATGGGAGTTACACATGAAAAGTAGCAGGGAAGAGCCGAGTCACGTACGGCGCTAACCTGGCAACCCATCAATAATTCACACCTTCCTTCCCCCGTCAGAACATGGTAGACGGGTGCCTCGTGCCCAGCACAAAACAACCAGTGCACTGAATCACAGACAACCCAACCGAATGACAAGAAATACTGCTGTATTGCCCACCATGGCTTTTTTCCACTCAGATTTTTCAAAATTGTATTATCTAAATCAATCAACATTGCACGCAGTATAAAAGGCTCGACCTTTTTCAATCAACCTTAAAATAATATCGTCGGGGGGGCACTTCTAATGATGTCCTGGTTTTACTTCCATTGAATACTGCATGACAGATGGAACAATTAAGCTTCCTTAATTGCAAACACTGGGCTGGCCATTACTGAGCTACATCCTGATTGCCGTATTTTAAACTCGGGAACACTCACTTCTATGCCTGCCCTTACTTCTATACTCTCAACCTCATCGCGTTCAATCATGCATTGGTTTATCGAGTAAAACAACCCTCAAATATCAGCAAGGTGCCGTTTTATGTCTCATTCCAATATTACATGCAGGGCACTTCACTGTAATCACGTCTTCTATCGTTGGATTGAATCAATGTAGCCACATAGAGAGGAAAGCCTAATTACAGGGCCAGGTTCCTGCAATGAATAAGGTCAGGCGCTTTGGTAGTGGGTTAGAGAAAGAGGAGGGGTAGACAGAGAAAATCAGAGGGAAAGTGTGGTAATGTGGGGAAAGTCAAAGGGATTGTGGAGAGATAGAGAAGATCATAAATAAGGAAATATGGCTCTCTGCCTCAAAGACATTTTGTAGACTTAAGTCCCAGTGTCCTAATGAGGAGGGCAAATGAAACGAGAGACAGGATGTGGGTGACGTATAGAAAATACCGAGAGAACAATGCACACTAGTCACAATAAGTATGGTAAGAAGGCTGTTGAAAAAGCGTGGGTGAGAGAGAGGAGAGAAGTCATGGGGGAGGTAATCTGCATGTCTGCATATCTGACTAGCTAATGCTGCAGCGGAAATGTAGGCTGGGCTACCGTGAGGGTTTAGCTTTCAATTCTGAATATTCAAATTGCTTTAGGCACAATTACAAGGGGGTTAAGCATGTGACTAAATGCTTGTATAATTAATAAAAAACAATACACAAAGCATTGCAATTCAAAACTCTGAATAACACTCTCTCAAACTGCTACTGTACATTGTTCACGAAAATGTGCAGAGCAGCATGCAATGGTTGTTTATTCATAACTCAAGTAGGTTATGTAATCAATCCCATATAGAAACCTGTCATGACCCTTACACTTTAAGATAACAGAGTGTCTTCTGAGGTCTGTAAAAACGTAATGCTTTGCACAATCCTCACTCTAATCAATTCAAATGAAGATGGTGGAACCTACACAATGCTTGCAGTGAGATCCTTCATTAGTCTGGGATGGCACCACCAACTCATTAAGCTTTAATTAAGACAGCCTATTACGGTAAAATCTTGAGTAATGACAACTGCAACCGCAAGGGCAATGATAATAAGGTCATTACAAATTGCAATGTAAAACCTTGAAATTCATGGTACAGGGTTAATCATTTGTTTGTACTGTACGCCTTGTTATTTTCCTTTCATTCACTGTATATGAATAAATCAAATTGATACATTATTTTGTAAAAATACATTTATAAATATACAAATTTAAATAAACAAACAAAATTGCAGTTGTCCTAGTCAAACCCACTAAAATACAAAACAAAATGAATGGAAACGTGAATGTGGTTAACAGAATAATGTACAAACAACTACTAGTACCTTAAAGAGCTGTCAAAAAAAAAGTGTTCCCATGCGAGAGAAACATTAGGCATCAGAACTCACAAGGACACATTTCTTATTTCCTTTAACGACCCTGAGACAATGCCTAAAACAAACCGCTGCAAATGTTTTAATTGTCACATCTGGTCTGAGTTTAAAGACAATTCCTAGTTATGGAATATCACAGGGTCCCTTGCTGTCAGGGCAATGCTCATGAAAATCACTCTTAATTGCACACATTATTTTGCTAGGAAATACTAAAAGCATTGTTTGTTGTTGTTGTATAAACGTCACTAAAAGGTAAAATTGGCATTTGAAATTGATTTGTTTGCTGTCTAAGTAGCAGTTATGGGTTACAATGGATGCAAAGCGGCTTGTGTTTAACTTCTTGGAAATCTAAACCCCTGGTGCATTTTTCCCTGCAGTAAGAACAGTTTTTAACTACTGTTGGTTATTTTAAGGATTTACCAGTAAGAATCTATTCTTACTAGATCTGGGAGAAATGCACTATCCAGTGGTGTTAGTTGATAAGTTAAATGCGAGAGAACACTGTACACAACATTACATGACACTCCAGCTAAAAGCAATCTACAGCCTGGAAATGGAACGAAAAGGCAGAGCACTTGTCACATAGGCTGCACAGGGGCTGGAATGAAACACCACAAAACAAAACAAAACATAAGGTCAGTAGCACTTAGATAGTAGGCTATGTCCCACAAAATCAATTACATAAATGTACCAGCTAGCTTAACAAACAATATCACAAAAATACGGTTGGCTTGTTTTCCAAATGAGGACAGGCTTGGGGTGGGTGAGATTTGGAGATCTCAGTGGTTCATGGAGAGGAAACGCTACTCAGAGGGGCCAGAAACCTGTCAGACTAGCCACACTGCTATGCTATATTATATACATTATGCAGGCCTATAGAACATGTGTTTCCGTTGGAAGGTAGCTAAGTTCTTCCGGAAGGAACTATCTGACAGAGGAAGCGAGCTTGAGAATAAAACATGGGAGAGGAAAAGTGCCAGAGCAATGAATAAATTTGAGTCAAGCATTCAAACTCTAACTTAGCTTTTACAGTGTTAGTTTCCATGCTCCTAACCCTAACCCTAATTCTTTAAATTACAAAAGTGCTGTATATAATACTACTATACAAATGTATATATTTTTAATGCCATTTGCATACATAACACATATTGGATATTAATGAAAATGGTGTTAAATCGTTAGTAGAGTATGACAGTTGTATCTGTCTGTTTTGTGTTTGTTGTTGAAAAATGTTTATCCTACTCTCTTGGCCAGGTCACTCTTGAAAAATAGATTTTAATCTCAATGAGACTTTTACCTGTTTATATAAAGGATGTATCGCGTACCTAAGTGTGAACAGTTCTGAGAACTGCGACCAACAATAAATTGGCTTGAAACCCGAACAGTTGGTTTCAAGCTGGAACCAGAAATTAGCAGTTTTTTTTTTCTGAAACCGAAGTGCGACTTAAGTTCAGCCATTATGTATTGACTTAGCGCTGTTTGGCATTCTGTTAGTGACATGAAGAAAGCGTTTGAGGGATTGACTGATCATCTTACCGATGGTGGTGATGACCGTGCCCGCAAAGAAGAAGGAGGAGCTGAGATCCCACAGGGTTGTCTGATTGGAGAACTTCCCTGACGGGTTTACACCTGCTCTGATGGCAGACACTACTTGCTGGTAGAGAAGAAAAAGAGAGTGTTACAGGTTAAAAGGTAAGATAAGCATCCGCACGCACACACACACACACACACACACACACACACACACACACACACACACACACACACGCACACACACACACACACACACATTAAATACAGATTTGTCAACATGCCTTGCGCTTATTACCTTATTTACATTTAATTTATTGAAATTGCTCCAGTAACTCAAAACGTTATATTTGAATTTGATAGCCGTGTAAAGGGATCACAGGATGTCTAGCATATCTTCAATAAAGTTATGTTCATTAGCTTTTCTGGAAAAGGACAACCTATCCACTAAAGATATTAGCAGCCATTTGAAGATGCGATGAACAAAAAATTGTTTTAAACGTTTCCAATTTGTTTATGACTAATCTGTTGGAGAAAAACATTGTCTTGAGGAGCACGCAAACACACACAAGCTAAAATCAATTTGCCAAACTTTGATTTGAAATTGATTTAAAACGACTCTGCAGTCTGATCCTGGAGAGGGCCCAGATTGCATTGGAGTAGATACTGCCCATCTGTTCGAGGCTAATGGCCTTGAAGAGGGATGTACTCTCTCCATCAAGGGACACGCTCAGACTCTGGGGCTACTTTGACAAATCTCCTTATGCTTCCAAGGGAAACCAACTGAAGTAAATGGGAAGCTCTAAAACAAAACATTGGCACCCCTTAATGCTGCTGATGTGGTGGACTGGAGTGGTAGCTTTTAACTCATTTGCGGTTGTTCACTTAGAGCCTAGAAGAGGGATGGATCAGGTCCGAGATGGGCTAAACATGGTGAGAGACATACACAACTGTTCAAATGTGGGTCAAAAGAGTCCAGTCCAGGTTGCCTACTGGCATTTTCTTGAAGGCATGTCTGTGTGTGGGCATGTGTGCAAACGCACACTTCTCAGGGTAGGTGTGACTAGAGACTAGCACTAGTCTCTGTGCTAGAATGCCCTCTGACGTGCCAGCCAGCTGCGTGTGGAAGAGAGGCGTTTTACCCACCACACTAGCCTTACCCCTGGGGAGGAACACAGTGAACTCATTTACACAAGACCACGCACATGCACACAGAGACATCAAAACAAATACATACCAAGTAACACCAATCCACACATACAAACACACTCAACAGTGATACTGTAGATGATGGGCTTTCAAGTAAGAAATGCTGGTGAAGCCAATTTTGCTAATACTACTCTCATGCACTCCAACACTGCAGTCCCCATAATATAGTTGTATATATGAAAATTACAATATAGTGGATTCAGGACAAGAGTGTTGCTTGTACCAAGCCTGCAGGAATAGAGTAGGGAAAGACTGCTCTTTTCAAGTGACGGTAAGTATCCCTGCAGAGCGTCCGAAAAGGAATAGCGTAAGGATATCTTACAGTGTAATAATGCCTTATTAATTTTGATTATCTGTTGTAAAGAGAGCAGATATAGATGGGGGTGGCTCTGAGACATCATTGCTCACCGTTGGGCCTTCTGGAGGTATCGAAGGCTCAATTCAAACAAACCATCCGAGAAGGAAGGTGACCACTTAAAAAAAACAATTACATATCTGCTCTTAACCCAAAGCCATTCTAAATATTGCTTTCTAAAGTGCTCATCTTGGATTATGGCATAATGGATATCATAACTCCGTGTCCTGTGTATTTTGAAAAAATTCAAAAGAGTACAATGCTCTGGGCCTTTGGCATCCGTGATAATAACTTCAGGTTCAACTGAAAAGGTAAGGTCTTCACGTGTGCATGAAACAAAAGACACGATAGTAACCAGCACCAAACCAGGAGCCGTACGGACGCTCAATGTTTTTCCACTGCAACCTTCGAATCAATCATCAAAACCGGCAACTCTCTGAGCCCTTGAAGCTGCACAGGACATCGCCTGCAGCCCTTAAAAATTTAATTTCCCAAGACTACTTTACATCGAGAGCAAGAATACAGCATTGCGGAAGAAGGCAGATGTGCGAATGTACGCTACGGTTGTAGTGTGCGACAAGTCACTGGTGGGACTAAATCCAAATCAAAGCAGATTTTATGTTCAGTGCTACAATAAAATATCGGACTTTCGGTCTCAGTGGACATTCACACTGCAGAATTATTGTAGGAAAATTGCACAGACAACAAAAAACTACAAGTGAAACCGAGTTTCAGCTCCTGCAACACTGCTAACAGAAACTGCACAGGCCATACCTTTTCGTCTCTGACGCGGCCTTTATTTCCCAAGATGCTTTGGCATCATTGAGGAAGAATAGCTTTTTTTCTCCAGAGAATCACTGTTTTATAATCAAGCCTATGTGAATAAGTGGTACACAACCGCAGCATAAGTCCGGCCCTGTCGTGGCTTATTCCCTTTCTATTTTCGGCTATTATCAAGATCCTACTTGCACCTCTCGTCGGGGCTATAGGGTAGCACGCTGCCCTTGGTCCTGAACCTGGCTCTCAGGTACCCATATAGCAACTGCACTGGAGGAGGGTAAATCTTCTGGCACAGACAAGTGTGGAAATGCAGTTGTTCTACAGCAGCGGTTATTTCCAAATCTTCGGGACCTTGTTCACTTCAGTGCGTGATTACCAGTGAAGTGGAAGAGCGGTTCCATTTACGATTGGCCAAATCCAGTACAATGGTAAAGGATTACTGTAGGTGTGGGAATAGAGCTGTAATGGCAGGATAACGCAGAGAGAACAAGGGCAGTAAGAGTGATACAGAGGAGAAGTGAGTGTCACTCTGACCAGAAACATCAAGGGTTGAGTAAAAAAATATATATATTTATGTCAGAGGTGGATTTTTTTTATGTCGTTCTATAGTAGTGAAATAGACAGGACAGGGAGGGAGACGGAGAAAGATAAAATGTTCCCCTCATGCATGTTTTAGAAGCGAAATAAAGAGATTAACTGATTAGAACGCTGAAAAACAACGCATTGGCCAGGGCAAAAAAAAGCTAACAGAGGACGCTGAGATGTCTGTAAAAATACACACAAACACAACCAACCCGTTAATGCTTTAGGGCTTTTCTTTTTCAAACAGCAAACATTCTGAAAGAAAACAAACAAACCCCCAAAAAACTGGAGATTTCTAAATACAAATGCTGTTACAATATCCAGGATGCCTTAAGTCAAGGTAAGCAACTTAATTCCGAACTTGAGTTTAGACTTGCAGAAAAGAAACAGTTGTTTGGGATGTTTGATGCTCACCTAACCACTAACTAAGGTTCTGAGGTGATAATGGGTCACCCCAACAATGAAACTAATTCCCATTGCTTACATTACCAGCCAGTCTTTCCAGGTAAACTCTCCCTGCTCCAAACTTTACCAGTTCATCTTATGCCCACTTCTAACTTGAGAAACGGCCTTCATGCAACTTGTAACTCCTGCTGAAGTATATTATGTATCGCTAACATAAGCGGTTTGAATGGAGTTTGTTTTGACCATCTAGATTTATGTGTGGCATGTTCATAGCCTCCCAAATTAAACCTTCGTACTATTTCTATCGTACTTGTCGATGAACCCTGTATAATGAAATAAACACCTATGTTTAGGGGTTGATTTTGCCTGCCTGACTACTTCCTATGGGTCCCATGTCCATTGATTTCCTGTCAGGGTGGGTAATGAGAATAAGGTTTGTGAGAGTCCAAATGCTGGAATCCAGCCTGGAGTTTCACAGTGCATCGTAAATAATCATATTTAACAAAGCGTTCGCCTACAGCAGAATAGGCCTGGCTCCAAATCTCTGCCCGTGTCTTCCAGCTAACGCCGGCTGATGACTGCACTGTTTTGCATTTGCTTCAACGCACACTCGCTTGCGACCAAGTTAAATTATAGGAAAAGGCCAACAATAACAGATTTACTTGGCTGTTGCAAATGTGCCGGCACCATTAGAGCTTGAAAACTCTGAAGGCCCCTGAACATCACAGACTATTTTCCTTACTACGTCAAGGGGATATGCACGTCCATTTATCTGAGGACACGGAGGCAATGGCTTCACATAACGGTAAGCAAAATAAAACCCTTGAGTGTTAAAGTGGGTGGATGAGGTCTGTGAGGGAGTGTCTGTGTGTGTGTGTGTGTGTGTGTGTGTGTGTGTGTGTGTGTGTGTGTGTGTGTGCGCATCAATAAATCATCTGAGAAATCCCTAGCTGGTGCCTGGGGTGCTAACGCTGCAATAGGCCGGTTTGATGGCTGCATCCAGGCACTGACTAATTGCTGCCACTAGGAACACAAATCAGGAGACCCAGTGGCCATGGCTGACAACATGAGCACCATGTGTTCTTCCTGTCAACATTCCTACTTTTCAAACATATTTATGCAAATGTTGTAGTTCGCTTTCATTGCAGTATCCAAGTTTAGCCAGCAGTTAAGAAACAAAATCTGTTTATTGTCAGATTAGCATTGTGCCTTAGCCATCAAACGGCAAATGGTGCTAGGTGTCTTCTGGACAAACAAAGTCCTTCGTCAATCAAACATTGCCAACTGTATCAGACTGACATTTTCTCTGAGAGTGGATGATTGTCAGGTGGATGCTACACATTACTCTAGCATAAACAGGGAAACCTAGTCAGGCCACTTCAGTTTGTCACTTTAAATTAGGTTCAATTCTGGTAGCTCCATGACTGCAAAACCTCTCCAAGTGATGCCACATTTTAACTAGCTAAGGTTATAAAAACCAAGTAGCATTCAACCTTTAGTCCTTATCAGATTGTATTGGTCAATGTTCAATGTAATGCAGTCTTGTAAAAATCCGACGTACATTTCATCACCAACATCTTAGCACAGCCTTTGTGAAATCAATAGGGCAGGGTTTTACCGGGCTGAGGGTACAACACATGACTGATAGAGTCCGTAAACACTAGACACAGAGATAGAATATGCACTTTTCACCAAACCACGTAATGTATTAGTCCAAGACCGGGCCATTAAACTGAGACATCCATCAAACCAGGGCTGCTTAGGTCTATTGAGCAGAGCATGAATTATGACTTTGTCTGACCTTAATCTGCCTTCTCCTGTAGCTACAGAAAGTCCATGGTTCTACGTTGCTGGGCCCATTCTACTCTCATTCTACTTTTACTCCAGATTGTCCATACAAAAATGGTTTCAAAACTGCAAGAATGAAAATAAGGTTTATGAGTGCCCATATGCAGGAAATCCAACATGGAATTTCATAATGCATCGGGAATGATCATATCTAAAAAAGTGTTGACCTACAGTAAAATTGGCCTGGCACCAAATCTCTGCCCATGTCTGCCCTGACAGTAAAAGGCAAACAATGTCAGATTGAAGTTGTTGGGCCCATTCTACTCCATTCATCGTTTTTGGTCCCTACCCCCGATTGTCAGTACAAAAACGGTTTCAAAACCCTTTATCATCTCCGGGGGCCAAGCTGAATACATGAAGAGTGCACCGAGAAAGCCTGCATATCAGTGACCCGCTTCGCCGTAGCCAACGCTAGGAGAATAGAGGTCTTTCATGACAAAGCCTTCAGGCTAATAGGGTTCAGAGCCCGAGACAGTACATTTAACACTACACCCAATTCCCAAGCTGGGCCAATAGATTTAGATATAGGACGAAGCAGGTGTCAACCTTCTCCTCATGTTACTAAGGGCTGAGCGCCTACTGTTTTTCCGACAACCAGTAACCTACTGAGATAGCTGGCAAATATACCTTTTTCACAGAAAAAGCCTTTCCCTTGTCAAACAGACCTCGGAGGAACTAAAGAACATTTGCATTGAAAGGAAATCAGCTCACGCTCTGTTTGTAACAGAGTCATTATACTCAGTATAGTGTTGAAAGAATGATATATTTCCATATTATGATTTGCATAATTATTGTTTATTGATTGCCATATCAGTTATTACAGTGACGTTATCTTATTATGCATGTTCTAGGAATACTGGTACCACATGTCTGGTCAATTGATAAGGGTTAAAACTGTGACTGTTTTACTCAATTCTGTTATCACCTGTTTATACTAAGCCAGGATCGTGTTGCTGTTGCCAGGCTATAAGAATTCTGTGCAGACTCTGGTGCGGGGCTCTCCATCTAGGTAGTGAACCACTATCATCAGGTAGTTGTGTTCATGGAGAACCCATCGACAAACGAGTCATATTTCCTTTGTCCATGAATGTGTTATGATATAACTCTGAATAAATTCTTACAACCTGATGTTACATACTAAAAGAACGTGAAGACTCTGTTTTCTTCCACAATAGAATTGCACCAAATATTGTATGGTTTGATTTTCTGATAATAGTACTGTAATAGCACTTACACTGTGTGTGCCCAGGGGGCAGTGTGTGCAGCCTGCCCCTCTTTACCCTGCTCCACCTATATAAATCCCCCTTTACCCCTCACTTTTTCCCATTATCAACCTACTGGGAACAGGTGGGTGACTTTGATTTTCCCCTAAGTTTATCAGGATCTATCAGTGTTGTTCAAAGCAGTAGTTAGTAACATATGACCCATTATGTTGTGTGGAAGTTATTGTGTAACAGTGTATATATATATATATTGTGATTGTTGGTGTTGTTTTGAATGTTAGATTTGTATACGGTGTAAATTGATTGCTAGCTAGCTACTGTATATACTGTACAGGATCATACTCAGGCACGGCGCAAGACCGGGGGGGGGGCTATAGCCCCGTCACAAATCTGTAACTATTTGTTTAGTTGTTTTGGTTACTTTGCCCGTCATAAACCTATTGGGAACAGGAGTCGGAGTAGTGGCAAGGATAACGGTGCTGTTCTTGTTTTTTTACTGTCATCAGAAAATAAACGGGTTCCGGCAATTCCGGGCTCGACCACAGTCCTTGGGTCAATTCATTCAAATGCACATCGGAGAAGTACACCTATGCACCATGCCTCAAACACATTCCCCTTTAGATCCTACAGTGACTGGGTGGACTGTGCCCTTGCGCATTGAATGGTGTCTATAACACTAGGTTGGAGTTGCCTCTTTTCAGCGGCCAGACCCAAATCGTCCCAATCTCTTCCGCCACCACTAGATGCAGCCTCCACTCTCCCGAGAGGGGACTGCCTCAGGAGAGGAGGTCTGCGGTCAGTGGAGTGCTTATTCACAAAGAGAAAGATTTGAGGGACATTAGCGAGTACAGACCAATTTGCTTGCTTAATGTTGAGAGGGGAATAGTTTTTAGCGTAGTAGGACAGAGACCGACCGAATGCCTTACAAAAACAAGATAATAGATACCTCAGTACAGTAGGCATCCCAGGCTTTTTCGGGTGTCTGGAGTACACTCATGATTTGGCACCAAATTCAATTGGCAAAACATGAGAAAAAATACTTTCATATCATATTTCTGGATTTGGCAAACCATTTGGGTATGTGCCGCACAATCTGTTGTGGAGTTTATTTAAGGCACCAAATACAATTATAAACCTGGCTATGACATATTTTCAGGACAGTGGATTGTGTTGTATAACACAATTTACGACAGAATCGCAGTGTCTGGAGAATGGCATCATGGCTGTACAACCTCAGCCTTGGAATTGACTATGGCCATGGAAGTAATAATCCGATCATCCAAATGAGCTGTTGGAGGGCAACAGTCAAGGTCAGAGTTATGCCTTCCTCCCATTCTAGCATAAATGGACGATGTAACAATATTGACAACAACTGCTCCTTGTACTTCTTGTCTTAGTAAATGGTATAACACTACCTTTAATAACTCAGAGCAAGTTGAGGAATTAAGGATATATTTGAACAGAGGCCTGGAGAGTATTGAGAAGTGCTGAAGGGTTGCCAGGAAAGCTAAAGCTATGGTGGCTTCAGTGTGGGGAGGAAGATTTGGACTTGGCACAAGTAAACAGAGACGGTCAAAATGAACTCCTTCTGAACAATGCAAATCAGTGATAGATCAGACACATAAGCAGGATGAAGTAGTAAGGAGCGCCCAAACGGTCTCATAAGCTAAGCAAGGGCAATGGATGAATTGGGAAAGTGTAAAGGAAAGAGGAAAATGACCTGGAAGGAATTGTGGGGAATGGAATCCACAGGAATTCGCTTTATTGTCAGGGCAACCTCCGATATACTACCTACACCTACAAACCTAAGCCAATGGGTGGGTGAGGATCAGACACGTCTGGGTTTAGGACTAGCCTTACTCAAGAAAGATATACCTGGCGCCACACTCAGGAACTAAAGTGCTTGACGGCAGCAATAGAGCATATGCGGTCAGTAGTTAATGCCCTGCCCACTGTCAGGGAGGGTCAGGGAAGTAAGGTACTTAGGCCAACGCAAAACTCAGGGCAGCTGAGGGAAGCTCATAATTGGAAAATCATAGCAGATGTCGGCCAACAATTGAGAGTCCCATCAGAGATCGCAACAACCAAATTAAGACCAGACCTATCACTCTGGTCCCACACACAGCACACTGTGTACTTTGTAGAACTAACAGTCCCTCAACCCAGCAGTATTAGAGTAGGGAAGGTTTATTTTCTTTTTTTTTCACTGTAATATTAATGTTTTAACTGGCTGAGTGTACCATGTTTCAAGCCAGCAGATGGAAGTGGGTATAGGGTATTTGTATAAGGAGTCTATATAATTTGTGAGGTTAGGTTTACATTGTAAGATTTATCTCTCAGCTGTCTGAGCATTCAATGTTTCAAAACAGCAGCTGGAATTGGGAATAGGGGATGGAAGGTGCCCACTTGAAAACCCCAATAACATATCTGCTCTCAACCCAAATCCTTCCTAAACATTGTTTTGTTGAGTGATCATTCGTATTTAAGGCATAATGGATATTACAGCCCCGTATCCTGTGTATCTTGAAATGCTTCAGAAAGAACGTCGCCCTTAGATCTTTCCCATAGAACGAAAAAGACCGGGACCTACCTTGATCAGGTCCTCCAACTCCGAGGTGTTGACACAGGAGTGCACGGTCAGAAAGTCCAGTTTCTCGACCAGGATGGCCAACTGCTGGGACCTCTCGTGTGGCTGCTCTAATGCCTGGAACACTGCAGCACCAATTATGAGGTAGAGAACTACCAGGAAGAAGATGGCCGACACCGTCTTCCATCTCATGACGGCGACCCTGGTGTTGCACTCGTCCTCGTCTTCTGGGGCGTTCAGGACCACTGGGCCGACGGAGAAGGACAGGCGGGGCTTGGGGTTGTGACTGGCATACTTGGGGTCAAGAAGGTCAGGTGTGGCCACTGAAAGAGTAGAATCGATCAGTGTGACTAAGCAGTGAAAGATCAAATCAAAGAACCACTCATCCCTATGTTAGGGGTCTTCATGATTATAAGACGTGTTCTTAGTGGAAATGTAAACTTGGGGTAAATCTGATTGTAATATTAGTACCATCATTTTGAAAAAAGGCCATTCCAATCGGTTTCACTGATGACACATCAATGCTACAGCAGACAACATACAAGGTCATCAGTACGATGGTACTTGTATAGACTACTACCAAACTAAAAATAGCTTTTCATACAATAGTCCATGCTCAAATGTCACATAGATGTACATAACTCTATTTGATAAAAAATGTGAACTCTGTAACATGGCAAAAATATGTTAGGTCAGCGTGAATAATATTTATTGACAAAACCTTTATGTTGAATTTTGATTCAATGAGTTAGCCACATATATCTCATGACAGTGTCCACATACTCATTTATTAGATTTACATAATCTATGATAATCTATTTTATTTACTTCCTTTTGTATTCCCATGAATCCTATGAAGCAATTCGACCATTTTAGGCTTTATTTTGTTTAACAAAAATATGCACACTAGAGTGGACAAGAAAAGTTAGCCTCCCGAATGTGCATTTAATAACAAAAAAGAATCAAAGTGTTATTCTTGTCTGGCCTAGGTTTACAGATGGGCTGAATAAAAAAAATGTTTAATATCATTGGTGCAAGTATAGGCCCACCTTTTTAATAAGAAAACATAATTTAACATAATCAGTTTTAACCTATTTTCGTTTTATTCATTGCCTAATAGATAAAATCCCACAAATTAGTTTATTTTTTCATAGTGATTTAATGTTTTTATACTTTTTGTATCACAGAAACAAAACTATTTGGCCACGAAAAAGCTCGTGCATCACTTCATACAATCACACCAGTTACACTAATTCGTTTGGGATTGCAATATTACATGATCACCTCAAAATACATAATTCTTTTTCCATACCTGGAAACTGTGCTCTCATCCAAAGCAGCTAGAAATTCTTTTCTTTTTTAAATAACATCCAACCTCATCCGGATTGTTTTCATCTGCCTATTCAATGTATTTGTACCATGTCCAGCTGTCATCAGTTACGCCAAATCATAAGAATTCTGATATACAGAGCAAGTCATGCGTTTGATTTTCAAAATGAGTGGGTCGCGCACTTACTTCTTCTCTAGGCTACCAATATGCACTTTCCTTGCTCCTCCTCAACGATAGATCTTATCAAACCCAAGCATAGTAATGTGGTATTTTTAGTATTCTCCACTTTTTTCCCTTATCGGGGATCAGGGGATTGTTTTATCTCCACATAGTTCCAATGTGTAGACTACATTCCTGCCTAAATTCCTCTTTTTCCTCTCCCCTCAGTTTGTAATGCCCTACTACTGCACTGCTTTCAGAACATTGCGCTCCCATCCGACAGAAAGCAAAGATGGAGCGTAAAATGCAAACGAGAACGTGAAAGGGAACACAGTGTTTCCAAGAAGTATGTCCGTTTTTTTCCAAACAGTGGCCATCGAGGATATTCGGTAAGACCCCTTTCAGATTCGGTGTGTCCATGCCATCGGTAATCGGGTTCCGTTACTGTGGATACCACACTTGATGTGCTTCAACCCGTTTAAGGTCCAGTGCGCGCACTTGTAACGTGCATGATTGGACGTCAACCGAGAACGTATGCACAGGTCCTGGGGTCCTTTCTGGGCGACAATTTTTTTGTCCTTACCTAATTTATTGCAGTTGTGTACATAGCATTGTGTGCATTGTGTACGGAGGTGTATACTTAATATTGTATTTGAAAAGATATGATACAATGTGATGCAACATTTCGAGAAAACAATGTGCCAGTGTGGTGTGATACATTGCGGATTGTAATTATGTGCGTTACACCTACAGTAATTAAATGAGACTGGGCTGACTTGCCCTGCATGGCCCACCGCCTCAACAGAATAAGACAAGTGTGTTATTCACTCCTTAAGTCTGCCTCCAGCAAAGCTTCCCACCCACACTTCCAATGCACATGCAGTCTTTGGTTTGCTTAAATAGGAAAGAGAAGCCCATACATTTTTATATTTTCACCTTTTTATCGTCATTCTATATTGTCAAAAATATATTTTTCTCAAGGCTGTCAATTGCTGCTGACTGCAGTTTATTTTACTAATGTAGACATGTACAATCTGTACATAACCTTAAAATCTGTCTTTGCCAAGTAATTGTTTGCTCTACCTCTTCCTACCTATTATCTCATTAGCCTACATCTCAAACAAAAACATTATTATCAATCTCTCTTTGCCCTCTCTTTTGCTGTTTCTTACACTTACCCACACACAAATGTAAAGTACACAAACATCATGGTCAAACAATGTCAGGTGTGCTGCAAGGAAATCATTTTCATAGTCTGAATGTGCAATGTAGGAGGGTGTTTACTGTAGGAAAGAGTGGAGTAAGATGAGCCAGTTTTTACGGAAAAGGAACATTTAGACAAATATATAACACATACAACTATCTATATTTAAGAATATTTACTTTCATTAGAATTCATTAGAATCCATCAACAATAATAGTGTATGAAAATATTACTACTTAGAATAAGTTATGTGGTTCAACTTGGCCCAGGTCAGGCGTAAGTTGAGCCATATGACAGTAAACTGACCGATTGACTGTAAGTAAAAACCTGGAAATAATACATTTATTTTTCAATCAAGATTGCAAGTGCACTTTCCCCATTCAAAACATGTTTATTCAAATATTTAAGATAAAATTCAGACCATATGTAAACATAGTGAGTGTTGATTGCATATTATTGGACAAACTTTCAAATACATTTTCTTTTTATTTGGGCTGATTGAGCCTCACACAAAACAATCCTGAGTACAGACAATAACACAAAATCTATAACTACAACCTATCAATTGTTCATGATTTAGATATGCACTTAATTCATTTGTCCATCACTAGAGTGAGATTGGCCATAAAAAAAAATAAAAAATCTCCCACTTAAGTATTTTTAAAAGGCTGTAGGTCTTCTTGCCTCAGGTATTCAACAGCAGAGATGGTGACGTGTCGTAAAATTAGAGAACCAATCTTGGCCTAAAAGTGTTCCAAATTCATATGTTAATTTGATTCGTTTTGTGCAGTAATTAACAAAAAATACTATTGTTGGCAGAAAAATTGGATGAACAACTATACCATAATAGTTAGTTGAACTAATGGTTCAACGTACCTGGGACTTTTGGCTCATCTTAAAGCCTGGTTTGTGATTCTGCGAAGATGCACGTAAATGTCTCTGCGTAACTACGCAGAGCAGGGATTTCTAGGTAAGCGTAGCTCGCAGAGGCCCGCAGACTGAAACCAAACGACGTGTTGCACATTCAGCTTTTTCCCCCGTGCGTCAAACAATCACCGATTGGTTGAGCAGGGAAGGAAGAAGGAAGTGAGAATAATATTTTGGTTGGAAAACGCACAACGATGGCCATTCAACGAACAGAGGAGCAGTTTGAAGAGCGTGTCAATGCAGAAAATGATTGTTTCACCACTGTCTTTCACGTGGGCTTCGAGGCAATTGGCCAATGTTCTTAACCAGAACACGAGACAGAACGGTTGCACATAGACATCCTGGCGCCCGCACCTCCAGCTTCACAAGATGGGGGACGCCGACAATCCGGAGGCCTTCCTCACCACGTTCGGAGTGACGGCCGATGTGCGCGGCGTGGGCCTGTCTCCTGCCACCGCTTCTGACGGGGGGGAGGCCCAGCCGGACGCCCACGGCTTCCCAGCGGCTACAGCCAGGGACTACCTGGCGCTGGCCAGGGCAATGCGGAACCGGTTCGGGTTCAAACCCGGAAGCACATCGGCGCCAGTTCCGAGCCCTGGCCTACGACGCCCCTGCCCGCCCCTCCCTCTTTGCCCAGCAGCTGCCAAGAGGGGGCTGCGACCGGAGGAGCTGGAACCAGGAGCAATGCTGGAGCAGGAGTTCAATCTGGTTATTAGTTGGAGGAATGTTATATAAGGGTGTTGGTTTAGTTTCAGTGGGTGCTTGGCTGAAGGGTGAGCTGGGAGAGGAACCAGACTGGGGAGAGCTGCAATTGCACCAGCATGGGAACAGCAATAAAAGGGTTATTCCCAGTTGTTCCACACTTACGGAATACTTCCAGCAATAAGCGTCAAATTAAAAATATGCATCAAAGGTTTCACAATTATGTGAGCTGCAAGTAAAAGAAGACCCGGTTCTAAACGATCAGCTCCTTAAGCTTTCCTCCCCATCTATGGTCCATAGGTAATCATTTTTAAATGTGAGCTAGCCGAAAGTATCATCTGTCACTTTTTTAAATATTTTCCATAGTTGTAACAGACATGCCATTTCAAAAGTGTATGTGAGTACTGTACACTGTTGTGTACCTGTCATTCGAACACTGAAACGTTGTGTCCAGCATGTGGAAAGAAGGCAGCCTATTTGTAAGTGGACTGCTTTGTGTGGGTGTACATTTTCTATATATGTGATCATTATGCATAGCATCATATTCCCTGGATCCTTAATTTTAATTACTTTTTAATTGCTTATTTCTAATTCATCTGTACACCTTGCCGGAATACCTCTTCCGTCATGCACCCCCTGTTCGAGGCACAATGTACATCCATTACAAACATGAGGATAACGTCAAATAGGGGCAGAGGGGAGTAGTACTGATTTGTTTGTGTGTCTCTGTGTGTGCGAGTGTGTGTGTGTGTGCATGAACAGTACATTTGAGTGTGTGTATTGTATGGCCGTGGAAGTTCGCTGGGAGCAGGGTCTTAGTTAGGGTTTGAAAAATACTGAGGTCACAAAACCAAGCCTGGGGGTATCAGAACCAAGACACCGCCCCTCCCCTCCCCCACACACACATACACACTGTATTTCTTTTCACTCACAATGTCAAATGTACAGCCAAACAAATGTACACACAGGACTCACATACAGTACATGTTAACGGACACACTCACAATAAATACACGTCATTGCTGTTGCTCTATCCATTTTATATTAATTGACATTAACATGCTTTCTATGCTATTTTACATGTATTTCAAGCTGTCCTTCCACACACACACACCTATGATTGCATCTGCAACACTACAGTAGAAAGAGCTTGACCTCCACAATACTCTCCCTCAATAGACCTTTCCTTTGATTAAATAAAAAAAACAAACCACAAAATCTGATCGCTGTCCTTGATCTGTACACAGCCTTGAAGATATGTCTCTCTTCACATGCCCTGTTGCAGGTCTGTTGCTCTTGCAGACATCTTTACAGTAAACCCAGGTAGCTCTGCTGGCATGCATGAACACATTTTACAAGCGTAAATCATTGACCAATATAATTATGCACGGTGGAAAGACAGTGAAAGCTAGCTGACTCAAGTCCCTAAGTGGGTTTTTTCCCCCTTCTTTTTCTGTGTTTGTGCGCATAGGTGTGTGTGTGTTAGAAAGAGATGGAGAGAAACCAATAAATAGATTACGCATTTACAACTTTTATTGCAGCATATTGCAGCACCTCTCTATATACACATTGATTGATGCACTTTGGTGCATTTATGCATGATCACTAAGTCAAGGATCTTTCTCTTTTGTCCACTGATGTGCCGATGAATCAGTCAGGTCTGGCAACCCACTGAAGGTTCATAGTAAAATAAATTAATCTTACCCCTCTTTTTCCTTTAACTCATTATCTAATTGGTTAGATATTTAAACAGCTCTGTTTCTAAGAACAAGATAAAGCAACAAATATATTTAGCACCACCACTTTTCTGTCATGAAATATTTTTCCTCTTTTCTCTTGATTCTGTTACGGAGCACTTAGCGAACCCAAATGCAGAACACAGACACAGGAGATAGGATGAGGTTTGAAGGTTTATTGTGGTGAGAGGCTGGGAGGTGAGGAACAGCTGGTGAACGGGGTGAGCTGGCAGGTTGGCAGGCCGACAGGAAGGCAAGCAAGCAGGCAGGCAGATGAGAAATGGTCCTGGGCACAAGGAGACAAGAATGAATTCTCACGGTAATAGAAAGACACGGCTTAAACTGCATTTTCTGGAGCGGGCCACAGTTACTACCACTGGAATGGAGACAATAACCTGCCCATGAATGGAATGAAACCCTGGGTAGATATACTGCAGAATTGATGAGTTGATTGAAGGCAGGTGTGCTGATGGTAACGAGGAGCAGGTGTGTGTAGGAGCTGGAGAGGGAGGCAGACACGCCCCTGCCACAGACAAACACAGAGAGACCAGCAGGGGGGGCACAGAAGGAACACACCAAACACGTCTCAGGCCGTAACAGATTCATTTGACGGAAAGCTTTTACTGTCAACCACTGCACTAAATAAAACAGGGATTCTGTGTTTAAATGAATTGAAGTACCTTAGAAATAGGAGATAAGATAAGATGAATATGCAGATCAGAGTGCACTGGGGTACATAGTAAAGCAGGTTTAAATACAGAAGAAATACTAACATCCACAACACAAACATTTTTGCATTGAAAAGGGAAGATGAATTTATGCAGTATTTTGAAAACTTCACTATACTGGAAATCTCTAGAGGACAGCAAGAACTAGTTAGCAGTAGTCAATCTAATTAGCCACCTGGTGTGAGTTTAAATACACTGCAGATAAACAAAAAAAGTCAACAGGGTCGGTAAATAGAAATATAAAACCTTCCTTGTGAACTTAAAAAGAAAATATTACTTTGTAGGATGGCACATATATAGGTTAAAATAATTTCAACTCCCTAGCTATAACTGTGAGATCAATGTTTCCATATGTCCTTCCATGACCCTTTCTGGTGGGTCGAAGCTATTAACTGGGTAGGTTTTAATCATGGGGAGCAGGGCATTTATCGCACCGCATGCCCTGTGAAGATGGACAGGTTGATGGATTAAGTAGATTGAAGTGCATGTGACACTTATTTATGATTATGACGGAGCAGCTCCAGTCACTTCCCCCAGGGCCCTCCCGATGCTGTCAACGTGTCAGTCCCATCACTTTGCCTGGTATTCCTCCCAGGTGCTGACACCACACTACCTCACCGTGATTGACAGCGGAGTCACATCGGAGGAGTATAAGTTTATGTTTAGGGATTTCGGGGCATCTTGAGGTTGACATTAGCGTTGGGAGGGGAAGACTTTTTTTGACCGATGTACAGATGTACACTCAAACACTAATAAAAACCACACAAAATTGACTCAGCGTAGCGTGTATTGGCGTGGCGTACATTTCAGCCGACGGGGGAGCGGGGGTTTAGGCTGGAGTCTGACATTAGTGCTGGGGGGGCAGACATTTAGTATTGATGTCAATGCGTGGCGTGTGTTGGCGTGCGTACGTATTTTAGACTTCATTTAGTGACGTATTTCAGCCACTAGGGGGGACAATGCCCCCCTTGCCTCCCCGTAAAACCCTCCTATGGACAAAACCCATATTCAGACCTAAATTGTTGTTCCCTTTACAGACAAAAGGGGGAAAAGCCCTGCTATTAATCTTAAAAGCAGGGCTCCTTCACCCAATTACCACAACAATGAGTTACATTCTGGATTTATCAATGACAATGAAGAAATCATTTTATTTTCAACGGAAAATGGCTCTTTGAAAAACAAAACGGCCTTCCTTCTGTCAGCGGGCATGAAAGTATGGCGAACACAGCTAGAAACACAAAAGACCGAGATGAAAACCATTGTTTAAAGGTGCTGTAAAGCGATATTCAAATATGTGCTCTGAGTTTGCCTCACCACAGAGAAATGTGTTATTAAAACTGAAACCACGCCCAATCGCAGGAAAGGAGGCATAACTAGCCAACTACAGGCTGTAATACACATAGTAGTAAGCGGGTGGGATGGTAATGCACTCTAGTCTTTATATAGTGTTAGGGGAAGGGTCATGCTAATTAGGCACCGCAGTGCGTCATCAGGCCCCCATTAAGGCCCGCCTAAAAAATCCTGGTCACACAAATGGTGGAAAACTGTTTAACGGTCTAACTCCACAATTCTACACTAAATAGTACATAGTCTGTTCATACATGTTTTCAGCTATTATTTTCTATCATGTACAATGTGTTCAGAAAGAGATCTCGAAATTTGCCTGACAGCACCTGTGATGAATAATTAAAATAATGAATTATGCAATTTCTAATCTATTTTCCTTAACAGATTGGCTATTGGCTGGTTTTAAGAAACGTTCAGTGATCGTGCTCAAGCTGATGTATGTTTCTATGGTGTGGTTTTAAAAGGGTAATATGCTCCTTCAGTAAAACTACAGCGTAGGTGACGTTACTGTTAAGTCCTTAGTATGGGTTGCAGCCAACACAAGGTTCTAATTAAAAGTAAAGTGATTTTAGTTGTTCAGGTTGAGAGGAAAAATCTCCTTACAGTAATGATTGCCCTCTTTTACTTTTTTTTCCAGAGAAGATCGAATTTTCAAAAAACCTTTCAATCAAATTTGAATGCGTTGTAGTAATGCTCATTGATATTTGCTTCTTTTTTTTTGTATATTAGGGCTGAAATCTTTGCCCATTGTTCACTTAAAGACACTGAGGTAGGAAAGAATATTTAGTTTAGCCACAAGGTGACAGATGTGTTGCCGCCAAAATAGGGGCTGGTCCCTAAATAAACAACGTAGTGCACAAAATGTTCCATCTTATATTAGTATTAATATTAATATTAGTCTGGAGCCCTGATATACAGTACTGTGCAAAGGTTTTAGGCAGGTGTGTAAACTAAGAATGCTTTCAAAAATCATTGCTTTTCAAAAAAGTGTTAATAGTTTGTTTTTATCAATTAACTAAATGCAAAGTGAATGAACAAATGAACAATCTAAATCAAATCAATATTTGCTGTGACCACTCTTTGCTTTCACATTTTTGACTGCGTTTTTCCCCACATCTGCCTAAAACCTTTGCACAGCACTGTATCTGGGCAAGTATATGAAAACATTTGTAAAGTTTTGAATGTTCCCAAGAACACACTTTGCCTGACATATCCCACGCATGTAAAATGACTGCAGGCCTCATACTCTGAAAATGGTCGCCATGTCATTTAAAAAAAAAGATGCATTCAACAGGACTGAAAATCATTCAGGGCCCTTTGTTGAAAAAGGGGTGTTTACCCTCAAAGAGGCCGCTGAGTTGCGTGGCTAGCTCCAGTGGGTTGTCATGAACAAACGTTCTGACCCCGCCCAGGTGATGCTGAACCACAGTGTTAGAGTTTGCTCTTCCAAAACGTTGCCAACTATCATTGTGTGTGAGCACCAGGACCAGCGTAGCACACCTCAGTTCTGCCCTGTGGTGTGAAGATGCCATAAGAGGATCAGGATCAGGTACTGAAGGGTTAGGGTCACACTGCTGCTCTACTTCCACACCGCACTTTATAGCCGATCCCAGGTTAGGATTACACGGGTTGAACATGTCACAGATGAGTGTGTGTGTGTGTGTGTGTGTGTGTGTGTGTGTGTGTGGGGGGGGGGGGGTTAGTGCATATGCCTTTTGTATGTCAGTTTACATTGAGCAGAGAATCACATTTTCCATAACCAGCTTATCTCAATATGTGTAGTGTGTTAGTATCTTTTTCTGTTATGAGCCCCTGCCTTAATCTTACCCCCACCACCACCACCACCACCACCACCACCAAACCTTTCTCTATCCATCTCTTTTTCGAGTGTGAATATTTAACAGCCTCCTAACTCTCTTATTCGCCACCACCTTCCCACCCTGTGCACTGACACTTTTTTTTTTTTTCTCTCAAGGGGAATCCTCTTACATGGATTATGAGGCTAAGATATCCACTGTGACTGAGGCAACACATTGCCCTCTCAGTCGGGATACGGAGGCTTGGAGTAGTACGATTGGGCAGTAGGGGAATGGCGATGGTCCCACCACCAGGATCATGCCAGGATTGGGGTGATAGCCTGCCAATGAAAGAGGTAAAACCATGGTTACTACTCTTGACTCCTACTTCAGTCATTGACATAGGCACGCTGGTGTATGCTTTTTTTTGCTTTGGCAAAGGTCTTCAAAAAGAGTGCTGCTGACCGACGTTTCTTCGGCCCTAATGCAGCATTAGATGCAGTGGCCTGGAGAAAATGTTAAACCTTCATTTACGCTCAACTTAAAATAACCCTCTGGCACCTAAAGCTATCCTGCTAGCAATGTAGGCTAAGCTGTGAGCAAGTCGAGCTAACCGTACACCAACTCTGTTGGAACAGAATGCATTCTGACAAGGCAGTTGTCTGGTGTATCAGGATTGCCAGCTCATATGCTAAAATTATTCAAAATAGAATCTAAAGTATGTGTGACATTAAGGAAATAGAGTACACCAGGAGAGTCAAGCCACACCTGTTTCTGTTTACTGAAACAAAGAGAACCCGGCCCTGCACGGCCAGCAGACACCCTTAAGGCCCAGCAGCCTTCTCACTGACCTGGGAAGGTACAGAGGGAAGCACCAACCCAGGGACCAACCCATGCCGCCTCTCTCCCTTCACCGCTGCCCCCACGGGGGCAAGTGGCTCGCCCTGTGGCTCCTTCGCCTCCTGGTCCTGGAAGCTCGCGGAGACGAGGCGGACCCCGGAGGAGCCCGGGCCGGCGGCGGCTCCCAGTGTGGCGAGTACACCAACCGGGTGACGGAGGACGGGATGTGCCGCCTGGCCGCCACCCTCCCCCAGCTGGACGACCAGCGGTGCCCCGACATGTTCCGCTGCACCGACGAGGTGTCCTACTGGCTGCACCAGAACGAGGAGATGAAGCAGCAGATCCTGACGCTCAGGGAGACCATCTCCGAGCTCCAGGAGGAGCTGCGGAACCACCGGCACCGCATCAAGGTCCTGGAGATGAAGGTGTGTGTGTGTGTGTGTGGGAGGGGGGTGGGGGGGGGCTTCTTGTGCCGTGGAGCCGTGCCGTTGCGGTGGACATCGTTCGTGCGGCCCCAGTCAAAAGTTTGGACACACTGCCCCGTCCGCTTCAATAAGAAAGCGGATCCAAACTTTGGACTGAGAACTGTTTGTGTGTTCCTGTGCATGTGCCTGTGTCTATTTACGCGCGTGTGTGTGTGGGCGTGTGTGTGTGTGTGTGTGTGTGGGTGTGTGGTGTGTGCCTGTTCGGTGGACACCATTTGAAAGGGTTACCTGTCGTGTGTGCCCACGTGCGTTTACAGCACAGATCTATTTCCAGCGAGTGTATCGATGAAATTGCAATGAAGTGTCTTATTTACATAGTCATGAATAAAGATTTGCTCCACCCGCCGCGTCCTTGACCCAGAGTGGGTAACAGGATTAGCTTCCTTGTTCACGTGGTGCCTCATGTGTCTGTCCCAGTAAGCCCTCACACTGTCCCACCCGTCTGGGCTACCGTCCGCCCGCCCGCCCGCCTGACGGTACCCTTTTCTCCGGTCTTCATGCCAATCTTTATGACCCCAAAAAGCACATCTCTCTATGCTTGTGTATTGCCTACTCCCTGCTTTAACTGCCACGCTGTAATGTATTGATTCTGCTTGCTGTGCATGTGGGGGGGTCATGGTGGGATATTCTCTGTGCTTTAACTGGCATGCTGTAATGTATTGATTCTGCTTGCTGTGCATGTGGGGGGTCATGGTGGGGTCGCGTCAGAGCGAGGAGAAGCAGCACGTGAACGCCTCTTTGGAGCAACACTTCCAGGAGCTGGAGGTGCAATATGCTGACGCCACCTCTCTGCTACATCTTCAGGGGGCACTGATCTTTGAGCTACAGGCAGGGGCTTCATCCTATCCACAAACACAGAACATATACACACCTCTCTATTGTGAAAGAGCTATTTTACCAAACTAAATTCAAGTAGTTCTGTATATTTATTAACATGTCCAAGTAACTGATCCCTTGTTCATGGAATTGGACACAAAAAGGAATATAGCTCCTTTGGTTAAAATAAAATGTAATAAATTCATTCAAAAAACGTCATGTTCTATTTCTGTTTTGGGCTCAATGTCCAGGGCCAGATCCATAATCTGACACTGGTGGCAGACAGAATACGAAGGACCCCTGGCTGCATGATCAACATCGTCCGCAGTGGCCCACTGATGAGCACACAGGAGGCCTTGCACCCAGGTTTTCACATGAAACACACACACACACGCACTGTCCCACACATTCACCTCACACCTCCCACACTGCCATGTCTCCATTTCACCAGCAGAGGGAGCCAAATCTCCAGACATTTCCTCTGACCTCACAGTAGGCTCCCACTTTCCTTCAACCCTCTCTTTCCGACTGTCTTCCCAGAGGTGCAGCACGTGAGGAACTGCCCCATTGACTGTGCCTCTGTGTACTACAACGGGGTGAGGCGATCAGGGCCCTACACGGTGGTGCCCTCCCTAGGTGCCATGCCAGTGGAAGTGTACTGTGACATGGACACTGACGGTAGGCCCCACTCACACACCAATGACCAGTATATGCACTCATAGACACACACACGCACACGCGCACACTCACACGCGCACACACACACACACATACACACACACACACACACACACACACACACACACACACACACACACACACACACACACACACACACACACACACACACCTTCTTGCTCGTGTGATAAACATCCTCGTTTCTTTCGCAGACCTTTTGTGTTGTCGTCATTCCAACCGTGTTTTCTTAGTTGGAGCGTTTTCCCGCTCTTAGCGATTCCGTCTTCCTGGTCTCCAGGTGGCGGGTGGACCATGATCCAGCGGCGGGTGGACGGCTCGGTGAACTTTGACCGCAGCTGGCGGGACTACAGGGAGGGCTTCGGGGACCTCTACTCCGAGTTCTGGCTCGGCAACCAACACATCCACGACCTGACCACCCAGGGAGACTACAGCCTGCGCATCGACCTGGAGGACTGGAGTGGCAAGCACAAACACGCCCTCTACCAGAGTTTCAGGTAGCGGACGGTGTTGACACACAACATTACACGTTTAAGCGCAAACACTGCTCGGAAAGGATGAGGAAGGAGTAACAAGTGCAAGCAAGTGAAGGCCCATACAGCAACACAGCGACACAGCGATGACTAAAGCACATTCACATATCCACACACAGTACCGGTCAAAAGTCTGGACCCACTTTCCCATTTAAGTGAATGGGAAAGTGTGTCCAAACTGGTGCCGTACAAAATCTTTAAAACGCACATACGCACACAGGTACAAACTGCTCAAGCCCAACACTGTCCCCATACCGTGGAATCATTTCAAACCCCAGTCTTTGTTTGTTTGTGTGTATGGCCGTGTTTCCGAAGCGTGGAAGGAGAGGGGCGCCAGTACCGCCTCCACGTCTCAGGCTTCAGTGGGACGGTGGAGGACTCGTTCAGCTGGTACCACGACAAGCAGGGCTTCAGCACACCTGACACGGGCAACATCTGCGCCGAGATCTCCCATGGCGGCTGGTGGTACAACCAGTGTTTCTACGCCAACCTCAACGGAGTCTACTACAGGGTGAGGAGACCCACGTCCACACCTGGCCACAGGGCGATGAGGAAACACACACACACACGCATGGAAACCGTCATACAAGTAGACATGGTGGAACATGACTTCCATTGCAATGACACGTACTCTCTGCATGCACACACCCACACACACCCACACACACCCACACACACACACACACACACACACACACACACACACAAGCTGATCTTTTATGTATCCACTTTGACCTACTGGTCATCCCATTCTAACGTGTGTGTATGTGTGTGTTCCTCCAGGGGGGGCGTTACACCCCCAAAGGAGAGAACCCGCTGGGCCCCGATGGGGTGGTGTGGTACACCTGGAAGGACACCGACTACTACTCCCTCCGCAAAGTCAGCATGATGATCCGGCCTCGCACGTTCAGACCTCGCATGTCCCCCTGAGCTTTTCCATGACGATAACCGCGACGACGACAGCCATTCGAGCACTTCCGTTGGCTAACTCGGTCAAAGGACACAGGTTTGTCGCATTGTGGTGCGCGGCCCGTGAACAGGTCGGCTGGGGATAGATGTGGCGATGAGAGACATGACTTTGCAAAAAAGGGACCTTGTTCTTTTGAGGATACATTTGCTGTTAACCAGGGGTGTCGAGGACTTTGCGCTGTTTTAATGAAGATGTAAAGCGTAAAATGTAAACTAGTTGGAGGATTTGTATGCAGCAGACAGGGACTAACCTGGTAGAATACACTTCACAATGAATACCTCAACTCAGTTACCTACCGGACTTTTTAGCGAAAACGTCCTGAGGGAAAAAAGACAGAAATTTATGCGTCAGTTCGACGACACGGCGGGTAAAATCTTTCATGTTTTCTTTCGCTGTTAAACAGTCAGTGTCATACGGAAATGAATGACAAAGCGAGCAGGCCAAACCAGGAAGAGCTGGCCTGTGGAACTACATTCCAGGTGGGGATGGTGCATCTCGGCAAGCTCGAGTTAGTGTTCTGACTCCTCATTGGAAATGTGGAATTTTATTGTGTCTGAACCTGCCAGGGGGTTCAATCCAACAGGACCAGGGTCTATAACATTTGAATGCGGACGTTCTTGTTGTGTTTTCAATATTGCAGTTGTTTTTAAATGAATGGACTGTAAAGGAGACCTGTTCTATCCAACCTGCGACCGAGGAACGGCCAGGGAACACACATTAGTATGCAATGTGTGTCTGTTTTAAAACACATGAAATACTTCTGTATCTGACGTCATTTCCTGTATATTTCACAGTCATATGCCATGTTGGCATGAATGTGTCAATCTAACAGCAAAGTGTTCATTGGGAGATAAATTACTGCACGTCAAAGGGAAGCAAGGTGCCATAGCCAGTTAGAGGCACAGTTGACACATGTATAAACGTAGAGTATAACTTTTTAGCCTACACAGTGTTGGGAGGTAATTGATTATGCAACCTGATAATTAAAATTGTGTACACATTTTTTGTCTTGTTTATGTTGATAAAGATTTTGGTGTGTAATCTAATCATAATAATGTGTTCAGGAATTTTAAATGAAATGTATGGACATCAGCACATTATGTCAAAAGCAGCGATAAGGTACCATATTGGGGAAACTTGTTCAACTATATTAACATAGCTTTAGCCTTTACCTGCCCTAAGAGAGATGTGAGCAGTGCAATGGCCTGAATTAATCCCAAAATAATCAGATTCAACTAAAACACATTGATTTATTCACAATGATGTCATTTTAAAAGATAACAGGCAACCACTACATACACACACCATTTGCCTGGTCAACACTGCCTACAGATCAACTGCAGAGCGGAAAAAATATACCGGTCAATTATCAACATGTAAGCTGTAATGTGTGATCAGAGTGTTTGCTTTATGTGTGAATTGTAAATATGTAGGGTTTGTTAGGCTACAGCCCCAGCTGCACTGAAGTTCAGTGGTCATAGGGGGCAGCCCTGAAAGGCTCTTTCATTCCCTTTCCTGGTAGCGAACACAAACACCCTTTGACGCGCCAAAGTCTGCACAAGCAACCATCTCATTCTCATTCGTCTCCACTGAAATACTGGATATAGCAGTAAGGGCTTGGCTGTGTGTGTGTGTGCACATACAGTGTCAGTTGAAACATGCAGAGAGAACAAGACATGATTTATCACTTGTCTCTATCACTCTTACACTTGTATTTGCTTGCGCACACAGTCAGAAAACCCAAACGTGTAGGCACATTAAGTACAAATCAGAGTTTAATGACTTAAATTGAATTATACATTTTCGTTCCAGGTGACATCACTTTGCAAATATCTTTATACATAAAATAGTATCTGAACAACCAAAAAGCACATGCATCCAATAGAATATATAATAATTGTATATTTATCAAGTGGTGAGACAGTGTAAAATTAAGAATGATTGAAGATTGCACTGTGACAAGGAAAAACAAGGCGAAAGCAAAGCTTACACAGACACCTGACTGGAGGCACAACTCTGTCCCAATCTTACTCACTTCTCTCCTTTCCTACGTTTCACTGTTGCATTCCCACTGAAATTAACGGAATTCAAATAAGTGTTATCCATTCCAAAGTCTAAAGAACAGTAATAAAGAGATTGTTTTGAGTATTGGGACAGAGTTCCATTGTTTGGTATTAACTAAATGGGAGGTATTGGTTTGTAAGCATTTGGATCCGATGAAGAACAGGTAAACAGAAACTTGCCAGGACAGGAAAACCTTTTGTTTGTGTTCGGATCTCCACTCTTTTTAGGCATCTTTGCACTGATTAATAAAATGCTGAGTCAGGGGGATGCTAGTGGGGCTGGCTGGCAACCCAATGGTTCAATTTGTGAACATAGACAAGGCACGTGGACAGGAAAGAGGCAGAGCTTCCTGTAAGTGATTCAGGGAGGGAAGAAGGAAGGGGCGAAGGGCACTGCCAGCAGTGTTAGGACACACTCAAAGGCAATAGGAAATTCTCTCTCTCTCTCTCTCTCTACCAAGTCTACTTCATTCTTAAGATGACTAGACATTTTGTAACCCTGGGCCTGTGCCTGATGTTTTTCTAGTCACCAAAAAACTCATATGAAAGGATCCTAATTTGTTTAATATGACCAAGACTTGTTCAAAACCCTATTTGGGCCTGAATTTGTCACGGGGTGACCCGGATAACACAGGAAGCAGTGGGTAGTAAGCGTCAGTTGAGGCAACACGGGTTTATAAGAGAACAGATCCCATTTTGGAATAATGCAAACCCATCAATATAGAGGCTTACACTTATTCATAAACAGTTAAACAACTTTTAAAGGTGACATTAGCAAAATTGGCTAGGCACTGAAACGTAAAAATGACAGCACTAGGCACACACGGAGAGGCACGTGAGAGAGAAAAGGCCAAGTGAAAAAGAGAAAGCGAAGGAGATGTTTGCGATATCGTAGTAGGGTTTGCAGTTTCCGAGTGGTGGCAGCTGGTTTACATGGTGGTAAACTGACTGTGTGCTTCTCTTAGCTTCCCAGCAATCTGTTGGAGAGGGTTAGGGTTTGAAACTACAATTGATATCCACTCAAAATTGATGGTGAGGAAAACATAGTAAGAATCATGCAAATCATTCGCAAGAGCTTGTTGGGTCCTTACCGTCTCGTAAAACTTCACTTGCTCTTCCAGGTACAACTGCATGACCCTGTTGTAGTCGTAGATCCGGTTGCTATGGAAGTGGTTCATCTCGGCTGAAAAGTGGGAAAAATATTTTTGGAAAAAAATGATAAGAAGCAGAATAGCAAAGATACCAGAAACATTACCTCCAACATTACCACACTTTCATTTGTATGACAACTTATTTAACAATTTCTCCATTCCCTAACCATGTAGTCCAATGAGTGTTTACCTTGTAGTGTGTAGGACATGGTGCTAACCCGCTTAGCCATGGTGACTTTGTCTTGTGGGGTGATCTTGCTTGCGGCCACCAGCTTGTCGCCCTCCTTCACCTTCTCTATGGCTGCCTGCAAAAACACAGGAAAAACAGTCCTCAGCATCACACTTTATATGGCTGGTCCTAAAGGTGCACTCTGCTAAATGTCATTTACTTAAAGGGCCCATAATGTAAGATTCTGAATATTTCTTTGTCTAGCGTTGTTTTATCATCCATAGGGATTGTACCAACAACCTAAAAAAGTTAAATCTGTGCCTTGTGCATTTTCTGTAGTTCTCCTCTGACAACACATCTACCCTATTTTACAAGCTGTTCTGAATTGCAGCGATTTGTGACGTAAAACTTGGGAACCAATCACTGCCGCACAAACATGTGCATAGTTCTGAACCTTACTATATCCCCGGCCAATAACACAAGTCAGCTCATGAATATGAATGAGCAATGGGCGTCAACTGATGAATTGTGGGCGTTCTCCACTGAAAACAGGTTGGAAGGGAAGAACGAGGCACCTTAAAACAATTAATTAAGAAAATATATAAAATTCAAAAAAGTATTTCACTGTACACTGTAAATGTTTTTAAATGTACAGACACTAAGGAATCACACAAAAAATGTAGGATTGTTTACATTATGGATCCTTTAAAGACAGAAATGCAAGCAATGCTACTGTACTTCATGAAAGGCATTGAAGCAAGTCTCATGCACTCATAAACAGAGAAGCTACATTCCTCCAAACTGAAATGCACAAAAAGGAAAGAAAAAAGACAAAGGTAATGATACAAACATCTCAATTCTACTGGAATGGTATGCTGTAGCACCAGGGCACTGTTCGTATGAATGACTGTTTCTGGATGGGTTATCTAATATGCCGGACCCAGGATTCTGTACCTTGTGTACTCCGATCGTGTCGGGAAAGCATCCTAAAAGACCTTTGTACTCGTTGTTGGTTTCCATGAGGAAATGGAGGTCTTTCCTGGGCTGGAAGAAGAGAGAAAACATACAAACACACGCCATTTTTAGGTTTGATGGGAAACTATACTTCTGTGACTCTACCTATCCTTTTCAGCGGGATGAGCATATGTACTGTGCTGGTGTCACGCGGTCAGAGTACTCACCTAATTACATTTTCCGAATGACGCTTCATTATTATGATTTTGTCACGAACCATATTAACGCAAGACAATCAGCAATAATCAGCAACAAATTCAAAATTAGTTTATGGTGCCAAAGGTTCAGGGAGCGTTTTGAGAAGGGCTTGTGCTGCATGAACTGCTCCAGTAGGCCGAATCATTGAATTTTATGTGATCCAAAGATTTTGTCTAAACCCCAGAACCATGCTCTGCCTTCATGGTAGCTATGGTAACATGGTGGGTATCAAATACATAAAATAAAGAAAGCAAACAATAAGCAAAGGTGTAGCAGACAAGAAGAACTTTCATTTAATTAAATCAAACTCTATGTCCAGTGAAGGTACCCTGTACAAACGTTTCCTGCTGTTGCAATCAGATTTCTGCCCATGCAATAATGCACTTCTTCTTTCTGCCCATGCAACCATGCACTTCTTCACCTTTTCTACAAAATATTGGTTTCCAAGGTAACTTAAAAAGATGACCTAAGGGGACTGTCATTCTTGGTGCGGAGAAATAAGAGTACTGCAGACAGGTGGTAGGCCTTGGCAATACTTTTTTTTACCTTTTAGATTTTACCCCCCCCCCCCAAATACACAAATACTCCTTCCCGCTCTCTCCTACATCCCTTCCTAACTCACTATCAGTTTCCTTTTCCTATGTCATCTATGTTAGCATTTGTCAATGTCTTTTTTTTCTCTCTTCATATGTGTTTGTTCTATATATCTGTTCTAGTATGTCCTCAATTGTAAAGTGCTTTGGGTGTCTGAAAAGCGCTATATTAATTAAATGAATTATTATTATTATTATAGAGTCATCAAAAACGTGACCCATTATTAGTCCGTAGTCAACAGTGTTTTACTGTATCCTTTGCTGATCCTGTCATACTCTGTCATGTAATTTAATGAGAGAACAGCAAATACAAAACACAACCCCAAACAAACGCACAGAATGGAATTTAGAGAAAAAATGCTTCTCACATCAAATAATTCCAGGTTTCTCTTTCCCCTGACTGATGAAGATAACACACTCTACCGAGCCACAGGTAAGCGCCAAGTTACCTGCTGTGGGACAAGCAGACTGACTGATTGGGGATAAATATGTTTACAGGAGATTGCAGGAGAATTTAGTTGCAAGAGAATTTTTCTGCATGGCATGTGCTCATGTCATATGAGCCCTTTGGGTCATTTCTGCTGACATCAAAAAGAGGGTCAGGTTTTGTTTCATTAGGTACCATGGCGATTTGATCAAAAACGTACAAAGTTGAAACCACATTGACGGGCAAAGTAAAGGGCTGGAATTTAGTTTGGACGGATAGTCTGTAGAAAAGAGTATCCTGTCTCTTTATCTATCCCTGTCATGGGATACTGGGACACATACTTCCCAGACAGGATACAAGCAAAAAAGGAGGTAAAAAAAAGGTTAGAACTCCAGCTCTATTATTTCAAGGGGGTTGGTAGAAATGTGGGGGGAAAGCAGTGTATGGCCCAGTAGAAGGCCAGGAATAGACCTCAAGGCTACAGGAAGTGAACAAGGATGGACAGGATGTTACTTGCATTGGCCTCCTCCCTTGTTGTTGCTTAACTCGCAAACCGACTTGCATTTGGACGTTTCAAAAACCCAACAAAGACACGTATTGTTGCAGCGTGCAACGCTGCTCCTCCAAAAACGACATCACAATATCTTCAAACCATACAATGACAGCAACCCAAAATGCCCAAAGAGCAGGATTGTTTCTATGTAACCGCTCGCAATAGTAACACTTCTGACACACTATCAAGCATAGTAACGGTACGATATTCTAACCGATACTTACTAATAATAATTCCACTCAAACCAACAGCGACACAGTAGAGGGTGACGCACTAACGACTAACAAACATGTCTGCATACCTGCTCGGCCACCAGCTGGGCTATCTCTTCATAAGTCTGCCCCGCCGCCGTCATGGCCTCGGTGAGCGTGGCCTCTCCTAGAAGACGGAAGACATTCGCTCAACACATCCAACCCGCCATCTAGATCATCAGATCATTCTAGTCTGTCGAGTGCCGACTTGCACTGGTGTGTGATATTGGCCTGGATGGACCGTTAGAGAAGGGGGGGGGGAAACACACACATCTGTAAGTGCGATTACCTTGGTATCCACTGCTGGTGAAGACCGAGGAGAGGTTCTGGAAGGCCTTGCCAATTCTCTGGTACTCTTTGGGCAAAGCTGGAGATACATGTTTTGAGTGTAAATATCTCAAAGAGCTAGCCAACCATCTGGAGTACCAATGTGTAGGGGACAAAATACTACGTAGCCTCCACAGTGGCCATGTAGTCTGTAATACCTGCCATGTAACGTAATGTAAAGTAACGTAATCTGTAAAGTAACGCAATGTAATGTAACATAACCTATTGTACGGTAATGTAATCTGTATAGTAATGTAAGGTAATGTAACGTGGAGTAAGGTCATGTAATCTGTATAGTAATGTAATGTGACGTAACGTAGAGTAAGGTCATGTAATCTGTATAGTAATGTAATGTGACGTAACGTAGAGTAAGGTCATGTAATCTGTACAGTAAAGTCATGTAATGTAACGTAGAGTAAGGTCATGTAATCCATATAGTAATGTCATCTGTATAGTAATGTAACGTAAGGTCATGTAATCCATATAGTAATGTAATCTGTATACTAATGTAACGTAAGGTCATGTATCGTAACATAATGTAATGAAGCATAATGTAACGTACGGTAACGTAATGTAACGTAATGTCACAAAAGGTAACGTAATGTAACATATGGTCATGTATTGTAACGTAAGGTAACAATGTAGGTAAGGTAAGGTAACGTAAGGCGTACATACGCCCTGTGCATCTTTTCCAGTGCTCCTGGCCCACGGTCAGGATTTCCTTAACCCCGTCGTCCATGGCTCGGGTAAACCTACTAAACTGTTCACACTTCTGCTCTCTGCAGCGGCACAACCACACGCACACACACACACACACACACACACACACACACACACACACACACACACACACACACACACACACACACACACACACACACACACACACACACACACACACACACACACACACACACACACAGACAGAATGTGAAATTCACACCTAGATTTTCTGATCCAACTTCCTGCTTCTGCTCCGTGTCTTCTGCAATCCCAGACCCCAGAGAAGGCAGGGCAGTAGTCTTGGTTTGTGTGTGCCGTGGGTGACTTACACCTCCACGGGGTCCAGTTCAGCGGCTTCTGGTTCTATGGAAGAGAAGATCATCACGCCGACCCCCTCGTCCTTCTCTGCTTTTCTTTTCCCCGTTTTCCAATCCTGTGGTTAATGTGAAGACAGAGAAAGTCCTATGAACGGCAAAGCAGGCGCTGTACCTGAAGTCTTAAAAAACTAAACAAAATGGCAGCTGGCGCAAGCTAAAAAGCAGCCAGGAACAAATGAGAGATTTTTCTGGAACAAAGGAGCGAATGGAGATCAACACAACTCCTTGACGCGTGTGCAGAATCTGCTCCGTCTTCACTAGAGTTATGGTACGGTGGGGATGGAAAGTATTTTCTCTTTATGGAATTGGGGTGCCAAAATGTGCCCTTGAAGGAGCGGGGATGGGAGGATACCTTCTCATCTTTGTAGGTGAGGAAGAGTTGGAAGACGTCGCTGTTGGAGAGGATCGGGTGTCGGCACATTCTAGTCATCCAGCCTTGCAACCTCTCCATCCTCATCTTGATGAACTCCTCTTCAAAACGTCCTGGGAGGGGAGGAGATCGTAGAGGTCAATTGGAGGACAAAGAACATAAAGTGAGGAAATGCGTCAGGGTTCGGAAGAGAAAGACTGAAAGGAGAGAGAGAGAGAGAGAAAGGAAGGAAGGAGTAGAGCCAGTGAGGAAGAGGTGGAGGGATGGAGACAGCAAATACAGTCCGAAACCAAATGGGAGAAATAAAGGAAAAGGAGATGCAAGGAAAAGGGAAGAGGGGAGAAATAAACATACAATGTTTCGCCCGGACAGGGTGTGTTCCACGTTGGAAGACACCACAGGTCAGAATGTCTCACACACACAGACACAGACACAGACACAGACACAGACACAGACACAGACACAGACACAGACACAGACACAGACACAGACACAGACACAGACACAGACACAGACACAGACACAGACACAGACACAGACACAGACACAGACACAGACAGACACTCACCTGTGACTTGCTTGTCTGGTAGCGAGGGGATGGGGATAGCCGAGCCATACTTGTCTAGGAGCCTCTCGTACAACCAATCAAAGTGCTTGTATCTGTGATTGACCGGTCTGTTTGTGGTCTGCAAACCAATCAAACCAAATCAAGCGCATACCACAATGTCTTCATTTTGGTAACTAATGAACTGTCATTTGTTCAAAGGCCAATCGGTACTCACATTGGGGATGACTTGGTATTCGATGTAGCTTTTAAGGCCGTACATCTTTGTGCCTTTCTTGGGGTCGGCCACAACACAGTCCAGCTGGGCCTCGGGGTAGGACCAAACTGGACCCACTTCCCCCATCTGGCACACATACATTCCATTTAAACAACTACCAGACTCTACAAACGTACCCCATGAGACACGTAACAGAAAAAAACCCACCAGAGAACAAGATGCACAGATTCACCAGAAGGTATTAGGAGTAATACTGCTAAATATCTTACCAATTACCCAACTTTCAAGTAGGGCAGACAATATCTAAAATATAGAATTTACAATACGGTATGTAATGGTAACTGAATACTATAACACGCATTGACAGTCAAATTCCTTCTGGTGGAGGTAATAAAAACTTACATAGATGACTAGCCGGTCTTTCCCCTTGGGAAGTGGCTTGCTTAGGAGGTAGAGCTCCGGACCGGACTTGGAGAAACCGGGGAACCTGCTCAAAGAGAATCACCACAACCTAGGAGTTAAAGGCTCAGACTGGAAACCACAGCTCTGACAGTGACACACTTCTATTCTTCCTTGCTGTGTGTTGGAGAGTTGGGCTACACTGTATGTGTTCTCGGATTTTCCTATCTTTGACTGATTATGAGCTGTTGCTGTTACAGGCTCAGTGTTACAGGCTCAGTGTAACAGGCTCAGGGTTACAGGCTCAGGGTTACAGGCTCAGGGTTACAGGCTCAGGGTTACAGGCTCAGGGTTACAGGCTCAGGGTTACAGGCTCAGGGTTACAGGCTCAGGGTTACAGGCTCTGGGTTACAGGCTCCGGGTTACAGGCTTAGTATTACAGGCTCAGGGTTACAGGCTCAGGGTTACAGGCTCAGGGTTACAGGCTCAGGGGAAAGGTTTTGTTGTACCTGGGTGGTGCACGTGCATATTAATACATCATTTAAAGACATCAAAAGACGCTTGACAGCAAAACAAACTTTAGAACATATTTATTGATGTATTTATTCATACATAATGCCGCTTTGACCCCCTACTTACAGAGGACACTGTACAAATTCTTTTGAGAAATATTACTTAACCTATTATATAAAATATAAACGGTTTAACAAAGACGAGAGACGAAATCTTATCCTCTGTCCTGTTTAACCCTAGCCCTAACCCTAACCCTAACACAAATCATATCCTCTGTCCTGTTTAACCCTAACCCTAACCCAATCCTATCCTCTGTCCTGTTTAACCCTAACCCTAACCCAACCCTAACCCAATCCTATCCTCTGTCCTGTTTAACCCTAACCCTAACCCAATCCAATCCTCTGTCCTGTTTAACCCTAACCCTAACCCTAACCCAATCCTATCCTCTGTCTTGGTTGCCACTCTGCCTGAGGAGAAAACACTGTGCTTGCGCTGTTGTTTACCTGGCTGTCAGGACTTTGCGAGTGATTGATGTCCTGTCACTGTTCCAAGTGCTCATCCCCAAAAGTGGAGAGAGAGCATGCTACTATTCGTTTGAGTTCCGTGGAGCAGACAGCTCCGCAGACTGGTGTAATTGCAACTTCAGAATGTTTCATAAAATTCTGAAGCAGCGGTGACAATAATTTTACAGCGTCGGGCCTCTGCTAAAAAATGTATATGACGGAAACACTGACAAGAAGTATGAATAGAGCCAGGCCAACCGAATTGTAATATATACAGTGCAGTACTGTGCAGTAAGGTTTTAGGCAGGTCTGTAAAGTAAGGAAGCTTTCAAAAATCGAAGTGCTAATAGTTTGTTTTGATCAATGAACTAAATGCAAAGTGAATGAACAAATGAACAATCTAAATCAAATCAATATTTGCTGTCACATTTTTGCCAGCATTCTTTCACACCTGCCTAAATCCTTTACACAGTACTGTATATTTTTGTCGTAAGACTGATTTTATTTCTCCTCTTAATTCTGTGAGATACGCAAATGAGCTGACCCAAATGGCAACGCATTCATAAAATGGTGTGTTCCCTCAGCATACCAAAGTTGGCTCCGTCTTACTTGTTGAGGGAGATTTTCATGGAGGACCCAGCGGCTCCGCCTCTCTGCATGGCCCCGCCCTCTCCAGACTCCGACTCGGCGTAACCCCCCGACGACTTCGCGTCGTCCCACTCGTCGTCCCACTCGTCATCCTCCGCACCTGCCCCCCCCCCCACACACACACACACACCCCAGAGACACCCGCGATACAAACGGATTAGCGAGTTTTGCTAACCTCGATTTGCATGCAGTCACAGCCACACTATGTCTTGAGAAGGACCCAAGACTTTCTACACTCACTACTCACAACACCCGGTTAGGTCTAGGCTGTGTTGTGTTGCGTTCACTGTATCATAGAGCCACGTGCATGTACCATGTGACGTCAACCACGGAGTAGTCAGTCAAGTCCGTCCGCGGACACTGGTCAAGTCATCTGGCGGTAACCTCGTCTTAGTCCCTGGTTTATCGTGTTAGGTCTATTGTTTCATCAAGTCACCTAAATGTCTGGTTTGCCTTCAGTTTCTGGTTCACAACAACCTTACGTACCTTAGATAACACGAGCTATTAGAAAACAGGACGTTGTGTTATGCGGTAGTAACTAGGGCAAACATGCAAATTCAGACATCCCAAGCACATGTAAATCGCTAAGAGGAGAGCTCAAAAGACATCCAACCCAATACACACACACGGCTAATCAGCACACGCAAAACCAGGACACATTCCCTGCAGGCAACACACGGGATACCTGGATAGTCAATTAGGTAGGGGTATGGATAGATGTCTTCGAAGAGAAAGAAGAGGGGGGGGGGGAGAGGAGTGTTATTGTTTTCCATCCTCTCTCCACCGCATTCTAGCAAATGCACTAAACGTGGTCGGAGCAAATCCGAAGTAAGAACCCGATTGGCAGACGCTTCGATGATGAAACGTTTATGTCACACTGCAGAGTGGAACTTTAAAACAAGGGCTCCGATGACAATGAGGTGCCTATGGCACCGACATGAAAGCTGCCCTCAAGTACATCCTGTTGAGTCATGGCCACCGCAAAGGTGAAAGGAAACGGAGCAGGGATCTCACTTTGGTTCTGTTACATTTCACCTTCTGGCGTACAGTGCAAACTGAGAACCCAGGGTGAAGCTTTAAAAAAAAAAAACAATACCGATGCATGATCAGACATCGGACGAATGAAAGTTTGACTTTGTGTTTCTGCTTGCACCCTGTCAGGAAAACATTCAACAAACTATCTTCATCATCTGACGAGGCTAAGAGCTACAACAGGAGCTTTAATAGCCGATCACCATCCAACGAAATGTAGGTAACATAGACGCCACGATACATACACTGGAAATGGACGTGAACACCTAACAACTAGTCTCTTATCGTCCCCAGAGGGGGTACCCCGGTCACTTCCAAATGGCCGATCTCACCTGGGCCTTGGTAGGCTTGGGGGTGGCTGGGAGCGGCTGAGCCCCAGGGATCGGCCCCGGCACCTCTCCCCGTTTCCGTGCCCTCCGGCTTGGCCGGCCAGTTGTTGGAGGAGCCCCCCGTGGCGTCCGTGTTCCACACCGACCAGGGGTCGGTACCGTTGCTCGCCTGGTGTGGGGGGGGGGACGAGAGGGCAGGAAGATCAGAGAGAGAAACTGACACAGAATGCGTGTCAGTCTTAGCAATCGTAAGTAGTTGACATGTAGGGTTCTCTAAGTTGTGTGGGTGTGTTGGTGTGAGTCAGACATTGTTTAAAAAAAAAAACACATCCTTTTAAAAAAACATAATAAATACACTCTGTACCCAGAAGCCTGTTACTGTTAAAGGGGAACAAGGTAAAGAAAATGAGAACGTACAATTTTGAGTGTGATGCGGCGCTCAATATAGTGGTTTATTTTTAAACTAAACTGAAAACACTGTCATACACATACTATAGACACTATGTCATACACATCCATAAGTACACAATTCCACAGTAACACGTAACACCGTAAAAAGGTTCGCAAGACAACAATTGCATGCCATGCGTGGCGTTTGGCACAGGCCATGCTATGTTGATGCTATGTGTTGGCGTGAATATCTTGGAGGGTTTGTGTGAAGACACTTCTTTAATATGCATAGGCTGGAAGGGAAGTCCATTTGCAGCTTCACCGGACAGACGCATTACAAATCCATATTTCGGACGAAAGCACCTGAACAGTTGGGCTGGAGGTAACAGTACTGGACATGCGCACACATTCAACATACAACACATGGAATCAAACTGCACAACTGATATATCTTGGTTGATATCACACACATCATAGATTTGGTCTGTAGACAAAAGGTGTCAATCACTAATTGTTGATTTGACATTTGAAATATAAACTCAGTGGTCACTTCATTAGGTACACCTACCAGAACGGAAACTGAGCACAGAACGCAGCGTGAAATAGAGAAGCTCTCTCAGAACTAATTGGTACTAGAAAATTGGTACCTGACAAAGACAGATGTACCCAATAAAGTGGTTGCTAAGTGTATAGCATCAAGGAGGAGGTGCTGTGCTGATTGGTTCATCTGACATTAGGACACGTGCCGATCCAATAGATTGATAACGTGCCATGGTGCATGTGTCTGTGTGTGTGTGTGTGTGTGTGTGAGAGAGAGAGAGAGAGAGACCAGATAGAGGCCAGATAGAGAGACTAGAGACCAGAGAGAGGCCAGAGAGAGACCAGATACAGGTCAGAGAGAGAGACCAGAGAGAGGCCAGGGAGAGAGACCAGAGGCCAGATAGATAGACCAGAGAGAGGCCAGAGAGAGAGGGAGACCAGAGAGAGGCCAGAGAGAGGCCAGAGAGAGGCCAGATAGATAGACCGGGGAGAGGCCAGAGAGAGAGAGAGAGAGAGATCAGAGAGAGGCCAGAGAGAGATACCAGAGAGAGGCCAGAGAGAGGTCAGAGAGAGAGAGACCAGAGAGAGAGACCAGATAGAGGCCAGACAGATAGACCAGAGAGAGGCCAGAGAGAGAGAGAGAGAGAGAGAGACGAGAGAGATACCAGATAGATAGACCAGAGAGAGGCCAGAGAGAGAGAGAGAGAGAGAGAGAGAGAGAGAGAGACCAGAGAGAGGCCAAAGAGATAGACCAGGGAGAGGCCAGAGAGAGAGATCAGAGAGACCAGAGAGATCAGAGAGAGAGATTGCGTGTCGGTGGTAAATCATGCTTTCTGCTGGCTAGGAAATGGAGGTGGACCGCTCGCACGGGCAGAACCAGGACAGAGGTTCTGGGGAGGGAGGACTGGGCGGAGGGGAGGCATGCTGGCGTCAGATGCCCACTGGGTTACCTCAGCGGGGGATGAGAGGAGGGAGGGGGGTGACGGAGTGTCGGGGGTGTCCGGCTGGGGACTCAAGCCCCCAGCATCCACCTTTAAAGGAGAAGAGGGTGACATCATCACAAAGCGCCCGCGTGTAAACGGCTGCTCGGGCGGGGGAAAGACCAACGTGTGAAGCATATCACACATCCAACACGCGCTGTTTGTGTGTGTTAAAATGTGTGTTAAAATGTGTGTAAACGCGTGGAGTGTGAAAGGGAGGTTGTCGTGGAAACGGTTCAGACTCAGCCACTGTGCACAGTGTGTGCCGGCCCCGCGGGGCGGGCCCCCCCCCCCGCCCCCCCCCCCCCCCCCTCCCCCGCTTGGCGGGAACTGTCCTCCAACCGCTTCTCTCGTTTCTCTGCCTCAGGGGGGCCAGAGCCACAAAGTGGGGCAAGCGGCCCTCGCTTCTGCTTTCTACACTTCTGCTGGCTTAATCCATGACAGGGCTTGAGGCACACATGTAAAACATGTAAAACAGCAGGTTTATCACACCAACTCCACATCACTGTTAGGACAAAGGCTGACATTTTACCATGTGAAAGTACAAGCACATACTTTTATGTGTGAGTGGGGTGTGAGTGTGAGTGTGAGTGTGAGTGTGTGTGTGTGTGTGTGTGTGTTACCTGGCTTGGTGCAGGCCCTGGTGCCACAGGGTTAAACGTGTCAAAGAAGGACAAGTCGGGAGCCGCCGCATTTCCAACACTTGGGAAATGAGCCGTGGCAGCCCCACCTGAGGCCAGCTATTGACGAGAGGAGAGGGAGAACATTAATAGGACAATTAAAAAAAACAATATGAGGAACCAGAGGGCAGGAAGTTCCACTAGCACAAAAACTGCAAAGAGATTTTGTGTTGGAAGAAGCACAATTCCCAGCCGGTCGTTCCTGATATTGCAAAATGGACCACACTTCTTTACACCAAAAAAAGTGGGTCAACTCAATATAACTGTGAAGACATAAGTTGATGTAGAGCGCTGACCACCTGGACTAGCATTGGCAGGCTTTGCTTGTCAGTAGAATACATTTATCTCTAGTAACTTGTGTAACACCAAACAGCTAATGGCTGCCAAAATGACGTTGTTATTATGATCGAAAGAGCAGGCTCTCCCTCCCTCTCTCTCTCTCTCTCTCTCTCTCTCTCTCTCTCTCTCTCTCTCTCTCCCCCATGTTTGGAGTAAAGCTAAATTGTTTAGAAATCTTTCCTTATTCTCCACCCCCTTTTTTTCTATCTCTGCGTCTCACTTCTACTCGAGTCCAAACAAGACATTTCCCCCAGAGCTTTTAGGGAAAGCTAGCTTGCAGTTCACCTCAGGATTCTAGCAGCTACTCCAGTGAGACCACAGGTAACCTAGAAACAGTAATAGCTTGGTACCCAATACCAAGAATCTGGGTAACAGCTAAAGAGAAATCAAGCTGGCTCTATCTGGAAATTTGACTTAGTGTGTGACTTGAAACAATATGAATCTAGGTGGAGTAAGAGGATATAATGTATTTCCAAATTTCAAATTGCATTACAATGAAATTGGATTGTAGAGTAATGCAAATTCAGACACAGCATTGCTACCCGTGGTTAGTAGTTATAAATGGTTTTTGCACACAATACAGTAAGCTGTCAGATTTTCTTCCATCTATTTTTTTCATCTAGGCCTACCTTGACTTTCAATGTGTTTAATTCCCACTACTGATATTTCCCTTTGAAAGCTGGACGTGAGATAACTTTTCATATGCTTTCACTAAAACATAAAGACCAAGTTTCTACGCCTTTAGAGTACTATTCATGCATGCTATAATTGTAAATATCCAAATAGATATCTAATCAAATATTTATTTTAAAATATCTATCCATCTTAGATTTAATCTTGAACATCACAACCTAATATTTAAACATACCTATCCAACATAATATTTGATCTTCTATTCTAATACAACCCAATAAATAATATCAAATACCTATTCAGTGGTATTAGAATGGAGTGGGTAAATATAGCTCCAATGTCTCACCTCGATGTAGTCTTCTGGCACTAGTCCCATCTCCCCTCTGGAATTCTGTGCTTCGATCCAACCGCCGCCGACATTCTACAAAGAGAATAGGACAACGTTCCAGTGAGTGATTGGCTCTGGCTGGTAAGAATGGTTACCAAAGCAGCATGTGATTGGCTCGCAAGAAAGTTTGACGGAGAAAATAAGCGCAGTGGCCGACCTTTGTACTGTTTAAGTATGACGTCATGTTTGCTTCAATTCGAACGTCTGTGATCAAGTGTTTGGACAGAGCCTTTCCTGGGCTACTATTTGACAACCTATGACGCACAGCTATCTTTGGCATCCTATAGAATTCTCCTTACTCATAATGTGTGTGTATATTATACACACATAGCTCTTAAAAAAATCCTTAAGGGCATGAAAGAGAGAGTTTATTTTGGTTTGACATGTCATAAGTAAATGGTCCAATTTGAGACGAGAGAAAAACAGGCAGATAAGACAACCAGGCCAGGCAGACAAGGAGCCAGTTCCAGCGGGTTTTGATTGCAAACACAAAGGCAAGTTGGGTCCCAATGATTGTCTTCATTCTGTCTTCAATGGGTCACATGCACTTCAAGTTTACTTGTCAAGATAGCTTCCATATATTTACATTCGCATAAAATGCTCAAAATGTTTTCTTGGCCATTGTAGTCATTAGACAGACCAGGGCCAAATATTATCCTAGTACAGAACTCACAAGACCCTTTCTCTTCCGCTAAACGTGTACATGAATGTAGAATTTCTGGAACAGGATAATACCGACAGATAGACAGACGGACGGACGGACGGACAGACAGACAGACAGACGGACGGACGGACGGACGGACGGACGGACGGACGGACGGACGGACGGACGGACGGACGGACAGACAGACAGACAGAGGTGCTGACCTGATTGGTGATGGTGACCTTCTCTCCTGCTCTCACGGTCAGCTCGTTGTTGCCAAGTTCCGCAGTGAAGTCATATAAAACCTGTGCCTGAGGACAAACGACCACAAGGTGGACAACATGACAATACCAGCAACAATAAACAGAAACACACAGACCGGCCCCACTGTTTATCTATGGATGTCCAGTGAGGCCACAGGGAACAAGACGGACTAGTTCTACAGGCTTGCTGACACAAACCCCAGAAACACCAGCCATATTTAACCAGTGCAAACCCTCCTGTTGCCCCCCTGGCATTAATGGCATCTAACAGACCACCCTCTTTTTAGTATTTAACAGAACACACTTTACCTTATCACCATGGTCGAAAACTACCCCTCCTTTCCCAGGACCTCAAGTTAGTGAAGCTTTGTCACTCGTAGCTTACTGGTAAGGAGTCTCCCAGTCGGCTGGTAGACAGCTGTTGGCAGGCATACACTCACACACGCACACACTGACGCAACATACAAGACTTGGCAGTGCACCCAGGGCCTGTGGTCTATGGGAAGAACCTGACAGACTGCCTGTCTTTTAAGACCTCGGCCCAGACAGGCAGCCGTATCCTCAGGCTGACTGTCACTTGGAGTTGGCGATGAAACTTACATCGCAGACCCCCTGGGACGCACATACGGAAACAGCGGGCGTAATAAGTTAGCCCTCAATATTGTTTCGAGTAGTATTTACATCTCGTGTTGGTTTAAATAGGCCCATACCAAACACTGTCCTTTTTTCAACTCATGTTGGGTACAACTCCCGCTACATGTAAACCGAACAGCCCCCTCTGATTGGGTATCCCCCACCGACGCTTCTTTTGATTGGTCCAGGAACAGTCAGTGATTGGTGAGAAAAGCCACCAATGCAGCGCCAAGGCAACGACAGCAAACTTATCTGGGGAATCTGGTGGCAGAGAGGAAGCGCCACTCGCTACCCCAGTTTTGTACAAATCTTTGCCCTGTGTACACGGCACGCTCACACTCACTGACACATGCTGTCACACATACATGGACGCCTGTGCCAGTACTCACACACACACACACACACACACCCCACACACAGCTGGCCGGGGTAAAGGAACTGAAAGCAACGTATGTAATGTTCCACCTCTTTCACATCCTATCTCATGTTTATAGTGGTCAGGCTGAGGCCTAAAATCATTTCTTTCTGGTGTTCCTAAAAAGCAAGACCCTGTGGCAATACTATGGAGAAGGGGTGCCTGAGGCAGTAGCCACAGCCAAACTCGGCCCTTTGGCCTTATATAATTGGCCCTTCAAAAGGTTTCCAAATGATCTTTTGTGCAGTTGGAGAAACCACGTATGACACGTTAGAGTGCATATCAAAAATATGCTGGGAATAAAAGTACTCCAAAATGTTGATTTACTTTTACGTATATTGGTTGCCACACGATACAAATATTTTTGGCCAGGCCTTTTTCTTTGTCTTTCATTTTCACAAATCAATGGCAATAAAATGCAATTGACAGAAACGTGCAGGATAACCACTGCTATATAGTATTTGTCAACATTAGGCTTCCAATAAGTCAGGAGGAGGTTTCGAACATAAAAAAGAGAACACACAGTAAATAAACAGAATAAAAAAGCCACAAGACTTCCTTTAATGGGTCTTGTAAGGGCCAAATTTGGGCATCCTAGCAGTCTAGTGACACAACTTGGTTAAAATGATTGAAAACCCCAACCAGCTAAGAAATGCAATGGTTACAATCCCTGATTCATAATCTGCTTCATAATTATGTTGGGTTTACAGTTTAAAGTATTTGCCATGGTAGTAATTAACTAAAATAAAACGGTATATCATCTACTAGGGCAATTATACTATAATTTTAGGCTTGGATATCATATTTTATAAATGATTACTAGAATAACTGTAGGTTGATAAGTCTATATAGGAATCAAGACATTAGCTAGAAAGAAATCTGGATCTCAAATGGAATATGAAACATTTGCACTTTGAATTTGTCTTTCGAAGTGTAAAGAGCAAACGTCTTTAAACGAATAAGCCTCAAAGATGGACATGACAGCAGACCGCTAGTCAGGCATGCACTAGCACGAAGAGTTACATGGGGACTGCATTTCCCAGCGTACAACAGAAGCAGATTTCACCCGTGTTGGAAAGGTAGTAAAATGTCACAAGACACTTTCTAATGAGGCATAGCCTACTTTCCGAATTTTCACAACAACATCCACAAATAACAATAATCGCCCCGTATTTATATCCGTAGCATATGCTATACAAGCATAAGCATACAAAATCCACGCCTAATAAAAGGAAATACTTTGATAGCCATGCAAGTACGAAGGAACCAGACTGAAACTACAGCCCAGCCGTCGTTGCCTCCCCAATCCAGCCTTGAAACTTAGTGAACATTTCATTTGAATAAACCTAAAAATAAAACCACCGAAAACAAATCAACCTACCTTGTTTGCCATTATCAGAGCCCAAATCAATCATTACAAATAGGCCGGTGTCTTCTCGAATTTTAAATCCTCAGATCGATATTTCCCCTCTTCTCAACTGTGCGAAAACAAGTCAATTCTTGTGTGGACTGGGAAAGAGTTGTCGCCGCAACACCAATTTTAATACATCACTAAATGCCGATTGCCCTTTAACCTCGTAGCTTGTAGAAAAAGCGCTCGGGAAAAAAAACGATGGCTGTAATAACTTGTTTTCTACGGGGTAGGCCTACCTAGCAGCAATAACTGTGGTTAGTAAAACCAAAGTGTACGAGGAGACCGAAACCGGAAAAGTAACCTCTGGCTCTGACCAGTGGTGGGCCTCTACCGCTCTGACAGGCCCATAAGCACGTAAAAAAATTGTTAATGTTGTATGTAGCCTAAGATGATTATAATAATATTATTACTATTAATAATAATAATAATAATAATAATAATCATAATAGCAACAACAATAATAACAGTAATAATAATAACAACAAGACAACATTTGTCATAATAAATAAATAACTGTCCTAATAGTATACTTGGTATTGTTAACATATTATTGGACTATTGAGTTACGGAGTAGTTACAAACTGTAGGCGTATTTCCAATCGAAAGGCACGCTTTTTTTGCAGCTCAACAAATTGCATTATTATTTTTAGCATACATCGTAGATTGTATGTTACAATTGATGTACCTCTTGCTGTCTATACATATTTTGACAGTTCATGGCTGTCTATTTAATGTACTTGGTTTGGGTCTGTCTGAGCTGAAGTCGACCTCTAGTGGACAAATGCTGAAGCAATTAATACCTAGTAAAATTCACAGTACACAGCACATGTCAAATTGAGCACCTAAAACCACACATGATATGCCTTATTGGTCATTACAGACACTATGAATTAGCACATTTCCAAAGTTATTTTCTCCATAGATCTAATATAAGAAACATAAGTTCAGTCTCCCATAATTCCAAGGTTTCCCATCATTTACCAGTAGCACAATCAGTGGCTTTGTCCATCAGAGGGCTACAGCCGGTAGAACAGGTTGCTATTGGAGAAGGAGGAGTCCGCTACATTGGGTCAAATATGTTTCACCCACCTGTTCTCCATAACTGGAAACCTACAGCCGGAACGAGTGAGACATAAGAGGGATACCGATAGGATATTTCTGAAATAGGTTTTCTGAAGGATAGGAAATAGGTTTCCTGTTACAGTGTTCCACTGGAGGTACTGTTAACCTGCCTATAAATATATAATACATATTTAATTTACACTGAGGAAGTTGGGAATCTGAACATAATTAAAGGTATGTACTTGCGTCAGGATCCATAGCCAGACAGGCCACGCGTTTGCACGTGAGCGTAAGTGTGTATGTAAGTGTATGTTTGTGCATAAGTGTGTGTCTTGTGGACATATCTCACAGGCTCAGGACATTTTTGGGGGAAAACATGGCTCTTATCCCCCTACTGCTCTGCATGGCCCTGGCTAGGCCTGAGAGAGTGGCAGGAGATCCACTGAGCCCCCCCCTCCCCTTCATGGAGCATCTGGACCCAGAGCACCTCGTAACCTTAAGATGGGGCTTCAGTGATGTCCAGGGAACAATCACTTTCCAGCTGAGCGTCAACACCACAGGCTGGGTGGGCTTTGGGCTCAGTCCGAACGGAGACATGTTCGGGGCAGACATCGTCACGGGAGGAATCGGAACCAACGGAACCTACTTCACAGTAAGCCCTGGTGATGCAATCTCTACTGTATTCAATCTAGTTGTTTTTGACTTATCGGTAAGGATATATGTGACAGCTGCTTAGACAGGCTTTTAAACTGAAATGTAGAAATGCTTAGTTAAACGGGAGTTACACATTGCCAGTGTAAAAATGAAACACAACACACAGTGGTTAGGGATTGGGACAAATTGAAGCTACTTAGAGAGAGGGTACTAAACCTCATTGGCCTATGTCATTGGGCTTTTTGAATTGAATTGGGAGCCAAACCTGTTTGCAGTAGTTTTCCTATTTTTCACTTTGGCGGAATTCCATTTAGGATCGTCATGGTGAGGGGAAGTTTCTTCCTGCAGAGGACGCACAGCAAAGCTACACTGTCTTGTCCATGACGGAAGTCGAAGGTCAAACCACCATGACCTTTCAGAGGCCCATCCGACTGTGTGACAAGGACGACTTTGACATCTCGGTAAATTGATGTTTTGGATAAAAGGTTAATGGCTCTATTTTCACCGAGAAGTATGACTGACAATAGGACGTAAAATATTATTCAATAGCAATGTTATATTCAAATCATCAGGGTTCAGTGTTCCTTGATATAATGAAAAAATATGTTTCAAGTCAGGGTGGGACAAAATGTTTTCTCTGTCCTTTGGAATACCCTGTAATCGTTGTAACAATAGCATGGCCTTTAAGCCTTTAAACACCCCCTCAAACCATGAGACATTGGATCCTTTTCAATGCCCGTAACTGAGGCTTACCACCTAGTTTTGAAATTCAATGTATTTTTGTAATGCTATATCCCTCGCTAAAATTCCACAGGTAAGTCTTTAAGCAAAGCTCAAGTTTCACATATTTCTTTGTTTTGGGGGTTTTCCTCTGTTTCGTGTATGTTTTGTTTTCCTGAACCTGAATGCATTTTGAAATTGAGAATTATAACTTCAACAAAGGCTGGGGCCAAATCTCATCCAACAGTTCCATCTGGTGTTCACAGATTGAATTTCAAGCGATTTTAAAATATACAAAAAACTACAATATAGTTTCATAACACAACATTTTTAATTTCATGATGGTTTTGCTATATGGTAGGTGTAACTAAGCATGTTTACAAAGCAGAATGCTGTGGTATGTGATTCCGAAACGTGAGATCAAGTTAGAGGAAATGTGTTAACTTGTGTGATGGAGTTAATTCCTGGTGTCACGCTGTAAGATTTCTAGCTGGTATTTCTAATAGTACTGACCTGATATTTCCGCATGTTGTGGATAAATTAATAAAACAATTCTCCCAATTTCCTTTCATAGGCGAGTCCCATTAAGATAATCTATGCCTACGGGACAACAGATGAGATTAAATACCACTTTAACCGCAGGGGAACTAAGGTTATCAACCTTCTCAGGTTCATGCCCAAAGTCAGTCTACCAGACAGCAACTACATGAACTTCACCATGAACAATGTAAGAATTGACGAGGAATAATACAATTTCAGAACATCTTTTATATATTTCAGTTTTTTGTTACTTCACGTTCAGGTATACAGAATAATAATGTATCCTGACATAGAGCTCATAAAAGTTCAGGGAAGATGCACACAACCACAAAAAGAGAAATTGTATTGTTCCAGGTCTCTGTTCCTCCAATACACACGTACTACCATTGCAGGGTCATGAAGCTAGCCCAGCTTAATGGCAAACATCATCTATACCGGGTAAGTTAAACTCTCTTTAATTATCCACCAACACATAATTAGTAATAATAATTACGATAATTTGTTTCTTTATTGAGTGCTTGTTCATATAAGTTTGGCAAAAGACCTATTGCACTTTTTATCTTGTCTTTGGGAGCTTCAAAAAAGTTTTGTTACAGGACCTAAACCTGCATCTCCATTCAAAAGGTGTGTTCCTCAAAGTGAACAACGTGGGCTAATCCATGTCTTGCTTTGAAAGTAACTAGTCAATTCTTCACATCAATTCTACGTGCAGTGGGAAGCCATTGTTGCGATGCCAAAAAGGAGTGTAATTCCTTTTTGCAGTATGCTGTAGTCATTTACAAACATGAAAGCAAGCGCCATGAAAGCAATTGTTGAGTGAATGGCACAGTTGTTTGTGAATCACATTTCATTGTATGTGAGGTACGCAAGAGACAAAGAGAATCTTAGTTTACAAATATTTCTTATCTGGTAACAGCAAGACATGAAAACCTTGGTTAGCTAAAGTGGTTTCAGTACTGTAAAATGATCTAAAACCAGATTAACATTTTGCAAAGGTCATTATCGCTCATGAAGTAAGAATTGGTACTACCCTTCTCAAATGAATTCTTCACTGGGTCTTTAGGAAGGACAAGAAAAAAACAGTGGTTGACTTCAAAATATCAACTCACCTTTTCTTTCCTACTCTCGTCAATTCCCTCCGATTCCATTTGTGTTCTCTCCTGTCACATATTAGATTGAACCCTACATTGAAAACTTCGACATGGTGCACCACATGGTGTTGTATCGTTGTCCCCCAACGGTAACCAAGAGCTACGATCAAGCATGCTATGGTGGTGACCAATCAGATAGCTGCTTCAATGTGGTCGCCGCCTGGGCAATCGGAGGAGGGGTGAGCTATTGGCCCCTGCAGGATGAGTACTTCACAACACTCAACCAACCAAACAGTGTGCAAAGACATGTATAGTGACTGTACAATATACAGGAACTGGAGCTGGCTGACAAAAGATGTTCTTAGTAAGAACATAACATTTGATAGATTTCAGTCGGACAGGTTTATAGTATGTTTACACAATTATTATAATGATGTTATTAACCTTCTTTATCCCAGGCATTTGAACTTCCAGAAAATGCTGGCATTCCCATTGGAGACGGAAGCAATGATGTGTTTTACAGGCTGGAAATGCATTATAATAATCCATCAAAAGAAGCAGGTAAAATTTCATTTACAAAATGGTTAATGGATATATTTGTTTGGTTTGTATGTGCATGTGAAGAGCACTTAACATGCACATACACTCAATAATAAGAGTAAAATACACTCATGCAGTATATCGTATTATAAGTGAATTGCTTCCATACACACCCAATCTTGTCACAGGTAATTTAAGAGGGCCAAAGCATTCCCTAGTTGATATTCCGTTACTGTCAGGATCTCACTTTATGTTCCACCAGCAGGGTGCAGTAGTGAGCATCTGGGGGAGACACTGAGCACCTGCCATGGCTGTTGATTGTTTTCAGCCGTTCTGACAAGGGGTGGGCGATATATCTAATGTATCGCGGTTTGTTCTACGTGGGATGACTATAAATGACTATATCGCGAACATTCAAGTATAAAATTGTCTCACAATTTTTTAACCTATCAGCTCACTCACAGACACAAAAAGAAATAAAATCGTACATTTAACAGCTGTTAAAAGCCTATGTTTGCAGTCGCACGGTTTGAATAAATAGTGCTTTGTTGGTTGTGATAACCCCTCTTTGCATGCAAGTTTAAAATTGTACCAAATAGAAACCACTAATAAATATAAACAATAATGTTTTAATGCAGACATAAATTGCAGGGACTACTAGAATCATCATACTGGTGGGATTGTATGCATTAAATCGAGCATTTAGTAAGTGCTTTAGAAGAGATTTAAACATATTGATATATATACTGTATATCATGTATCGCCTAAAATATTGCGATTTTATTCATAGGCCGAATCGCCCAGCCTTAGTTCTGACTGCCATGTATTTAAGTTGTTCACCTTCAGTGCCTGTTGTTCCGGTCTTACATACCTGTACTGGTTGTGATATGAGAACTGCCATTTCCAAGCAAACCTTGTCTTCGAGTCCTAGATGTTCTGTTGGTTACTTATTTTTCTAATTAGTGGACTAAATACTTACTTTATCATTTTACTTCCTTTAGTTTTCTGAGATCTCACTCTGGCCTATTATTTCCTAGCTGAATCCTGACACATTGCTGTAAACTGACTTCTCTCAACATCCCGACAGGCCGGACAGATAGCTCGGGGCTGAGGTTGTACCACACAGCTAAGCTCAGAGAGCACGATGCAGGTGTTCTGACTGTAGGCCTGATAGTGGCTATGGGCGGGGGATACGTCATCCCTCCCAAAGCCGAAGCTTTCCACGCCTATGGCATGTGCAATACCTCACATTTCTCTCAGGTATCTTTCAAACGTTCTCTAAAAACACTTCTTAAAACCTTTTCTGCTTTTGCAAATGAATACAATCTCATTGAAAGGGGCTGTTCAAATTAATGTGTGTGTTTTGGGGGGCGGGGGGGGGGGGGGGGGTAATGTAAAAAAAAAATACAAACGCCACTGAACTTTCTTTTAAATGTATTGTGTTCCTGTTTGTCCTCACCTCCAGGTGCTGAACGCACCAGTCCCCGACCTGCAAGCCTTCTCCGTGGCGCTGCACACTCACCTGGCTGGAAGGAAGGTTCGAGCTGGGCTCTACAGGTAGGTAAAGGATGAAGTCTGCTGCTGGAATCCCGTGCTGTTATCAGTTGTATACTACTGACCGTGTCACGCACATTTCAATATGTGAACATGATCATAAACATGCATGCATTTTTCCATGTTTTTCAACCTATTCAACCAATCTGTAGACAACAATAGACATGCCTTATTATGTTGTTTTCTCTGCGTTCAGTCAATAGCACTCTGTACACATTCATAAATTGCTTTTAAAAAGCATGTTTCAGTTAACTGTAATAAAATGCTGAAATGAAGCAATATTCAGATGTTTTAGAATTCATCCTGATAACAGGTCGTAGGCAGCACAGAGGAAGGTGGAAGGAAGATTAACTGGAGTTCCGTTCAGGGAATGTGTGTTGGACTACTAGTTGGATTGGTCTTACGGTGTTCCTCCTTGTAGGAATGGAAAGCAAGTAAACTTCCTTGGCGTGGAGGAAAACTATGACTTTGAGTTCCAACAGACCATGAATCTGGGCAGCATCACAACCATCAGGCCGGTATGAATATGCATCTTTGGTGGAATAAAGTTATTTTGAGTTGACTTCCAAGTTCACAGCCTAATTTTACGCATTGGTCAGCAAGATAGTTTTCATTTTATCATATGGGAATTATATTGCCCCATACAATGAGTACATGTCAACCAGAAAGATTTAGTTATGTATTAGAGCTTGAGATCCATAATCCAAAATTTAGAACGTTACTCATTTATTTTCATTTCATCTCATTACTGTTTGTGTTATCATAATTTGTTTCACCTGTTTTTCATTGTATTAATAGCACATTATCTTGTTAGAAGTTAGCTTGAGCTACACAGTATAAATAAGATTGACATTGTATTAGTATTCTTATTATAATTTTTTTTTTGCAGGGTGATGAGATTGTGGTAGAGTGCACCTACAGCACTGTAAATCGCACAGGAGTTACCACGGTTGGTGCATGCTTACAAAATATTTCATATCTAACTTGGAAGACTTTCCCTTTTCTGACTCGCATATCTTACTTGGTTGATATTTAATGCGTCCCTTTATTGATCAAACAGCATGAATGTTTGGGATGCCAACAGAGAGTTTAATCAAATATTTCTTACAGTTGGGACTGTCAACTACTGATGAGATGTGCCTAGCCTTCATCATTTACTACCCAGCGATTAACATCAGCACCTGCTGGAGCCATCCAAACATGTACTACCTTGCAGCTATCTCATCAAAACCACCAGCACAGTAAGACAGTGACCAAATGATATTATATTATGATATTACACTTACACATCATTTTCAGATTACTCTTAATAATTTTTCCAGTGACTAATTGTTCTGGAAACAGAATGATGTTGTTGGTGCTATTTTTCTAATGGAAACATCTTTGTTTTGGCCAGGGTGATAGAGGAACTAATGACCAAAACGTGGGATCCCGAGGCAATTGCTGAGCACGAGAGTTTGATGAAAAGCCTACCACAAGTGGATTATATCTTTGACAACGATGTAAGGTTCTCTAGCCAGTATTGTAAATGTACAACCTCCTACTCATTTGACATGTATAGAAATTCTCAAACATAAAAAGATTTTCTTCCTGGTCATTCATACATGCACATAATAATATATAGAGTATATAATCTGTAAACTATCATAGGATTGCATGAAACAGGTGAATAATTCGCTGTGTTTGAAATCATGTACTGGGCATCCTAAACATGCTAGATATGACATCAAATGTGTATGCAGTATGCCAACGGTACATAGCATGTGAAATTTGAGTATTGAAAAAGTTCCCCGATGACACACTATATTTGAGATGAATACTAGACAATGCTTCACGCCACAAAATCACGGCAGAATCCAAAACATTCTAGTAAGTCTCAACCCGGGTTGAAAGTGCAGTGTGAAATGATCCAACGTGGGTGTTTCACCCGGGTCGATGATCCAGTGTGAAAGAGGTATAAGGGAGTGAAAATCTTTCACACAAGAGTTTTGGGTGTTGCAAAAGAATTTCCAACGAATTAATAAATAACTGGATAAACTAAAAGTAACTCATAACTCATTAATTTAGTACATTCTTAAGTTAAATGCTATTTATTCAGTCGGGGTCACTTTTCTTTGTTTTAGATTTTGGTTGAGCATTTTCCCAGAATACTATGAAAGATGTGCAAAAATGAGACATGGAGCAAATACTTTTCACAGCACTGTATTTCTTCATGCATAATAATTGCAATCAAATATTTATTCAATCTGTTCTGGTAAGCTATTTCATTCTGCTGAAAAGCCGTACAGGAGACACTAATCATGGTCGTTATAACTCCCCCGAGGTAATATTTCAGTATAGGTTTACTGAAACCAGAAAAAAAAATCCACACAATAGGCCAACATTCAGGAGTAAAGACTAAGGAAGTAGCAGTTTTTAAGCTACTGCTTATAACATGTTGAATAGCCTATGCCTCTGATGCTCCATGTGGGATGCCTTAGGGTGTATTTGGCTTCACAATAACACATTTAAAAAACATTGTTCTACTCTTTCTTCTTTCCACACAGAAAAATGCCTCTGTCTTCACTGGCGGTGCTACCCGGGACATGATGGACTCTCCTTCCAGTTGCAAAGATGAAACCCCAACACTAGCCTACATTCCATCCACCTGGGTTGCGCCCCAATACAACCTGGCATCGAAAGGACCTTTCATTTCCTGGGTCATGACCTTAACAAGTATTTGTCTGCTACTGCTTCAGATGGCAATGCAATGATCAACCAATCATTTTTATTTGTTTGATTGTCATTTTTACAATAAGCTATCAGTTCATTAAAGGCCTCTATTAGACGATTAGAAGAATCTGTTTCTTTTTCTTGAACAACAATATATTCTCTGCTTTAGGAAGCTTTTTATAATTCTGATCAATCAGTCAGCATGGCCTGGGCTTGATGTATTGTTAACATGTATAATAAAACAGCATGCATTTACTTTCTACTGCAAAAACGAAATCTTTGTTAATTACAAATATATATATATATATATATATATATATATATATATATATATATATTATTTTTTTTTTTTTTTTAAGGATATACGTGTATAAACGTTTTACTGTTAATATGAGAATCATATGGAGGGTAATCAAAGATATATATTTACAAGCTTTTACATTTAGTTTCATAATATCAGAATTGTAGACTGTAATTATTGAATTACCCTCACGAAATGTGTTTACTGGAGCATACATTGTTCTTAAGGGGGGCATCTTACCCCGGTTATGTATGTATGTATGCATGTATATATACGTAATATCTGCGATATTTGATTTGATTTGTTGGTATCGGCCTACAGCTAAACATATTTCACGTAGACCTATGATTAAACAGTTTCACATTTTAACTCATTAAAAAGTGAAATGCTATGATATAGACCTACTAAAAGCTTCTGATACAACTGTTTATTTGTGCCACTGCTGCTTTTAGATCTAGAAATAGAAATTAGGGCACCTACATTCTACACAACTGAATAGCTAACTAGGCATGACGGTCTGTCATGTTCTGGCAAAAGTACAAACATTGTACTTGTAGGCTAGATAGATCTCTGGATTCTCGCTCGTCAATGAGCCTTTTGCCACCATGATCCATTCTAGGTAATCTTAGACAGCGCCGAATAGTGGTGGCCGAGTCGAAAGCCAAAATAACTACTATCTACTACTGCTGCTGTTTTGACAGAAGAATGCCCAGCCAATGGCATTGGCAATGCCTTTATCAGAATGATATCACAGCGGGAAAGAGGAGAACTTGCTCGCTTTTATACTGTAACTGATCCCAAAAAGCACCAAAAAGGCTACACTGTGTACAAAGTCACTGCAAGGGTAAGTTGAGATGAGTGCAGTTCTGACAACAGCTATATCAGCTAACGCCAGCTCAAATCATGGCTCAGTTAGCTAGCTAGCTTTCACATTAGCTGTTTTAGCAACATCCCTAACGTTTCTATTGTGCTAGCAAGCGAAGTAACACTAGACTAGGCCTTTCTTTGTCGACGTTAGGAATAGGGTTACTGTAACCGTTGGCTAGCAAGGTGAAAATGACCTAAACTTACGAATTAATGTTGTGATATTGTATAATCAGTTATTACTATGTTAACGTTAGCCTTTGGCTTTAGTAGCGAGCTAGCTAACTACGACTGTCACAGCAAACTCTTCGTTGAACTATACTATTCATTGAGCTGCACCTGTATGAAATGTGCTATACAAATAAAGATTATTATTACTAACGTTACTATATCTAAGAGGACTACCGGGCTCTACCAGCTACTTCACTGTTGTAGATACAAAGCCTATGCTGTTCCCAGTAACTATTTGAAATTGTATTTCACAGAATATTTGCATGACAGCTTCATAAACCTGTGATTCAGAGCTGTGTGAGGATACAGTATTAGTATTACTGTAGCTAGCGACTGTCCATGATCATGAATGAATAAGGTAGATAGGGCAACTTGGATTTTCTTCGACCATAAACCAGGCCATCAAGTAATTTACTGAAGGCCGAGTTATTGTCATACTACTGTGATTGTTGTAAGGTTGAGATCTTTGTCATGCAGCTGATAGGTCAAATGTGTCCCTGCTCAGAGGGCGTTTTCACCTGTTAAGAGCCAACTTTACAATCTTGTTGCGATCAACTGTTGACAATTTAAGACTGGTGAGGGTTTAAAAAGGTTACACTCTCCACTGAATCTGGAACCATGTGTTGCTAGTTGTATATTGACCATAAATGCAAAAGCCTATTGTCTTGAGTTTGTGAATGAATGAATTGGCGACGCTCGCTCCTTCATGCTTGGCTCCCACCAACCAACAGGGATACGAAGCCATAATGACCTCTTTGTCCCTGCCCCCCCTTCCCCTCCCTCTAGGCTCCTCTCCTCTTCTGCACTCATCCTGTCACTATCTCAGCCAAGACTACACACCAAGTCACTAACTGTAGTAGCAGTGATCTGAGCTGGGCCAACCGGTTCAGTCCTGTAGTCCCTCTGCAGAATAGGCCTGAGGCTTTCTGCCGAAATAATGATGCAGAGTAAGATTTGGAGGATGGCTGCTGTCATAAAGGCTGTTTCCAGCTAACTGCTACATTTTCTGCCCTCAGATAATCTCCAGAAAAACCCCAGAGGACGTCCAAGAGGTAAGTACTGTTTTAGGTGAACTCCTTGGAGTAAAGTACCCTCCAGAGCTTTCTAACTATTGTCACCCTAGCAACACTTACAGTATTTGGGCACTGGGTAGGCTTCACAAAATGTAATAAGCTAGATGTATTGGTGTTTATATGCTGCTGAATGGTTAAGACAGGTAGATTCAGATTTTAAATCAATTTCAAGAAGCTAAGTTGTAGCTATAACTATATCTATACACAGTAAATAATTGGACCCCAGTCTGTTCATGTGAGCTGCGTTGGCAGAGAAAGCATAAATGAGTCTGCCCAGCTTCATCTGATTACCGTAGAGACCATGTTGACCCTGCTGGTTAAAATTGAGATTTTCTTGACTTTTTATAGCTGATCTGAGGATTGCTATGACTACAACGCTTTTTTGTGTTCCTCTAACGTGAGCCTGCGTTTTTCAGAGCACGAAAAAGAAATGACCTCATCATGAACACACACACAAACGCTCAAACAGGGAGACATTGAGATTCAAGCTGAAGTGGGTTGATGGATTTTAATCACATTGCTCGAGTGATTTGGTAGCTTTACATTTCCCATTAGTGTAGATTAGGATGTCGGCTAATGTCATCCATATGCTGGTTTATTTGCTTAGGTTTAGGCTTATGACAGGCTTTTACTGCCTCCTACTATGTACTTAAGCAGATGAACGTAAATGTCTTGTGGCCATCACGCTCCTGTCTCGCTGGCTACATGTAGTGAGACATTGGGTTAACAGCTTGTGTGGCTGCTCAGTATTACCCTAGCAGAATAGTTACGGTGACCCCAGTCCTTTCCAAAAGAGGGCTGTGTTCCATGTCGGGAATTTGGTCTGAGAGAGAAAGCAAAGTCCCTCAGCTTCAAGAGAGCTGATGTCAGTTTTTGGCTGTTGGTTGTGATCGTTATTGAGCGGAAACGCTTCATGAAAAGGTGAAATTAGGAACTGGCAGTGTGCTGTGTACCGGCCTCAGAAGTACTTCGCAAACGCTAGGAGAAGGATTGTATGTTAATGCAGTCTGTCTCTTCCTGGGTTTACAGTCTTTAACCTGGCTTTGAGATTGTCGTTTCTCATTGTTAGAGTGCGGTCAAAGTAGACAGTCGTTTTTTATTTCTGGTTTTGTTGTCGACAACTGCATTTACTGTATAACTTTTAACACACGCTCCCTGTGACCTAGTCCCCACTGCAAGAAAAGGTGGCCACCGCAGCTAGTCTAATAGATAGAACATGATCCCAATTACAATGTGTGTGTCTCTAAAGGACTGCGAGGTCAAGCAGTACACACACCTCCATTGTGGTCTGGTGTTCCATTTAAAAGCGTGGTGCTGGATCCCGTGTCTGGTCACGGTAGTCTAGCCCAGCGCAGAGCCTTCCTGCCAGGGCTGCGGACTTACCAGGAGCCCCTCTACCTTGGTGGTGGAGATGGATCTCTGGAGACATTCTCTAAACAGCTGACTCCCTATGTGCTCACACGCGTCTGTGGAAGGGTCCTATTGTGAGTAGTGCGTTTATTGCTAGACCTTTGTGTAGAAAAAAAGGTGGCAAATACCGGTAGAACGTAAATGTTTTATGCCTTCGTTGATTACGACAATAAACGTTTACTTTGTGGGTGTGGTTAGGCAATTGCAGCTTTTTAAGAGAAGGTTTTACGTGGTGGTAAGGCTGGAGTTTGGCTTTGGTTAGTACCGTTTTTGACTCCAGTTTGTCGACTAATGGTTTTGAATTTGGAATGCTCCGGCTGGGGATTCAAGTCAAACCGTGGCACACTCAATACCTGGAAAACATGTGTATAGTCAGTAACATGAGAGAATACTTTTAATGGCTTAACTGTAACTGTGTTTAAAGTCATTTTAAGAGATTTTGAGATACACACACACAAACATAAATGTGTGTTTTTTGTACCCCTGCTACCCCCTCTCACACACACTTTTGTTCCGGTAGATAACGGTGTGGAAGAGGTACAGTGATTTCCGGAAACTTCATCGCGATCTGTGGCAGCTGCACAAAAACCTCTGTAGCCAATCAGAGCTCTTCCCTCCCTTTGCCAAAACCAAGGTCTTTGGTGAGGCACCTGACTGGATCGTTTTTAACCACATTTGAATTCTCTTTCAATTTATACACAAAGCGTGTTGACTTGTTTAGTCAAATGTATGTCTTAAACATGGTAGCAGTTATTTATGTTACATTGAATAGATTGCAAACAATCTGAATCTGTGCAAATGCAGTTTGCCGCTTGTGTGCATGCCATTTTAAAGAACAATGAAATAACTATTGGCCATGCTCAATATTCTTACAAAATAGCATGCTTTTCCATCAAGTGTGTTTATACGGTGTGTGTGTGCGTGTGCGTGTGTGTGTGCGTGTGCGTGCGCGTGTGGTTACATAGGTCGTTTCGATGACTCCGTGATAGAGGAGAGAAGACAGTGTTCTGAGGATCTGCTGCAGTTCTCAGCCAACATCCCTGCTCTCTACAGTAGCCAGCATATCCAGGACTTCTTCGAGGTACATTCAAATCACACACCTACACACAATCTCTTTTGCCTTACACCTTGTCTGACAGCGTTGACTTGTTCTCCAGGGAGGGGAGGTCCAGGACGGTTCGGAGCTCATAGGACCAGCCGAGCCCTGCTCCGACTACTTGGCGGATAGCCTTTCGGAATGCGGCTTTGAAGGTGTGGGTCTATATATTTATTTTAATCATTTAGTTATATTACAGTGCCACCAACTTTTCTTTCCTATGTGGTGACCGCCATTTTTTTATCCCCAGTTCCACAAGACATTGGTGGGGCAGAGGATTTGAACGTTACCGGTCACTCTGAGGATGGAGGTAAGTTGTGTCTGTGTTACAGTGGAAATGTCTGCATAAAAGAATCCCGACAGCCTTTTTGGGAATGACCGTCTAAGAGAGGTCTTCGTCTTGGAAATGTGCCGTTTTTTTCAACCCATGGACATTCTCAGATCGAAATGGATACGAGTGGAAGCTACCGGTGCTAATATTTGGCAGCCGTCAAAAGTTGCACAATATCAACTGTAGCCTTTGCTACGTGGACGAGGGTACTTTCTGTACTCTCTGGTGTTTAACGATGAACTGTTTCCATGTTTCGGTTCATAACTGCTTTGCTAGATGATTCGTCAACTCCATCTTCCCTTTCTGGCAGGCCCGTCCAGCGAAAGTGACCTGACCTTCCTCCCGCTGGCAAAAGACTCCCTGGATGAGCTGGACAATGGCATGGCCTCGGGCTGCGACGCTCCAAACCAGCCACTTGGGGGCGCCACAGCCAGCAGCAGCCCGTCTCCTTCCCCTTGCTCCCCAGCCTCCCCAGCCGCCGAGGTCCGTCGGCCCAGCAGGGCGGCGCTCTTCCCCAGCAGTCTGAGGCGCGCCAGCCCTCACGCCAAGGAACCCAAGGCCGACTACCTGGACCGGGCCAGCGAGCAAATCCGATTGGCCGCGGAGAAGGAAGCGGAGAGCGACTACCAATCGGCTTTGCTTTGCTACCGCCGCGGGGTGGACCTGCTACTCCAAGGGGTGCAAGGTACGTTCATTTTTTTTTAAATCTTTGTACGGCGTTACCGTGTTAATACTCACCTCACCACGCACTGCAGAGAGCCAATCCGATTCCACACTTTGGTGAGACCCTCTACCCAGGCCTGCCCGTTCGGCTCTGTGTATAGGGTGGGGGGGGGGGGGGGGGGGGGGGGGGGGGGCTCAGAGACATCCACTTCCTGTATTCTTCTATGTTCTTTGTCCGGTTGAAACGAGACTCCTGTGGAACATTGTTCCGGTTGAAGAACGCCTGGACACACACACACTCACACACACGTGCGCCCACTCACACATGCTCAGGACACCCCCATGGCTGCACCTCTTCAGACCAGCCGTTGGCTCTTCCACTATATTTTATTCCGCCTCTTCACACACATCATGCTATTATTTTACTGTCATTTGTATTCTCATTGGAACGCACCTTGTAACCCTGTTTTGAAAGGTGCTACATCAATAAAGTTTAGTATTATTATTGTTCTTAGTATATGAGTAAACAAAGCGCTGGTCTTGTCTTTGCGGCCCTTTCCCACCAGGGGAGCCCAGTCCCACACGCAGAGAGGCCGTCAAGACCAGAACCGCCGAGTACCTGATGCGCGCCGAACAGCTATCCAATCAGTACCTGAGAGGCAGCATGGGTCAAGGGTCGACGCAGACGATGGTGAGTGCGTTCCAACAACCCGATTGGCCCCTGGGTCATCGCTCCAATTATTACCCTAACGAGCGATGGGGTGGGGATGGTGGATCGATCGTCAACGCGGGTGAGGGTAGAATTTGAAGCGGTGCGTTCAGAGGAGCAGGTGACAGCGTTTGCTGACACGCCTTGCTCCTCACAGGGGCTCGCAGAATCGCTAGCCCAGCGGCCCCGGGACAATCGGGTTTTAACCCCGGGCTACCAAAGTGTAACAGCAGCCTGTCCGACAGGCCATCAGTAAGGATCCCAAAAGGGAAATGAAATTCCCGCCTTTGTTTGCCTTTCGGCTCTTTAGACTTTAGCTTCGCTGTTGGAAGGGAAAACTTTGACCTCTGAACCAGCAGTTTTATTTCTCTCGTCACAATTGTTTTCATTTATTTCTTGATCTTTTTTTTCCCTTGTATGTTTCTGCTTACCTTGTAAAGCACACGGAATTGCCTATTTGTTTGAAATGTGCTGTAAAATCTCTTTGATTCGACTTAATAGGAAGTGTACGTGTTACCTGTCAAGGTACGGGTCGGGTTGTGTTCGATGACGGAGTCCTCAGGCTCTTGCACACGAGCATTCCACATTAATAGTGCACCAGAAAAGCTCAAGATCAATACGCTGTTATACACTGAGTCAGTTTACATACGTGTAGTAAAAGGGGAGATAAGGAGCATGGATTCAGAATGTCTCACTGACCGATACCATTAGATCTCTCAATCTGTTTAGGGATCATATGGAAGTTTCAGTGCATTGACAGATATAAATGTACATTTTGTTTCTTGATATTCAGCTCTGGTTGATTTCTCAAGCTTTATCTATGATTGTTGCAGTCTTGTTAAATTAATGAATACATTATTGTATTGCATTCTGGAATATATCTACCTTTCTACCTTCATTTTCTTTTTGGGCTTAAAATATTAAGAATGTCCGCCGACTCTTCAATGATCTTTTAAAAATCGAACTTAAAAAAGAAAATGTGTGTGTATATATACAACAAAATAATTTAATTTGGAATAAATGAATCCGAAAAATTCAATAAAAGGTTGTCTTTCGGACAAACCCATTACCCTAGTGCAACACGAGAATTCTTTCGACACTGGTCAGAATTTCAGTTGCAAGTGCAATCAAATCGGTGCAAGTCTGAAGCCCTGAATGGGTTTCAACCCTGGCTTCTGCTATCCTATCTTAAATATATATCCTACCTCTCTGTCCCGCAAGACAAATACTCCAGTGCCTGCTAAAACAACGCTGGATTTTTACTGTGTTTTTGTTGTGTGTGTGTGTGTGTGTGTGTGTGTGTGTGTGTGTGTGTGTGTGTGTGTGTGTGTGTGTGTGTGTGTGTGTGTGTGTGTGTGTCTGTCAGGCGACAGAGCCGCAGTGTTCCCCCGTTACCACTAGAGGGAGCCAGCAGACTCCTTCTGAGGAGCTCCGTGCCTACAGGGTGCTAGGCGTCATAGACAAGGTCAGTAGTGGTAGGCCCCCACAGTTCTCTCTCTCTCTCTGTGTCCCCCACAGTTCTCTCTCTCTCATCTGCATGACCTGACCTCCCTCTCTCTCTCTCTCTCTCTCTCTCTCTCTCTCTCTCTCTCTCTCTCTCTCTCTCTCTCTCTCTCTCTCTCTCTCTCTCTCTCTCTCTCTCTCTCTCTCTCTCTCTCTCTCTCTCTCTCACACACACACACACAACTCCCAATAATACACAAATCAAATGCGCAACTATACAGACACATGCTGCGGACACTTACATTGTTCCCACCAATGACACAAAATTATCTCTCTCTCTCTCTCTCTCTCTCTCTCTCTCTCTCTCTCTCCTTGACCACTCTCCTTGCACTGTGCTGGGAGACGGGGCCCTCCTCCATCTGGTAATGAGAGGCATTGTAAAAACAATGGATGTCACTCTCACATGCCATTGGCCCATCCACTTCAGCACAGATGTTGGAAAGGTGCTAAGGGGGTCGGTGTGTGTGTGTGTGTGTGTGTGTGTGTGTGTGAGAGAGTGTGTGTGTGGTGGAGAGAGTTATGGTACCACAAGGTCAGTTTGGGTTGCTGGTTGTCTCCAACAGCTGCCGGCAGTACAACTTGGACCACTCATCCATGAAATGACTTGGCAGGGGGAATCGGACATCGGCACACAACCCTGAATCAATGATGCTCAGCGCGCACACACACACACACACACACACACACTCAGCCGCATTTCAAGAAAGCAACACAAAGATAATGTTGATCCAGTATGGTACACGCCTCGGTGAAGTTCAGGAACCTTCGCTGCGTTTTCAGCAACATCCGAAACGAGGAGAAAACACGCACTGCAAAGCACAGTCACCCGTGGACAATGCATCTGGGTGGGACCAGGCCTTTTTGGGTCCCCTCCCCCCTCCTTCTATCACTTTTAATGGGGACAGAGGGGACAGATGGAGAGGGCTCCTCACCCCCCTGCCCCCCCCCCCCCTACTCCCCCTGCGTTATTCCCAGCCCCCCTCCCCCATTCCTGATGTTTCTGCCTTAATTATATTAGCACCCTGGCTAGCACTAGCGCTCTGTTTACTCACAACTCCATTCATATCCATTTAGCCCGCACCTGTTTGGGGCCTGGACAGGGTCACACACACACACACACACACTCAAATGTGCGCACACACACACACACACACACACACACGCACGCATGCGCGCCCAAACAACGTGTACACGCACGCACACACACAGACACGCACGCGCACACACACGCACACTCTCCAGCTCTCTCGTGTTGATCCGTGGGGATGAGTTGACCCAAAGCTGTAGGTTTTCTTCTTTGTATGCGTTCGGTATGTTCATTCATGATGTCTTCTCTCACATAGGTTCTCCTGGTCTTAGACAACCGGACACAGGAGACCTTCATCTTGAAAGTAAGTGAGCCTGTTAATGGGCATGTAAATGTGTGTGCGTGTGTGTCTGCGTGTGTGTCTGCGTGTGTGTCTGTGTCTGTAAGTGTGTGTGTGTGTGTGTGTGTGAGAGAGAGAGAGAGAGAGAGAGAGAGAGAGAGAGAGAGAGAGAGAGAGAGAGAGAGAGAGAGAGAGAGAGAGAGAGAGAGAGAGAGAGAGAGAGAGAGAGAGAGAGAGAGAGAGAGAGAGAGAGAGAGAGAGAGAGAGAGAGAGAGAGAGAGAGAGAGAGAGAGAGAGAGAGAGAGAGAGAGAGAGAGAGAGAGAGAGAGAGAGAGAGAGAGAGAGAGAGAGAGAGAGAGAGAGTGAGTGAGTGCTCTCTCGCATGTCTCCCTGACTGTAAGTGTATGTTTGAAGTCTGCCAGGCGCCCCTGGTGTGTGACCTGTGTAATTGATTCTAATGGCTCTGTCCCTGTCAGCTCCTCTGCTCTGGGGGCGCGAGACGCGTGCCAGATGCCAACGCACCAGCGTGAGCACCCATGACCACACACACACACACACACACACACACACACACACACACACACACAGATGTATACCAGCAAATGCTAGTGGCTTGCTGACAGGTTTGTGGGGATCTCTGTTAGAGTCACGCACTGTTTGTGTCTTGATGAATCCACTGACTTTGGGCTGTGTGTGTGTGTGTGTGTGTGTGTGTGTGGGGGGGGGGGTACATGGCGGGGGATGTTGGCACCTCCCTAAAGTGAAGTTTCTCCTCCATCATGCCCCCCCCCTTTCCTCTTCTCATTCCGCCAACCTTCACCCCGAACCGAACTCGTCCGCCAACACCTCGGGACTCTTTCCCCTCGGTCTCCCTCTTCCCTCCCATTCTCTGTCCTTCTCTCATCCCTTCACCCTTGACCTCTAACCCCTTACCGTCCGTTTCCCATTCATCCCTCAACCCATTCCGTTCTTTTCCACCCCCATCCCTCCCTTTTCTTCCTCGCCAAACGGAGCTTTTTAACAGCCCTGTGCCCCCCCCCCCCCCCAGGGCTTGAGAAAAAGCAGTGAGGGCAGCAGGACCAAGCGCACCGTCATGCCACGCTCCGTGCCCAACATGGTGCCGCTGAGGAAGGTTGTCGTCTCCGAGGACACCGTCTTCCTCCTGCTGCAGTACGCCGAGGGTAAGGCCCCGCACTCCTCCTCTCCTCTCCTCCTCTCTGTGCTCCTCCTCTCCTCTCCTCTCCTCCTCTCCTCTGTCTGTGCTCCTCCTCTCCTCCTCTCCTCCCCTTTCCTCTCCTCCTCTCCTCTCCTCTGTCTGTGCTCCTCCTCTCCTCTCCTCTCCTCTCCCCTGGTCTCCCTTTCTCCCCTCCCCTCCTTCTCGGCGTTCCTTCTCCTCCTCCTCCTTCTCCTCCTTCTCCTCCCTCTCCGGTCCGCCCTTGCTGTAGGAGACAGATGTTTGATAGAGATGGGTGAATGTCACAGGTCATTATTCTGAATACCAGGTGGCACCGCGCTTCATTAGCTATGCCAACACCTGGGCCTCCTTATTTCCCGCTCATCCAGAATGGGTTGGTCTGTTGTGTTTGTGTGTGTATTTGCGTGTGTGAATATGCGTGGGTATGTGCACGCATGTGTGTGTGTGTGTGTGTGTGTGTGTGTGTGTTGTTTGAGAAATTGTGACACAGATCTTGATAACATTGCTTTTCTCTCAGCGTTCTTCTTGTGTGTTGAACTAAATAGATTTCTTACCGGGCTACCAAGGTTGTGGTGCACATTGTATGAAATTAACGTTGAATAATAACTTCATGAGTAAGACACACACACACACACACACACACACACACACACACGGTCTGGCAGGCAGGCAGGCAGGCGGTGGAGAGGCAGTGATCTGAGTGACATTGGCCAGTACAACATACAACATTTTTCCTTCCCAAGCCACCGGGCCGACCAATTCTCATTATCAACAGAGAGCCGCTACCTATTCATTATCATCACACACAACAGATGTTGGCCTCCAATCACTCACACCACAGGTGTGTGTGTGTGTGTGTGTGTGTGTGTTGAGGGCTTGCGTGTTTTTATCTACTGTAGATGTGAGAGGTTTGCCTTTTGTGTGCCAAGGAGAGTTTAAACATTTGATCATGACCCTTGAACCTTTTCAAACAATCTAAACCGGCATGGAATCATTTTGTATTATTTCATCAAAATATTCGCGTCAATGTTCAGGTTCACAGTCCAGCAGAGAGAGCTGCCTCACCCACTTCATGCACAGTGCCGATTTAATCGGGAAACACTTTTTACACTACCACCTCGTGGTTCTGTTGTTGTATAAAAACCACAGGCTCTCGGAAATTCACGTGGGCGAGCTCCACGTGGTCCCTTACCTCCTGCTGTTCCTCGCCCTTTGACCCGCTCTGGTGGCCGACCACTCTTTGTGACGGTGTCGTACCTTCCGTTCAGATTTTGGTGCCTTTATTTCTTTAGAGTTTAGGTATAAGATCGGGTTAGCTCTACAGATCGAGGAAAAGTATCTTTTTGTACTCCGTTTTTCTTTTAACCTATCTATATCTACCTATCTCTATAATTGATGTCAAACTTGGGTCTTGTAGTTTTAACTTCATCCACTTCCCCTCAGCACCTCTCTAATTCTTCTCGCTCCCCGTCCAGGTGGGAAGCTGTGGTCTCACATCGGGAAATTCTTGCGGAGCTCCAGCCCGGAGGACAGCTTTGACATCCCTTTCATCCAGAAGAGCCACACCACGGCGGTCCACTCGGCCCGACATGCTGCACCTCGGCTGGGCTTAGGATCCAACAGCTCCGGGTCTGGGCCTGGAGGCGGCTCCGGTCTCGAGACCCAGGTCACGACGGTGCCGAGTTTCCCCCCAAAGGGGGGCCTCCTCCCCGGGCTGCTCTCTGACCTCGGCTCCCGGCCCGACTCGGCGGCGACCTCAGAGGAAGAGTGCACCAACAGCTACCTGACCCTCTGCAACGAATACGAACTGGAGAAAGTGGAGCCGGACTCTCTGGAGGAGGAGGGGGGGGAGCCGAAGGAGGGGGAGGAAGGGGAGGGGGGCTTTTCCGGGGGCCTGGAGGCGTCCTCTCGCGACGCCACGGCGACCACATCGTCGCGGAGCCGCTCGCTGCTCAGCAGCGACAGCCTCTGCTCGCCCGTCAGCGCCCAGGAGCTGCACTTCTTCACCGAGGCGTCGGACGGCGCCGGCGAGCCCCCCCGGGGCCCGGACCACGGCGAGGTGTTCAGCCCCTTGCCCTCCCCGGCCGCGCCCCTGTCCCTGGACCAGTCCAAGCAGACGCCCCTGGAGTTCTTCCGCATCGACAGCAAGGACAGCGCCAGCGAGGTCACCTGTCCCGATCCGGGGGAGCCCGCGGTACCCTCGAAACCCCTCCCCCTCTACTTGACCTCTGAGGGGGACGGGACCGCCAAGCTGGCCCGGGAGGTCAAGGGTCGCGGCGCCGAGCGGTGGGGCCCGGACTGCAGCGACACGGGCTCGGTGGAGTCGGTGCCCGTCATCTCCTTCGAAGAGGCGCTGGCGGAGGACGAGGGTCAGCCCCCGGACCTCCTGGTCAACCTGCCCGAGGTGGTGGCGCCGGGGCTGGGCGAGGCTCCGGACCCCCTGGAGGAGGAGCTCCAGGCCTCGGGCGTCTGCCTGGCCCTGGAGGCCCACGGCTCCCCGCAGAGGTGCGCCCAGCCCGACGTGCTGCAGCTCCACAGTCAGCCGGCCGAGGGGGAGCTCACCCTGACCTGGGAGCTCCCTTCGGTGTCTGCCTTCCCTTCGGACGGCCGCTCCTCGGCCCCGGCCACGACCTCAGACCGCCGTGGCGTGGCGCTCGGATGGGAAGCGTCCCGTTCGGCTGACCAGGAGCAGAAGATGGACCTGCCATCGGCAAACTCTCCCAAAGAGAGGCTTTTCGCCGACTCGAGGCGGAACACGGCTCTGGGTTTAGACAAAGATGGCGCCAGTGCAGGCACAGTGCCGGTCGATAAACACTTGCCTGGCGCTGGTGCCGCCGTCGATGGCCGGTTCGCTCTCGCGCCCCGGTCCCCCGAGAACGGCCGGCGTTCAGACGGCTCCGTCGACGGCGAGGAAGGCGACGTGTCGCGGCTGTTCGCCGAGCTGGACGCGCTGTCGGCCGCCGCGTCGCAGGCCCGCGTCCCCGAGGAGTTTGTGCGCTGCTGGGGGGTGGAGATGGTACGGGCCCTGGACGGCCTGCACCAGGAGGGCGTCGTCTGTCGCGACCTTCACCCCCGGAACGTCCTGCTGGACCACCAGGGTCAGTGTTGGCGCGCCCATCGGACGCCCTGCTGTTGCGGCGGTGTGAACTGGCGGGGCAATGCCTAGAGAAGGGGGATAGAGAGAGATGCAGGTATTGGTTCAATGGGCCCAGTTAGGGATGTGATGGCACGCAGCCTGGAGAGACGCTACCAGCCTCAGCGCCGTCTCTAAGCGGACACTCTCAACCCCTTTCCCCTCCCGTCCTTCAGACACGTAGCCAGCGCCTTTTAAGGGCCTTCGTATTCTTTTTCACTGGAGACTTCCTACGGACCATAATGGTGGTATGACGACGGCTGTCACTTAACCGTCACTCTTTAAACAAACGCCCAAAGTAAGGGCTTCCCGGCCAATGCCTGGTTCTGTCCTCTTACGTGAGGTCACAGTTTTCACGTCCCGTCCCCCCCCCCCCCCCCCCCATCACCGCCAACCCATCCTTCCCCACCTCGTTACCAGCACTCCCCTAATTAGCTGAGTGGCTGTTTTGTCTCCCTGGGTGTAATTATTGTTCGAAAGGGCCATCACCGGCTTAGTGTGGTGCATCAGTCTGGCTAGGCCCGGGCTAATGGCCTCGGCTAGGTAATGACACCATTAGTTCTAATGATAGCGTTAGCCGTTAGCCGCTAAACAGGAGTAATCGGCGGGCCTGGGAAAGGCTTTGCAGGCAGAGAAGGAGGAGGCTATGGGGGCGAAGGAGGAAGGGGGGGGGGGGGGGGGGGGTAGGGGTGGAGAGGTGGTTCAGGGAGGATTGAAGTGGTTTAATGGTTGTTTTAAGGACATGTTTTCCTTCCTCAGGTCACGTTCAGCTCACATACTTCTGCAGCTGGAACGAGGTTGAGGAGTCGTTGGACCGAGAGGCCACCGCCAACATGTATTGTGCACCAGGTGGGAGTCCCACACACACACACACACACTCCGACTCACGCAAACCCGTACGGTTTTACAAACGTATTCTCACACCAACTGGCGATTGGTCTTGATCATGCTTGCTGAATGTGTGTGTGTGTGTGTGTGTGTGTGTGTGTGTGTGTGTGTGTGTGTGTGTGTGTGTGTGTGTGTGTGTGTGTGTGTGTGTATCCACTATTTTGTGCGTGTGTCTGTGTGTGTTTGAGGTTAATGTTATGCGAACACGCAGGGCCATAAGTAGGCCAGTGTCCTAGTGTCTACAAAGACCTCATTCATAGCCACAAACAGACCAATGTGCAGCAGACACTTCTGTCACAATCTTACACAGGAAGGTTTCACTGTCCACTCTTCGGACAGATAGCCATAAAATGGGTGGAATACGTTGAAAAGCAGAGGTGGTACTAGGATGTCATCGTTGGGTGGGCATTTGGGTTATTTGGGCGGAAACAACAAAAAAAAAACGTTTCCTTCATGTAGAGAATGTAAACAAGGGCATTGACAGGGTTGAGACTGGTACCGGCCTGCACTAAAGCTTCTCACAGTTTCACCGAATGTACGCTTGGGAGAACTGCTTCCAATTGGCCGGGATGTGCTGTGCATGTTAGAGTCAGGAGCAGACACGGCAGAGCTGGAGGATAGCGTGGCTTCTTTGGAATGATGGTCCTCCCAGTGTTGATTTGCTGTGTAAAACTCCTCGGTATCCACGAGTCAAGCGGTTAGTTTGGGTTTTCGGAGTTGCTGAGGTGCAGTTCCTTTACCGTCCTGTAGAGAGTGGTGTCGGGCCAGAGACGGAGGGTGTGTGTGTGTGTGTGTGTGTGTGTGTGTGTGTGTGTGTGTGTGTGTAATGGGGTTGACCTCTGCGGTGGCTCTCAGTAGGCCTGTGGCAGCCGTGGAACGCTGTTTAAAGGCTGCCTAAACAAACTGCTGTTATATGAGAGGGCTCCCCGCCACGCCATCTCTCTACTTAGCAACGCCTATGTGTGTGTGTGTGTGTGTGTGTGTGTGTGTGTGTGTGTGTGTGTGTGTGTGTGTGTGTGTGTGTGTGTGTGTGTGTGTGTGTGTGTGTCACTTGGGCTGCGGCAGAACGTATGGCATCGTAATATGTCTGAGAGCACCATCTCCAACCTCACCCATGCAATCACAATCCGTCTAATGTCCCGAACGCACGCCTATAAGCCCCCCCGGCCACAGCAGTAAAGTCCTCTAATGGAGATGAGGACACTGGGAAACATATGTTGCTAAGGTCAGTCGTAGATGACCAGAAGACACAGAGCGGAGCCAACCTTGGGCTGAAACGTGGTGCTTGGATAAGCTGGTGACTGGTTGCTGTTTCGACTGACAAAATGTAGCTGTAAAGCCTCGTTGAAATGATTAGTATTGAAGTGTAGGCCTCGATCTTTAACTAGTTGAATCGGTGTTATTTGTGTATGTTTGCCACTTGTTATTTTGTAAGGTTTATGTCTTTTCCGGTTTTAATTAAATGGAATGGCTGCGTGTTAAAGTTTGTTTTTATTCATTTTCAGTTGACTAAATATAATTAAGGTTTGGCTAATGTAATAAAATTGTATTATGTTGTTCAATAATATAATTTCAGGAAGTAGATGTATCACAATAGCTATCTTTCCAGAGCATATTTTAGTTTACAAAAAGGGCAGACATTTTCTTTATTTTTTTATGAAGGCAGATAAGTAGTTCTTGTCTCATACATAGCATTCAATGAATGGTTTAGTGCCATTTCTTATTTAGGAGGAGATAGACCATATTATTAGCTTGCCGTAGTTTAGGTGAATGATTTGACTGGGAGTAATGGGGGCAGAGTTTCGGTAGTTTGCTTCAGTTGCCAATAGGGGAACTCTTGCTCTGTGAAGGAGTGTTTTCCACTCAGCTGTCCTTTGGCTCTGGCCTGTCCATGTGTCTTTGGAATATATCCTTCTCACTGTCCCTCATGTTCTTTTGTGTTTTCTTACTGTCCTTAGCTTTGATTTTGTCGATAGGTAGGATTTCAAACCCTATCTCTTTTTCTCCCAACTGTTCTACTCAGTTTCTCTTTCATGTACGTACACATGCATTCTCACTCTTAATTTGATCGAAAGACACAAACGCTGTGTGCATTCTCTCTCTGTCTCTCTCTCACACACACACACACACACACACACACACACACACACACACACACACACCCCTCACTCTCTCATGCCCTTGTTATGTATTGCTGTTTACCCAGACAGGGTCAGTCCCAGCAATGGCTTCATTCCTGATGACAGATTTATGACTGTTTGCCAGAAAGCTTGCAGGGGGCCTGCTGTGTGTGTGTGTGTGTGTGTGTGTGTGTGTGTGTGTGTGTGTGTGTGTGTGTGTTAGTGTGTTAGTGTGCGAACGCATAAGAAGAAGGACAACATGTTTTCTCCATACACACACACATACACACTTTGAAAACATGGGAGGGGAACATGGAAAATGGCAGAAGATTATTTTTGTTGATGGTCACATATTAGTCGCTTACTTTTTCTCCCCACGCCATAATGACCGATATATCGAGTTGGAAACAGTGTTGTTACCCATCCCTCTGACAAGGCAGCCCATTCCTAATGTCTACCGGCCACCTGATCAACTCCAGGATAAGCTCTGAAGTTCATCGCTCAACTTCTTCCCCCCCCCACCCCCGTCCTTGATCATCCAGTGTTTTGTTTAGCTGTTGGTTGAATTAAAGATTCCTCTGGGGTTCAAATATCCTAGAATAGATTGTGGCGATGGTACTTCTATTGTATATGTGAGAACTTCGCTCTTTCTCAGCGTTCTCCAGACAAACTACTTCTTCTTCTCCCGGGCTGGCCTCACTTCCTTCTTCCCCATTCATCACTTCCTCTTGAAACAATGGCTGTCCGTTTGCTTCAGGGGAAGTCTGAGAGAAAGGGGAGAAGAGAGAAAGGTCCACCTCAGACCTAAAAGAGAGGGACGGGGGGGGGGCCGTGTCTTGTCCGACGTTTGTGGCACTGCGTTTGGGTTCGGCTTCTACCCGGGCCGTGGGAGTGTCCACGTTTAAATGAGGAAGTAGACGCCACTTGACACAACGTTCCGTGACCCTTTATGCAAAACACGTCCGTTGACAGGCGATCGATAAGAGGGGGGCGTCGTTCTTCGTGAATTGCTGTTCGAACGAGATTGGATTCCCCCTAGTTGTGGAATGGAAAGTAAACCGTTACCGAGGTGACTGAAGGGCTGTTGGGCCGTTCCTTATCAAAGTTCAAATTGTTTCATTTAAGTGAACTTAAAAGTCTCAATTGGTCACATTTACATAATTTTTTTTTTTTTTACATGAATAGCTGTTATTTGGTTTTGACTTTTGAAGGAACAGAAAGGCCAAAATAAAGTAATGTAAATAAGAAGCGTCCACAAATTACGAAAACGTTTTTTCTTTCATATTTATGTTGCAAACAATGACGACGTAAGCAACGTTATATCGAGTTGAATCTGGTGACCCCAATGTATTTTCTACATGAGTTGAATTCAATTATTAGAGTTAAAATGAAAGGATTCCATCCCAGGCTATTAAAATCCCAACGTGTTATTCCGAGCCCCTTCTTTGAACCCCCGATACTCCTGATGTCTTTTAAGGGCCGTGTTTGGTCGTAAGAGCAGGCCTCTCTCCTCGGGAAGGCACAGGAGCAGGAAAAAAGTGGGCCTTACCATTACGGCCTCTTCTGGAACCTTACAAAGCGTGTGTTGTCGTAATGTAAAGCCCACTGTAACGGGTGGAGGGGTGGAGTGGCCCCTGGCTGCGTTTACCCCCCCCCCCCTGCCCCCCCTCCCTCTTCAGCCGCTCCACGGCCTGCTTCGCTCTGACAGAACGGTAAGTGTAGCGAGCTCCGCTGTCCTCTCCCCCCGCAGCTCCTTAGACATTAATCCATTGTGATGACAATCGACCTTGCTGTGAGACACGGGGGTGCGGGCTGCGGATGTGTGCTGGTGCTCAGGTATCACTAGTCCGTTCAATGACAATCTCCTCTCCTTGGCTGTCAAAACACTGGTGCTGGGGAGCCCTGAAGACCGGTTGCTCACTTGGCCGAGTTTGTTAGTCTGTGTGTGTGTGTGTGTGTACACACAAAGAGGCGTATCATAGCCCAGCCCGCTCCTCTCTAACCTTGGCTGTAAGAGAGCCGTGCCAAGGCCTCCCGGAGCCTCCTGGAGGAGACAGGGGGCTTTGTCTGGATGGCTCCCCCAGCTGAGAGAGTCTGGTCGCGGCACACAAACGCTCCCGACCCCTGGGCCCCGGCTCCCAGCTCTCCCTGGGTCAGCAGGCCTCCCCAGCCCCTCTGGGTCAGCAGGCCTGCCCAACCCCCTCTGGAGAAGGCAGCCGAGTGGCACCAAGGGCCCATCTGCTCCCCACTGGAAGGCACACACAAACAAATAAACTGGAGCTATTCTTCACAGCCACGTGTGTCGGTGCCTTCCTCCCTCTTATATACACACACACACACACACACACACACACACACACACACACACACACACACACACATTAACAATCGCTTTTCTTGACAGCCCCATGTATCTGTCCATTCCTCATTCGTCTACACATACACCCATGGACACTTTCCAGAGGTGGAGCCCCAGAAGGCCTACAGCCGATCAGCCTGTCCTCCTAGCCTTGTGTCCCTAACCACCTGTGCAGTGATGGGCAGTAGGGTCGCTACAAGTAGCGGCGTTACCAGTTGAACTACATTTCCCAGTAGCTTGGTGGTAGCACACAAACACACTGTTACAAGTAGCGGCGTTACCAGTTGAACTACATTTCCCAGTAGCTTGGTGGTAGCACACAAACACACTGTTACAAGTAGCGGCGTTACCAGTTGAACTACATTTCCCAGTAGCTTGGTGGTAGCACACAAACACACTGTTACAAGTAGTGGCGTTACCAGTTGAACTACATTTCCCAGTAGCTTGGTGATAGCACACAAACACACTGTTACAAGTAGCGGCGTTACCAGTTGAACTACATTTCCCAGTAGCTTGGTGGTAGCGTTACCAGTTGAACTACATTTCCCAGTAGCTTGGTGGTAGCGTTGCTAGTTTCTGAATCAAATAGCTTTTCAGTAGCTAAGGTCTTTTATTGATCAAGTAGTGCGGTAGCGTCTACACAAGCTACATTTCTGGAGCTCAAGCGCAGCTGAGCTTTCTGCTGGGGTCTTATAATGAAACAGCTGTGTAAGTAAATGCCCCACCGTCAAACACGGACCTATTAACGTAATATATTTGTAGCCGACAGAAGCAACACCTCCATGACTGACATCACGTACCGGGCTGGTGCGTGCGACTTGTCTGCTGCAGCATGAATACAGTCATGTGGGTGCCACAGCGCGTAAAACACATTTTACATTTCAACTTAGTTTGTCTACAGACATATACAGTTGATTGATTAATAAACAAATTAACTGAGTACTTTGTGCCTGCTTATCTGTTTGACTGACCGTTTTATTGGTCACTAAGATAGCAGTGACTTGGAATGAAGTCGGTTGAATGTAAAAAAATAAATAAATAAATAAAAGGAGCTTGGATGTAGTGTACTACTTTTGCCATTTCTGTGAGAGTAGCTTCGGTGTAGTGAAGCTTTATTTAATGTAGAGTAACTGGTAGCTTAGCTCACTACCATTTCCAAGTAGTTTGCCCAACACTGTACCTGTGTTGGTAAGCAGGGAGCACCAGGGGCCTGAAGGGTTGGGTGGTACATGGCTAAGGTAGGGGGTGGTGGAAGAGAGAGATAGGGTTAGGGGAAGGGTATTGTTCTGACCTTCACCTTGAGTGGGTTTTACTGTGTGTGTGTGTGTGTGTGTGTGTGTGCGTGCGTGCGTGCGTGCGTGCGTGCGTGCGTGCGTGCGTGCGTGCGTGCGTGCGTGCGTGCGTGCGTGCGTGTGTGTTACTGTGTTGCTGTGTTTCAGAGGCCATGCAAGGATCTCCCCTTCAGTCAGGCTCAAGTATTGAGTATGTGGCAGTTGTGAAAGTAGCCTAGCATAGCAGTAAGCTTGAGATAACCGTTAGCATGGCTCCCAAAAGTAATCTGTATTTGGCGCGTGTCGGCAAGAAAATGTAAAAGCAAGACTGTACATGTATTCTCATTACTTGTGAGAGAGAGAGAGAGAGAGAGAGAGAGAGAGAGAGAGAGAGAGCGAGAGAGAGAGAGAGAGAATTTTGTGTCATTGGTGGGAACAATGTAAGTGTCCACAGCATGTGTGTCTGTATAGTTGCGCATTTGATTTGTGTATTATTGGGAGTTGTGTGTGTGTGTGTGTGTGTGTGTGAGAGAGAGAGAGAGAGAGAGAGAGGGAGAGAGAGAGAGAGGGAGGTCAGGTCATGCAGATGGTGTGAAGTTGCAGCACAGACGGTTTCCTCAATTTGACTGCTTTTTTATTATGCAAATCACCCCTTTATGAGACACACACCCGGTTTCTTGTGTGTTTTTGTATGCGTGAGGGTTTTTTCTCCACTCGCGAGTATTCTTGCGTACCTTTATGTCTGTTCCTCTGTCTGCCTGTCTGCCTGTCTGTCTGTCTGTCTGCCTGTCTGCCTGTGTCAATATATTGAAATATGAAATCGTTTTCATTTGTAGTCCTGTTGCCTTTTGAAGTTGATTTTGATAAGAATCCACACATGAGTTCAATCCCATGCATGACCCCAATGCATTTGCCAGCTGCAGTCGAGTGTGCAAGGGATCGGCAAATTTGCAAATGGAACCAATTTATTTCAGTCACTTCACCTGCAAGGGAAATCTTTTTTTTTGCATGTAATGTGCACTTGTTTTTGTAACTCACTAAATATCTCGGTCTGTGTCATCTTGCTCCCCCTCCTTTTCCTTTTTTTTTGTCTCAATCTTTCCATCATTTTCTCTTTTTCCATGTCTCTTTTTTCTTCCAGAGGTGGGAGGGATCCAAGAGGAGACTGCGGCCTGTGACTGGTGGAGCTTAGGGGCCATCCTGTTTGAGCTACTCTCCGGCAAGGTAAGATCATACAATACGTTGTCTGGATTTGTCATGCATGTGCTGTGGATTTGCAAACACATGTGTGTGTGTGGGTGTGTGTGTCTGTGTGTGTGTGTGTGTGTGGGGGGGGGGGGGCTTGTTGTGAAGGTGCAAAGTGTTTTCATGCAGTCTGTAGCTGTCTTGGCTCTCAACTCTGTTTCAGTTTTTTTTGTGCCAATATGTGTATGTGGGACTTTATTTTGTCAGGTGTGTAAATCCAAAAGGTAGGCACTTCAGTGTGTGTGTGTGTGTGTGTGTGTGTGTGTAAGAGAGAGAGTGTCTGGTGTGCGTCTTGGCATGCCGTCTTTAACCCCCCTGGTTCTCGGGGAGTGCCAGGGGCGTTGGTGTGGCTTTGTCCCCCCAGCCTGCGCTCCATCTGCTGGGCTATGGGGTCAGGCGTCCCTGGGCCCCTCTCCTGGCTCCTGGAGCAGTGCTTGGGGCTGGGGCTGGAGCTGGAGCTGGCTGACCTCAGACCAGTACGCCAGGGTGAGGACCAGGTCAACTCCCCGTGGTGAGGCTCAGTGGCTGGTCCTTGATCAGCCTCTAGTGTGGACCAGGGAAGAGAGAGAGAGTTTGGAGTCACTTAGTGGTCGGAGAATCTGGGAAGACACACACACACACACACACACACACACACACACACACACACACCCACACCAAAGAAATACACTCACACGGCTCCCTTATAATTTGAGCATTTATTGGTTTACGCAAGTTGCACACATTAAGACAAGTCGCAAACAAATTGCAAACACTCATACACACACACACACACATACTGTACACACACACATAGTGTATACACATACTGTACACACACACACACATATTGTACACACATTGATTGCTGTCAGTTAAGCCTGTACTTAACTTTATCTTAAAAGTCACACTCAGAAACACACACACACAAACACACACACGCAGTCACTACAGGTGCAAGACAGCCCTTCAATTTTTTAATTGTCCATACAATTTGAATAAACCCTAACTGATTGCCGGTGGGCATATTTCATCAAGGCTATCAGTGGTTTCCATCAGCAGATGAAACGCACACTGGCCTTAGTGAGTTAGTTTGAAAACGCTGAACGATACACACTGGCTTACCTGCAAAAAGAAAAAGAAAAACTCGATCAGCTCTACAGATGTCTCCTTTGATGTGTCTGGCTCACTCACACACACACACACACACACACACACACACACACACACAGTGGGTCTCTTGATCCTTACAGGATAAGATCTTGCCTGAAGCCATCTTGACTGGGACTGGGACCACAGCCATATCTCCTGCAGCATGTGTCGGCGGAAAAAAAAACAGCTACCAACTCCAACCGATGAACTAACACGGGGGGCTTTCCCCCGCCGCTAATCACTCGCACACACACACACACACACACACACACACACACACACAGAATTAGATTATCACCTGCCGCACTCTCTTTCTTCCAGCGTTTGGGTTGTGCGGGGTCTGGAGCCACTCAAAGGTCTGTTGTTGTTGAAACACACACACACACACACACACACACACACACACACACACAGAGTGCTTACGCCGCTCAAGGGCTACTGTTTGTCTGAGCCTGTCCCTGCAACCAGTGAAACAGATGTATTGCCTGGAACAAACACAGTCGCCCACACACGCACCAACACACAAACACACACACATACAAGTCACACACACACGCATACATGGTACACACACAAAGACACACACGCATACATGGCACACACACGCACACATACACAAACACATACGCATACATGGCACACACACACACCCATACACAAACACACGCACACATACACAGAAACACAAACACATGCACACATACACAGAAATACGTACTGGGTGATGACAACAGGAAGTCTGTGTGTAGAATGACACTCATTCAATTGCCTAACAGTTTATTGAAAGGAGGGTTCCTACACACACGCACACACACACACGGTGTCTCCAACGTTCAGCAATCAGGTATCTTTCCTTTCCTTCACCCCACCCTCCCAATGATTTTGTCCTCTTTGTGGAAAACACTGAACACACACACACACACACACACACCGACACAGACACACACGCCCATCCCAAGGAAGAGCAACAGTGTTGCCGTCCCATGCTTACTGTCCTTGGTGCGATCACTGTTGTTTCAGGTGGGGGCTTCACCCTCTCCTCTCCTATTTGTCCAGCCCTGCTCCCACAATGCCCTGGGGGGGAGGGGACATGGGTGTCACTCGCCGTGCCTGTTTGTGTCCATGTTTCATGTTTACACGGGTTTTCAAAAAAATCCCGTTTCCCTCGGCCCTGTTGTGGTGGTGATATGGTTTAAACCCCGGGGGGTGGGGGGTAGAGGGAGGGGGGGGGGGGCACTGAAGTGTTGCCCCCTGATGACCCCTCCTCCAACGCAGCCCCGTCACTTCACGAAGGGAAAAAGGAAACGTAATTGAGGCGCTGGTAGCTGTAACGCTCGCTAACGACCATGCCTCCCTCCGTCCCTCCATCCCTCCCTCCGTCCTCCGTCCCTCCGTCCTCTCCCTCTCTCCAGTCTCTGCTGCAGTGCCACCCAGCAGGATTCAGTCGCCACACGGCCCTCAACGTCCCCGAGTTTGTGTCGGAAGAGGCCAGCTCTCTACTAGAGCAGGTTAGAGATGCTTTTCTATTCTGTTCCACTCTATACTGTTCTGTTTTCTCTCGTTCGCCGTCAACAAAATGGTTTCAATTCAAAAAGATGAGTGTGCGGCTGTTCGTGTTGGAACATTTGTCGATAGAGCAACGCACATGCATTGCATCTGATGAGCCCAGTGACTGGAACTCCTCAGCCAAGGCTATAAACACAATTTCATCTTTTTCCTGAATTAGTGACTTTTAAAATGGGCTGATCCTACTGTGTACCGTATGTGAATGGGGTTAACCCCTTGTTCATGTAGATATCAATTAACGTATGTTAATTGTGCCCATGGGGTAATTGCTCATTGCCACTTAAATGTCAATCTCTTTTCTGTTATCATAGCCCTTTAATATGTACAATCAATGTAGAGACACTATGAAGGATGGGCATGTTTGGTGTTATATTTCATTATACACAGAAATATGTGAATTATATATATGTGTGTGTATATATATATATATATATATATATATATATATATACATTATATACACACACATTGTAATGTAGTTCTAATAATAATTCTTAATATAACATTAAGCCGGCCTACTCTTTAACAGCAACTCTTCCCCATGGACTTACATAAAGTTGTGCATATCCTCTGACACAATGGCTTACCTCGTTTGTATAGTAATACTCTATACTTGGCTTAACAATGCATTCCAAGCAAATATTATACGTTATTATATAATATATATTATGAATTTTGACGAGTTTACTAGTCGACTAGTCCAAAAGGGCAAAGTCGACTAGTCTAGAAAAAGAGACTTTAAGCCTCTTGTTGTCAGTACTTTAAAATGGTAGGAGGATCCATCTGTCAGTTAGCGAAACACTCCGACCTCAAGACTCATTTTAAACAATCCAAGCTAACTAGCTCATACATCCTAGTAGCTCGATAAATGTAATTTTGTTTTTATTGAAGTAGTTTGAAATTTGTTTACAATTCTTTTTAATGGAAAGTAGTACTGTACACCAAGTAGGCTGAAGTTATTTGTCCGACGCAACCCCTGGCATCATTGTTTCTAAGGAAATTAAGTTGGATACGCTCATAATATATTGACTCTTTGTAATATTAACCAATTTTTTTAACGAGCAAAAGCATTCAACTAATGAAAACAGAGCCTTATTATAGGCCAACTATGACCTCCGAGCGCAAAGTAGTGCCAGTGTGCTTTAGTCTACTGCGGCTGGCATAATTTGAAACGCTAATATGTGTTCCCGCTAATATACATTAACGTCATGACCCCTTCAATTTCTGTTTTGGTCCAAAAATATGAATGGCTCATTACTAATATTTCAGTATTACATTTATTTGTGGGTCTTACCAAGTGTTAGTAAGTAAACAGCCTTGAGTTTATGCCTTGTATTTAGCTATCCCATAGAAACTAGCATGTTTCCACTTAAGGAGCACGCCCTCATAATCGACTAGTTGAGCCCAGCCATCATACATATTTATGTATTTGTATATGTGTGTATACATATATATATGTATGTGTGTGTGTGTGTGTATATATACACACATGTATATACACCGATCAGCCGCAACAATAAAACCACCTGCCTAATATTGTGTAGGTCCCCCTCGTGCCGCCAAAACAGCTCTGACCCGTGGAGGCATGGACTCCACAAGACCTCTGAAGGTGTCCTGTGGTATCTGGCACCAAGACGTTAGCAGCAGATCCTTTAAGTCCTGTAAGCTGTGAGGTGGGGCCTCCAAGGATCGGACTTGTTGTTCCAGCACATCCCACAGACGCGCGGTCGGATTGAGATCTGGGGAATTTGGAGGCCAAGTCAACACCTTGAACTCTTTGTCATGTTCCTCGAACCATTCCTGAGCATCTCCAAAACGGCAGGTCTTGTGGGGTGTTCCCGGTATGCAGTGGTTAGTACCTACCAAAAGTGGTCCAAGGAAGGACAACCGGTGAACCGGTGGGGTCACTGGCGCCCAGGGCTGATTGATGCGCGTGGGGAGCGAAGGCTAGCTCGTCTGGTCCGATCCCACAGAAGAGCTACTGTAGCACAAAGTGCTGAAAAAGTGAATGCTGGCTATGATCGAAAGGTGTCAGAACACACAGTGCATCGCAGCTTGCTGCGTATGGAGCTGCGTAGCCGCAGACCGGTCAGAGTGCCCATGCTGACCCCTGTCCACCGCCGCCACAGCGCCTACAATGGGCACGTGAGCGGCAGAACTGGACCATGGAGCAATGGAAGGTTGTCTGGTCTGATGAATCACGTTTTCTTTTACATCATGTGGATGGCCATGTACGTCGTTTACCAGGGGAAGAGATGGCACCAGGATGCACTATGGGAAGAAGGCAAGCCGGCGGAGTTAGTGTGATGCTCTGGGCGATGTTCTGCTGGGAAACCTTGGGTCTTGGCATCCATGTGGATGTTACTTTGACACGTACCACCTACCTAAACATTGTCGCAGACCACGTACACCCCTTCATGGCAACGGTATTCCCTGACGGCAGTGGCCTCTTTCAGCAGGATAATGCACCCTGCCACAGTGCAAAAATTCTTCAGGAATGGTTTGAGGAACATGACAAAGTTCAAGGTGTTGACCTGGACTCCAAATTCCCCAGATCTCAATCCGATCGAGCTTCTGTTGGATGTGCTGGAACAACAAGTCCGACCCTTGGAGGCCCCACCTCACAGCTTACAGGACTTAAAGGATCTGCTGCTAACGTCTTGGTGCCAGATACCACAGGACACCTTCAGAGGTCTTGTGGAGTCCATTCCTCGACTGGTCAGAGCTGTTTTGGCGGCACGAGGGGGACCTACACAATATTAGGCAGGTGGTTTTAATGTTGCGGCTGATCGGTGTGTGTGTGTATATATATATATATATATATATATATATATATATATATATATATATATAAATAAATAAATAATGTACCTATAAATAATATACGTAATGCTGCTGCATGACGTTTTATCCCGGCCTGGTACATGTTTATGTATCATTAAACAAGTGATTTCATTTTGCTATATTTGTATTGATGCATATAATTTTGGGAGGATTGACTTTTTAGTATTTGAATTGAAGCGAATTCTGCCAATTACGACGTATGTAGGCTGCAGTTCACCCTGGCTGCTCTCTGAACACACATGCGTGCACCCCAAGCCCATCGTTAAACCGTGCCTTTACTGAAGGCCACTTCCCATGTGATGCTGGGGGCTATTTGTAATCAACAAAATGGTGTAATCTTTCGAGCAGTGGGTTGCTACAAAATGCCATTATCTTTGGAGTGGCTCATATCAAGCTGCTGGTGGATCTACAGTGGGAACTACTCACAGATTGCTGAGCATCCCTTTTCAGTGGGATTTTGGCACGATAGTTTCAGACTATTAACCATCTACCGTAGACGCTTCAGAAACCCAGGAAAAACTTGTGACAACAGAAACTTCCAACTAAGAATTCTGATTTGTCGTATAACCCTTCTAGCAATGTTCTAGTTTAAATATAGGTGTTTTCTAACTTAATTGTCTGCTGATCATGCCCAGAATCTTCATGGAATGCTAACATGCAAAAGCCTTACTTTGTCTTGTGGTTGTGGCCACACAACAACCAAAACATCACTACATCTTTTATGTGTAATATTGCTTCAATGGAAATCTCTTCCTTATCGTCCTAGTATAATGTGCCGAAGCCACAGGTCATATATTACTAGGTATTACATTAGGTTTTGTGTTTTCTGTAGCTTCTCCAGTTCAACCCAACAGAGAGGCTGGGGGCAGGGGTGGCCGGAGTGGACGACATCAAGTCACACCCTTTCTTTGCCCGGGTGGACTGGCCCAAGTAAACCTGGGGCTCCGCTGGACTATGGGCAGCAGAATTGAATGCTGGGAATGCACTGTGGAAGACTCCGACTGGATGGCCGCGTCAACACGCACCCAGACACTCAACCACAAAGAAACCCTGGTTGCAACACTCACCTGTTTTGGTTTCCATGGTGATATACACGTCACGGACGTCTCAAAGCAGAGACTCTTCTGAAGGGACTTTTCGGGGTGCAATAAGCCGGTATGTTCCCACAGTGGAATAGCATTTCTCTTTTGTCTATGTTGCTGTTATTTCTCAGCACATTTCTAGACCCTTGTTACTGTCACGTTTTACGACATGATCGATTTGGGAAGGTGAGGTCATGCGGTCTCCTGCCATTTCATAGTTCATTTTATTTCAAGGATTCAATGGACACATATGGAGCCCGACACTGTTTTCTGTGTAATGACGCATGCAATACTTACTCCTTACCATAACACAATGTCCTCAAATTTCCACGCCAACCAATACCAATACTGTGGAACGGGGCCCATTCCTTGTGACCAGCGTAAGTGACAGTGTGCTTTTGAAAAAGTTGCCAGATTACGCTGCACTGATAAAAGAAACATTTCAAAGGTTATTTATCGTTTGTATTAGGTATAGTGTCCAATAAATATTTGCACTGATATTTACAGTAAAGGAGACAAGTCCAATTTTCTATGCAGAATGTATAAACAAGCTGTTTTAGAGCTGTTGAATAACGGTTAATTATGAGTTGAACTTAAAAGGTATTTGGGGAATTCTGGTTTGCCGTTGAGGAAGATTTTTTTATATCTGAAAAGGACATTACTGTATCACTGCTACCAGTGCTTTTCAGGGGATGACTCAAGAAAAGATTATTATTTATTTAATGAAATCTTAGAGGTTTTAAAGAATAATTAATGTTCATGCCTTTATCTTGTCTGTGGTCGTGCAGAAAAATATGTAAATAATGTATTTAGATTGTTCTCCAATGTCCAAAGGTTTTGCAAAGGTTTTCTTGAAATGAAACCATGAACTGTCAGTAACTTCCTGCCGCCAACCAATCAAGTCCCATTCAGTCTTTCATCAAGTGATCCCATTGGTTAACATAGTAGGAGCCACCTACACATTACACATGGACACATGGAGTACAATGTCCTGCTAAAAACAGGGAAGTAAGATGTATATGTATGTATGTATATATGTATGTATATATGTATGTATATATATATATATATATGTATATATATATATATATATATATAATGATATATATATATATATATAATGATATATATATATATATATTTTTTTTTTCTTCTTTTTTAAGTATCCAATACAATTTCTTAATTCATCAATTTAATGATTGTGTTTAAATATGCAGTAAATAAAGAAAATTTGAATCTACTCCATGTCAAATGTACAGCTATGCCAACTAACTACAATTAATTCTGTAATATAAGTAACTTCCTTTACTGAACGTATTTTACAAATCTGATTTAATTCACTGACTGACAAGACAGTGTCTTCTATACCCAAGCCTTTATCCTCGGATTAATCACTACCAATGTTATAGTTTGTTTTCTAAGTCTCTAAGTGTGTGTGCCACCTCTGTATTGACTGTTATACAATTCAATAAACACATACCCGGATGATTGTGTGTGTGTGTGTGTGTGTGTGTGTGTGTGTGTGTGTGTTCGTGTGTGTTCACGTTTATGTGTGTTAGTGCGTGTTAGTGTGTGTGTCCATGGCCTAGAGTCCTCCTCTGATCAGGAGTGATGACATTCCTAAAGAGCTGCTGCCACTCCTGCTGAGTGTCACACTGACCCTGATCTCAGTCAACACACACACACACACACACACATTTACCTCAAAGGATTACACATACGCACAGCACAAGGCCCCCTACAAGGATTTTACACCAACACACACACAGCGCAGTTTGTTCGGTTTGGTAACACACTTGGAGTGCACCTCACTGGGTACAGTCGTTAGCATTGCTAGGTCGTGTCCCTGTGCGCTGGCCCCCGATGCCCCCGGGGTCAAAGGGCAGCCTTAGTAAAGGCTGATTAGTGCTAAGTGATGAGGACCTGTCTCTCATTACACACTCCAAAGGCCAGAGGTGCGCCTCTGTGAAGAAAGCTGTCAGTCTTGCAGCGCGGGCTGCGAGTGTGAAGCGGTCCGCGCTGGAGCGCTATGCGTTTTCCCGGTGTGTTCCCAAACCCCTGGCGAAGGCGATCAGGAAATCAAACACATAGCGAACACTATCGATGATAATCTGTGTGTGTGTGTGTGTGTGTGTGGGTGGGGGTGGGGGGGTTAGTGCTTAGGTTATATTCTTTAAATAAGCCTTTTTGAAATTCCACGGTGTCAGAGTGCTCTCAGCCTATCAGCCTTGCGCTTCCTCAAAGACGCCCTGTCAATCATCTCAGCGTGTACCGCATGCACGTAACGAGGAGGGGAGGAGGGAAGGAGGGAGGGAGGGGTGGGGTTGGTTTTCGGGGCCCGCAATTTGTTCTTTATTCGCTTCTATCTAGATTGACAGAAGTCAAACCTGGCAACGAACTTGCCTCCAATTATGATGTATTTTATAGCAGGCTAAAAACGATGAAGCTGATTTAGCTATCATCTGCGCTCAATGTAAATGTAATGCTACAAATTGAGCCATCAAGAAAAAACTTCCCGAAGTCAGTTTTCAAAATGGAGGATCAGAAAGGCTAGCGCCAACATTAAGACATGAGACACAGTTTCCCAACACATTCTCACTCCGAAAGAACACGTTTGCATGTCACAAATGCACCCGCTTCAGGCTTTGCATGCCGGCTGTATTTTCTTTTACATAGCACCTTAGACTTTTTGCAGTGTCGCCAAAGATCAAGCTGTCCACTTTGTCTGTCGACAATGACTGTGATACGGCGTTGGAAACGACAACATTGTCCTCAAAAGTTGTTTGCGTCAAAACACCGTTGTTTTTTTTAGAAGTTGTCTCATAAAGGAAGTCATTGTGTTCTCTCCTGTGTACGCTTTGCTACACTGTGGGCATCTTACAGACCTTCAGCAAAAACCCGACAGTAATGGCAATCTCATGATCCCAAAGTAACGTCTATTTCAGAAAGGCACCTAGTGAGTCATAGCTGGAACGGGAACTAATCGCGCTGCCCAAAAGCTGACTTTGTCAGATTTGAATGTCACTCATAGTTCCCAACTTGCGATTTTACAAATGTAACATTTACTATAACACAGTGTTTATTAGTATCAAGGCAACTCCTGTGTGGTGTATTGTGGTGAAGTCCTGCCCTTGGAACATCTCTAACTCCAGAACTGCTTGCCTTGGGAACAATGGCTCCTCGTACACAAAGAACCGCGGTGGCACGGTGTGGGTGTGTTTATTAATATGGGCGGACACAGGCTAGGACTCATCTGGTCAGGGGCGAAATGAAGAGGACGTGCCAAGGACTTCCATGAAGCGGGACTCTTGTAGCCCCGGCCCCCGGGAGCCGTGCCGACGTCCAGACCTGCAGGCTGGAGATTGACCTCCGACCCCCCCTCCCTCCCCTCCGACCCCCCCCCTCCCCCTAGCAACTTTCTGGCCTACCGTCTCTTCTTTCCCTCCCTCTCATTTGTTCTTTCAGTTGCCGACGGTTCTGTGTCTCTCGCTCTCCTCTGTCTGTCTTGTTCTCCTCCTTTTGTTCTGTCATTATGTCTCGCTCCCTTCCCTTTAATTGTCTTCTGTTTGAATCTTTTTCTTCCCTCTCTCGCTCCCGAAACACGCGAACATCCAACAGCTGAATGAGCTGCCCTCTGCTTCATATTGCTTGTGGTCAGGTTTTGTTTTTGTCTTTGACGGTTTGACTTTCCTCCACAAAGCGCAGGAGGACTCCCATAGCCCACGGTGGGACACACACTCACACACACACACACTCACACACACACACACTCACACACACACACACTCACACTCTGGCAGAGAGCTGAAGAGTTCCGCTCGGAGACCCCAGGCATCTTCTCCAGCTTCTGTCAGAGCCATGATGTCATAAAGAAGAGACACAAAGCCTTTATACCCCCCCCCCCCCCCCCCACCCCGCCCACCACCACCACCACCACCACCACACACACACACACACACACACTGACCTCTATAGAACGGAGTTGATAGTGAGGTGGTTTCTAGAGGTATGTATTCGAGATGATTTTCGTTCTCATTTTGCGTATGAATCAAATCATTGATTGGCTAAACACAATCCTTCTGCACGTTCCCTCTTCCATTCTGCAGACACTGGTTTTCAAGACGTTCCATCCGTGAAAACGGAAGGCAGAAGAGACGACAGAGACATCCACCCAATCTTAACCCTCGGCAAAAATCGCTGGCATCTTAAAGATGGATGACATATCACCCCCCCCCCCGCCATACTTGGTTAGCCCCGGGGCTGCACAGTGTCTGACCTCCACTTCCCTATTCCCTCCAAGGTCAGTGTCAACTGTAAGGTTCATTAGCGTCACCCTAAGTAGCTTAGCTGTCGTTTTACTTGGTAAACATTGTGGTGAAAAACAGATGGGCCAATAGCCAAACACAGTGACCTCCGACCTCAAAGTCCATTCTTTATGGTAAGAGAGAGTGCTGATATTTTGTGTAATCTTGGATGTTACTCCCAATGCAAGAAAATAGAAAGTTGTTTGTATTAAAACATATCTTAAAACATTTAAATAGCATTGCACTTATCCATTTCACCTGTACATTTGTGATTCATTATAAACACACTGAATATAGTTCATTTTGAGCTGAAAACCATCGGAAACGAACCATTGTGTGTATGGACCACCATGTGAATGCATAGGTGAACATCCCATCGGATTTTGCGTTACTTTATGCTCCCTTTACTTTTGTTTCGCTCTATTTATTAAATCAACTCCCCAATGAAATCCATTTACAAATAAGAGCTGCCCGCCACGCCCTGGAGATATTCCAGATAATGATATGCTGCTACACCTTAGTAGACACCACAGCTCACATCCAGTCCAATTACCCAAGGTGCCTCTTGTTATGAAACGCCCCCTAGACGCCTTGCCTCCAACGCTGTAGTTGGCGTCGCGCTGGGGGGCAGAGCACTGCCTCACCTTGTGCACTGTGTTCGCTTGACGTTTCTCTGAATTTGTTCTCCGGACGTGACTCACGCCGGGCGGGAAAAGGGCTCAGATGGCAAAGATGTCTCGACCGGCGCCCAAAAAGACGTGTCACGACTAATCGGTCCTGCGGGCAGCGTGGGCTGACGGTGGACGGGGCCCGCCGCGCCGTTAGCGCCTCTGGCGGCGCAGCATTAGCTTGGCGTTTCGCTCTCCGCCGGGGGGCCGGCGCTGTCTCAGCCTCTTCCTTGCGCTTCGTCGCACACACCTTCTGTGGCCCCTGTCCTTGTTAGCCGACGTCCCCCCCTCCCCTCCCCTCCCTCCCTCCCTCCTCCTCCTCTTCTGTTTTTCCCTTTCATTTTATTTTTTTGGTTGGCCTCTCCTTTTCTCTGATAGATTCCCTCTTGCTCCAGGACCCAGCGGCTCGGAGGGCCACAGCAGGGGCCCCATGTTCCCGCGTCCTGCCCCCCCCCCCTCCCCTCCCCGGTGGATTTCCTCAGGAACGGCTCAGAGGCACGGGTTCTTCTCTTCCAGCAAAAGAAAGAAGGAGGTTGTAGAGGAATGGGATGCAAAAGGGGGGGGGGGGGGGGGGGGGGGGGGGGGGGGGAGGAAAAGGACGGAGGGAAAAGTATTTAAAAGAAAGTACGTCAACACAACAGTCCGAGATGAACAGAGCAGCCAAACAAAGAGGCAGAGGGGAGCGTCCTCAGATCCCTCTCTCCGTCTCCTTTTGTCAGCGGCGTTGGGAGCGCCGCGGGCCTCCTGGAGGGGAATGTGACGCCTGTTAAGGAGACGTTCCCGGGAAGGCCGCCCTGGGAGCGGGAAGGCCTCGCTAATCTGTGTGTTCCTCCGAGGGCGCAGGTCGTCGCGGCGACGAGACGCATGCTGTCGCTGGGAGGGCATGCACGCGCACACGCACGCACGCACGCACGCACACACTCATATAGACACACACACAAAACTGGGCTGGAGCCACTGCCAGACGACATCTCACACACCCACAGGGGAGCTGTGATGAAGAGAGGCAGGGGGAGGAGGTACGCTAGAATGCATCCGAACACATACAGGAGAAGGTGGAGGAATAAGGGGACTGCGAGGGAGGAAACTGTGTGTGTGTGTGTGTGTGTGTGTGTGTGGGTGGGTGGGAGGGAGGGAGGGAGAAAGAGGGGGACAATAGTTTGCAAGAGGGGAGAGACGCTGGGATAAAAGAGGGAGGTATCAGACAGCCCCTTTACCGCTGAGTGCATTTCCCTGAAAGAGGAGCCGTCGATGGACAGAAGGGGAGGACAAGAAAAGAGAGGAGGCCAGAGCCATGGTGAGGAAGGAGGGAAAGTCGAAAGGATGAGGCTTTGGGGGCTAGGAGACTAGCAGGAATGAGGGATGTGTGTGTGTGTGTGTGTGTGTGTGGGGGGGGGGGGGGGGGGGGGGGGGGGGGGGGGTAGCGCCAGGGCGAGGGGCGAAGTGTTGCGTCTGAGAGCAGCGAGGGTGAGGGCTGGGGGTCAGAGGGGAGGCGGGGGCGGATCTTGGGGGACCGTCGCGGCTCCTTGGAGCCCGGGCACCTTATGGCACGGCCCGCAGTGAAACAGATGCTGCCCGCCTTGCCAGCCTTGAGCAGGGCACAGATGAGGCCGTTTAGAGAGGAGGAGGACGTGCCTTGTCTGCCCAAGGAGCCCGTGGCTCTGCGTGTGTTTGTGCCCGATGCCCTTCAAAAGAAAAGATGGTTAAACAGTCTCCTGAGCATCGGCGATTCAAGAACGCTCCCATGCAAATGAGTCTTGTGAATGTGTATTATAAAGGGTCATGCTTAGTAAGCAAAAAGGGTTTTGCCAGTGCTTGACAAGTTTTCTCTCCTCTGTGTTGTGGTGCACGTATCCCTTCCTGGTGGGAGCGGATCATTGGGATACGTTAGGAATGCACTCCACTTCCATGGTTACACTTTTAAGAATAATATTCCGGCACAGCACCTCAGGGGGAAGATGCCATAGTAACCACTAATCACGCACACACTTTTTTTTTTTATCTCGTGTAAGTGATAATATCCTCCCTTAGTCATCTCCCTCTCACAAGCTTGAGTGAGCTGTTAAGGTGCCGTGAGTGTGAGAGCGTGCGAGAGTGTGTGTGAGTGTGAATTGTGTCTCGCATTAGCCTTTTTCCATTAAAGCAATTTCGCTGCCCATTGTATTCCTGAAGAGGACCTGAGAAGTCACTAATGGTGCCTTGCACGCGTGCACGCGCGCACGCACGCCCACGCACACAGGCGCCGGCCCCGGTACCACCTCGGCGCGTGCTATCATCACCTGTCGCCTGATTGCTGTAAAACACACACATTAGCATAGAATGAGACGCATTATCACTCCTGATTATGGGACGCTAAGAGGTTTCACGCACGAAAAAAAGGACCTCGCACCTTTTCGGCACACAGGCGGGGAGCGACGGAGATAAATGCATGTTGCAGAACATCTCCCTGCCTCTCCAGGAGCAGTCGGAAGAATGTGTTGATGGCATAATGGCCCTTGTAAGCGGTCCACCTTCATCACGGCTCATTCTGTCGCGTAAATATTGATATTCATTTCGGGACCGCGGTAATTTGTAAACTACTGTATGAACACGTACATTTATGTTTTGATTTGGATTCTGTCCGGATATCGCGCGGACAGTACGAGAGTGAAAAGCAAGAATATTTAGAGGAGAGAAAATGTTTTCTGACAAAATACAACCAGTAGCACCTTTTAGCATTCATCGCCACTACGACTGTAATTTAGTACTATGGGTACGATCTAAAAACACGCTCGATAATGCGTAATCCAAAATGACTGTCAAACAAATGACCAGGTACTGAAGGTGTATGGTTGACAGACCCTTCCAGTAGATTGTTATTTTTTAAGAATTTGACAAAAATGAAATGACCCTGTTTCTCGGTTTTGATGAGAAAAGAACTGTCAAGCACCAAAAAACTTCAGTGGGCCTGCCAGACACTTATATTCATTTTCATTGGTCTTGGATTATAATATGCAGTCCTGGTTTTACCAAATTAACTGCATGTTTCCTGATTCAACAAATGAGTGGATCGCTTAATTGCTAAATCAACCCATTTTTCATATCTTTAGATTGTTTTGTTTGGATTTTTGTTTGTTCCAAAAAAAAAAAATGGACAAAAAAAAGTGTTACTATTGTAGTAAAAAAAAAAAAAAATAACAACAGCCCAATTTGCTTACACAGACACATACACTCACAGACACACACACGTGCGCATATACACCCGACACACATACACACACACCCCCACCCAGCATGACAGCGGGTCCAGGAGGTGGTTGCAGGTGGCCTGGTCCTCCCCTGCCTTAACGAGCCACAGGAAATGTCGGCGCAGTGTCGGCCATGTCGAGCGGAGGCGGCGGACCCATTCTGGAGTCAAAGGTCGGCGGCCCTGTTGTCTTAAGTCCCGGGTCCCTGATGAGGTCCTGCCACAGCCCACATCCTCTGCTCGTTAAAGGGGGGAGGGGGGGGGGAGGTAAGAGGGAAGAAGCTGTCAGTGACTCGTCTTTCTCCGGGTTGCTCCTTTTCCTTCTTTTCCGGCCCGGGATGACGCCGGGGGGGGGGGGGGGGGGGGATCGGGTCAGGGAGCGGTTCCTTTCCGAGGCCCAGCGAGGTCACCCGGTGGTGGGGTTGCAGAATGCCCTGGAGAGCGCGGTGGCTCCAGGACGTTCTGAGGAGGGCAGAGACAGGGCTGGGTCAGAGGTATTGCTCTTCCAAAGTGGGCACCAGCATAGCACGGTGTTTTGCGTGAAAGCAGCATTGTAATGGAACCGTGTTTGTTTGTCACGTTTCCATATTGCAATGGGAAAAAGCATAAACAGCGCTTATAGTGTGTGAGAAAATGATGCAAGCAGGGAAAAACCAAAGGAAAAACTAGAGAGAGAGAGAGAGAGAGAGAGAGAGAGAAAGGAAGGTATAGAGACAAAACAACGCAACCACGGGGAAAGAGAAAACAGAGAGAGAGAGAGAGAGAGAGAAAGGAAGGTGTAGAGACAAAACAATGCAACCACGGGGAAAGAGAAAACAGAGAGAGAGAGAGAGAGAGAGAGAGAGAGAGAGAGAGAGAGAGAGAGAGAGAGAGAGAGAGAGAGAGAGAGAGAGAGAGAGAGAGAGAGAGAAAAAGAGAAAGGACGGTATTGAGACAAAACAAAGCAACCACAGGGAAAGAGAGAAAACGGAGAGAGAGAGAGAGAGAGAGAGAGAGAGAGAGAGAGAGAGAGAGAGAGAGAGAGAGAGAGAGAGAGAGAGAGAGAGAGAGAGAGTGAGTGGTGAAGCTCCTTGGTTCACAGTAAATAACTGTGTCCACCACTTCCGTCGACCGATGCACATGCTCACAGAAGTCCTCCATGATGACATAATTGCCCCGGAACACAGAGCCATGCAAATATGCCAGATGAGTTGAGATGCCATTCGTGGATCTGCCCCATCGGTTTTCATTATTCTAATGGACTCCTGGCTGATGACCTGATCTCACACCATTATCACACACACACAGAGGGAATGGCTGCTTCAAGCAAGGCTATTTCAAAAGCCCTGACAAGATTTTTCTGTCGTCCGAAAAACATCACCTTGTAAACTGTGACTTTGATTGTCAAGGTATATATAGTATTTACTATATATCATATGTTTAATGTAGATATCTCTTTTGTTTTTGTTGGTTTGTTTTTTGGTTGCTGGTTCCTGTATCTCTATTTTCTAACTGGAAAGACTGAACAAATTGTACCTGGATATTGCATGATGATGGTCCAAGAATAAGGGCGGGGGGGGGGGGTATTATCCCTGCTCTAGCTTTATTATTCCTAACTTTCGGTATCAAAATGTTTCCGCCATTGTCTCACTTATACTCTTCATGAGTGTGTGAGTGTTTGTACATGTGTGTGTGTGTGTGTGTGATCTTGGGAGAATGGGTGTTGATTCTGGTCTGGGCCTTGGCTCCTGCCTCCGCGCACTTGGCCCAGATCGGTCGGCTTTGATTGGATCAGGGCTTTTGTGGTGGCTGATGGGACCAGTTTCAGCCAAGTGGCACACACTGAGCGCGCTCCGTGGCCGGGCAGATGGACGGCGAGTGAATGAGCTGTGATTTCTCATTGTTACCCCGACGTCTTTAGGGGTGCGCCTGATACCCCCGGAGCACGTCCGCCGTCCAAGAGCTCTATTCACAAATCAGCGGGCGCCGCTTCCCGGGCCCAAAGACACGCCTCTCCAAGATTCCAGCCCCCGCGTCTAACCCCCCCGCCTCTAACCCCCAAGCCTCTAACCCCCCGGCTCTCGGCTGAACAGCTCGGAGGAGAACCGTCCGCACGGGCGGATGAAAAGGGGAGGAGCGTGGCGAGGGGGCGGCGGGGGGGGGGGGTTCCTCCCTCGCGTTCGGGGGGGGGGCTCGTGGAAGGAGCGGCGGCGTCCCGGCAGACGTTAGGACAACGGTGACTCGGCAACGGCAGCCAGCTGTTCACGCTGAGGTCATCAACTGGGGAGATTTGGGTGGTAAACATCTGCCTAAAATGGCGGGCTTTTTTTTTGGAAACATTCTCCGAGCCTGATTAAGAGCATAAGCGAGGGGTTAATAAACCGTTGAGAGGGCAAAAGGTCATCGAGATCATAGTTAACCTCTGACCTTTCCTCTCACCCCCTCTGCCAGCCTAAGTCTTGGCATAAATAGGATTTGCACCCCAGGAGACTATTAGTTATGTGACTACGACTCTGTCTTTATTTAAGTGCATGTGTGTGTGTGTGTTTGGGTATATCTACCGATTACGGCAGATTACTTACACCCATGTAAAAACAGGAATTAGTTCCTAATAAGAACTGCTTAAGGCCTAAAAATGTCAAAGATAATCAGCAGGGCAGAACATCTCCCTATGTCACGCACATCCCCCATCCCCACCCCCACCCCCCCAAAAATAAACAACCTACCCCTCCTCTCTCCATCCCTCGTCCTTAAAACCAGCCCAAACTGAAACGGCGTTGCGGTGCTTAACCGCTCCTCTGATCTGGACATTAGCAAGGGGGCTTTGCCGGTTAATTTCTGGGGGAGAGGGGGGGCGTCCTAAAAAGCCTTTTCGAGCCTGAAAGCCTGCCATGCTTGAACCAGGAAGGGGAGACAAAGCGCCACGACGTCACGTCCTTACCCTAACCCGCTGTCTAGGACGCAACCTTTTGTCTGCCCGACCGCACTCGGCCCAGCGGAGGGAGAGGGAAGGAGGGCGGGGGGGGGGGGGACAGGAAGACAGTGGCTGTCGGCCGCCCTGGCCGTCCTGGGCACGGTGATCTACTTAGGAAGGGGCCGAGGCGGAGCAGATAGATGCCTTAGCAGTCTGGACCAGGACCAGACAGCACCCTGTCAAAGCTGCTACTGACTGCAGCTAATCTCTAATCTGGAGATTTACTCCCTTTCTCTCCCTCCATCCCTCCCTCTCTCGCTCTCCATCTCTCTCTCTCTCTCTCTCTCTCTCTCTCTCTCTCACTCTCTCTCTCTCTCCATTGCTCTCTCTCTTTTCCCTCACTCTTACTCGTCCGCGTTCTCCACGTCTGTAAATAGAACTGTCTGTGCTTGTTTGCAAAACGCTCTCATCCCCAGAATATGTTATTAAAGAGTGTCTTATTTGTCTCTCTTGCACCCCCACCCTCCCGTTTTGCTGCCCAACATTTTGCAGATGGTCACATAATGCACAATCAGCCAGACAGACAAAACGGTTGATTTTACTGTTGAATGTGCTTGGACTCCCTTGGACAGGATTTTCATTGCTCGGGCTATTTAGCGATAGCCACTAGCTGTTAACTGATAGCCAGAACCTCCTTCATCTAAAAATAACGTGTATTTCAGTGGTCCAAAACCCAAGAGTTAATGCGGACTGGAAAGTGGTGGCCAGCAGATTGTATCGATCTTGCGAGGGGAAACAAGATGGCTGCCTTTATTTCTACCGCACAAAGTTAGCATTGCAGCAGTTCATTTGCTATTTTGAAAGGGACAAAGACTTGTTTCCTTAGCAAACAATCCAATTAATCAGGACTGGCTTGGCAATGAGCTCTGCCTCTCTGTCTGTAGGCCTGCGTATATGGGCTGGCTGAAGTATCAACAAGCGGTTCCTCTCATAGGAAGCCATGACTCCTCCATGATGAAGACATGATGGGTCATAATAATTAGGAGGGGGGACAAAGAACTCCCTGTTCATCATGCAAATGTATGCAGCCCCCCCCCCCCCAGCATATTCAGATCAGGCTGAATTCTAGCACTTTCGTTTTTTTTGGTCGACCCCCCCCCCCACCCCCCACCCACCCACACTCCGCCTTAGACGTCCCCCTCCAATAAGAGCTGACGTTCATGGACACTAACGCGCCACAGGTCAAGACAAAGCTCTCATCTGGCTCCCATCTTCTCCTCCTTTACGCCCCACCTCTGTTTCCCTGCCCTCCCCACTAAACAACCCCCCCCCCCCCCCCCCCTCGTCCCCACTCCCCTACACTTAGGCTCTCACCGCAATTACACACAATCACGAGGCCTCAATATGAAGCGACTAGTGCTTGTTTGTGCCTCGTCGATCATTAAGAGGGGGCGAAGAAAGGAATTAATGACTTAATTGAGGAGGGGAACAAAGAGGAGGAGGAGGAGAGAGAGGGGGGGGGGGGGTCACACAGACTCTGGGAGCTAGGAGGGGGTGGGGGAGTGTGTGAATGGGCAGCCTGGAACGCTCCTGGAGCAGGGGATTGTGGGATTGCTGAAGTGCGTCAAGATTTTGGTCATCCTCCAGAGCAGATGGTGGCTGGGCGCTCGCATACCATCCATTCTCCTCTTTGTCAACCCGGAACGGCTCCTTTTGTTCCTCCCCATCGCTTTGATGCTAAAGTTCAGAGAGAGAGAGAGCGAGAGAGAGAGAGAGCGAGCGAGAGAGAGAGAGAGCGCGAGAGAGAGAGAGAGAACAACAAAAACAAATCAAAGTGAAACATTGCGGACTACCGCCTCAAAATCTTTCCGCCTCTTCCTCACTGTCTCTCTCTCTCTTCCTCTGTCCTTGGTCTCCTCCTCCTCTCTTTTCTCCTTCCTCTCTCTCTCTCTCCTTCCCTCTCCCTCCCTCCCTCTCTCTCTCTCTCTCCTTACCTCTCCCTCGCTCTCTCTCCCTCACCCTCTCTCTCTCTCCCCCTCTCTCTCTCCCCCTCCCTCTCTCTCTCTCTCTCTCCTTCCCTCTCCCTCCCTCTCTCTCTCTCTCTCGCTCTCTCTCTCTCTCTCTCTCTCTCTCTCTCTCTCTATCTCTCTCTCTCTCTCTCTCTCTCTCTCCCTCCCTCTCTCCTTTCCAACGTACCATCTTCCTCCCCCCGTCCTCCTCCTCCTGCCCTATCCTAAAGTTTGACCAAACCAGGACGGATGCGGTGTCTCCAGTGTTGGTGTGCTTTGGCCAGGCCTGGCACGGTGGCTCCCATTCATTCCCCTCTAATGTGGCAGAGCCTTCCTTCCGCTGCCAAGCTTCTTCTCGCGCCCCAGAGCCTTGTGATTGCCGGGGATAGGCATGCAGGAGGAGGACGCCCCCTCTCCACTTCCCATCTCGCCTCCAAATATTCCGCCCGCCCGGGACTGGAGATATAGATGCAGTCTCCAGGAAATGTTGGACCCCCCTTACTCGCCCCCCCCTACACACACACACACACACACACACACACACACACACACACACCCCACCCCATACAAACCCCTATCCCCACCCCACCCCACTCCACCGCCCCAGAAAACTCTCCGAGCATCTGCTTGAAGAAGTTTAATGAAGATAAAACACAGGGAAGAAACAAACATTGAAGAACACACAGTATTGCTTTCATCGCGGTCAGAAAGTTGTGTTGGCTCAGAGTTTTAAAGAACGTACGACCAGAAACTGGGTTACTTCAGTCAAAAAAATAAAACGCAATTTCGCCGATGGGATCGGAAACATTCCATTTAAATGAAACTGTCGTTTTGTGTGCAACCATTCCGCAAAAAAAGGGACAGCACCTTTTCAGGGGCTGTGTATTTAACGCTCGCAAATGCTAACAACGCATTAGCTATTCTAACGTGATCCTTTTAGACAACAGCAGTGTTTACCCCCTATTACTCTCTCTGATTGTCCACTCCAAAAGAGAGAGGGGGGGGGGGGGGTCACATGAAAGAGAGGAAAGACAAGCATGGGTGACACCAACAAAGACCAGTCAACACAACAAAGGCATACATCCAGATTAGCATGATAGAGAATGCTAGCGCTTCCCAAATGAATGCCCCCCCCCACACCCGCCCCAAAGAACAGAAGCAATATGCATCTCCTCTACATGCTCCCTCCATTCACACTCCTTCTTTCACATCTCTTTCTCTCTCTCTCTCTCTCTCTCTCGTTCCTTTTCACGCCGCCCCTCTCTTAGCTCTTTTTCAGACGCTGCGTCTCTGCTCCCCTCTCTTTCCCAGCCCCTCTGCTCTTTCTCAGTAGACGTCTGAAGGGCTCTCCAAGCCCAGGGAGATGGGGGCCTGGCCTTACCCAGGGCGAGGGCCACTTTGAAGGGCCAGAAAAGTCCAGAGCCCACTGTCTAGATGGCGGAAGGATGGAACGGAGGGAACCCCATCTGAATGTGTGTGTGTGGGGGGGGGGTGCGGGAAAGAGGAGAGGGGGGCCCCCCATTGATGCAGCGAGGACCTGATTGGGAGCACTCGAGCACTATGGCTCTCTGTCTCCGTAGGTGAGGCTGGAGAGCCGGGTCACGGCATTAGCATTTCGCTTTGTGGGGGTGCCAGCCCGGCCCTGGCCGCCCGCGTGGCCTGCTCCTCAGATGGTCCCTCACCTCGTCTGGGCGCCCGGTGGTCAGACGCAGAGCGCTGCGCCATTCAGCGGCCCTTCAACTCCAGACAATCCGTTGCCGGAGACAAGCCGAGAGCCAACGCATTCGTATGCATGAGAAGATCGTTAGCGGGGGGAAGGTTTCAATTGCCAAAACGTACCCCTTTCTGTTTTTTCCCCCGTCTTTTGAACACATTTGAAACCCACCCGCCCAGCAACCATCCCCCCCCACCCCTCTCCACATTCACTTAATTTGCCAGCAACCTCCTCAAGGTGATTGAGACCGGGGATGTCTTTGAGCCCCCCTGAAGGCAGTGCCGCCTCTACAAAGAACCCCCCCCCCGCGCCCCCATTAAAGCTAGCTGCAATTAAGGTATTCCATTTTTTTTTTTCAAATCTAAAACAAAAGGCAAATGATAAAGAATCCAGGGCCATCGCCAATTTTCTGTTATCACCCCCCCCCCCCACCCTCCTTCGCAACTTCACACGTTGTCACTCAACAAGGTCACCGGAGTAACACCGACCTTATTCACAAAAGTTCCAGGCCTCTCCCGACATCCGCCAACCGCCGGTGTGGGCCCTGCAACAAAGAGTTGTTTAAACTCTGAAAGCAAAATGCCCGCCATTTGATAATGATATCACTAATAGACTCTTTTGTTTGATAATGAGGGGTGCCATTTCCCCAAGGGGACTGACAGTGCGTGACTATCACTCGGTTTCGTCTGTTGGGACTGAATGAATAACAACTGTCCATGCAATATTCAGGAGTAAAAACACACACACACGGGGGTCTCTAATTGTAGGGTTGGTATTTAAGTGGCCAGAGGTTCAAGCCCGAGGCATTGTGGGAAAGGACCCAAAGGCCTCGCAACATATTGTTATGGAAGATGACAATGAAATGCATTTATATGGATAATCACATGGTTGAGTTGAGCGATAAATTCCTACTAGCGGACGTGGCCTCGCCAGATCCACATGAACTTTTGGGTGAGTCTGTTTTCCTGCTAATTGTACAGTGGGATAACAATAATCCAGCTAACGAGACAGAGCTTTAGCTGCGTCTTGGGTGGAAATGTTTCGAATGCTGTCGGAGGGGCGTGCTTTTTTAACCAGAGGACAAACTCACTCTGCAGGACTGAGGTCTTATGCTGACACAATTCTTAGGCGTCCACATTTTGATAGCAGCTACAAAGTGACCTGTCTGATGCCAAGCCATTGGGATAAGGAACGACTAAGGAGTATATCACTTTTTTCTTGGATTTGGGCAATTTGAAGAATATTTACAGTATTTTTCTCTTTCAAACTTGAGAAACGTAGTTCAAAGGTTTCTTTGATATCTGTGAGCAAATTAAAATGTGTGCATCAACTCCAGATAGGACCGATAGGAAACTGCAAAATAATATAATATAGTAAAAAAAAAAAAAAAAAACGTACAGATTGATACTTTTGTACGTTTGATGATGTCATGTGGAGAACCCTTTCAACTTTCCCTCTTCAATTTTCCCTGAGCCCCCGAGATTTGCCTGAGGGGAACGCTTACAAAAATGGCGGGGGGGGCACACAAAAAAAGGAAATTCTTAACTCCAAACATTCGGGCAATATTTGAGATGGAATCGCTCTCCTCAGCGGGACGGATGATAATATGGGAAAACAAAGAAGTGCAGCGTAAAAATGCTTCACTCTGATGACAAAAGCGGAGCATGATTACAGCTGTGGCTGTCATTAGCCAGGCTCTTTAATGTAATTGATGGAGTGGATTCTCATAGCGGACCTCAATAGACTGGGCAGGGTCTCCTCATTTGTTTGGACTCATCTGTATTCACTGCGTCTGTGTGTGTGTGTGTGTGTGTGTGTGGGTGTGTGTGTGTGCATGTGCGCGCAGATTTGTGCTTCTATATTTGCGTGCGATTGTGTGTGTGCGTGTGTTCTCGAACAAGGCAGAGCCAGAGTGTGTGATAATTACGACCTCAAACTCTTCAGACACTTACAGAAAAAGAGCAAAACAAAGCCTGGTAATCAGGCAGTGAGTGTGAGAGAGAGGGAGAACGAGAGAGGCATGTAGCCATGAGATGTCATACACCGCAAGTGTTTTTGTGAGATTTGGCTGTGTTTGTGTGTACGTGTGTGCCTACTGTGTCCCAGAAGTATCTATGTGCGTACGCGCGTGTGTGTGCGCGTGTGTGTGCGCGCGTGCGTGCGTGTGTGTGTGTGCGTGCATGCGTGCGTGCGTGTGTGTGTGTCTGTGCGCGAGACATTGTTTGCATTTACTCAAGGATCCCGACCCTTGTGAAATGACACGTTTTCTCTCTCGCTCACCACCCCCCCCCCCCCCATCCTTTACCCACACATTAGGTGCTTACAAAAGACAGAGCGCTAATGCATCATCTAATTGGGCGAGGCTCCTGCCTCTGCCTCTCCCTCCATCACTCTATTAGCTCAGTAATTACCCATATGCCTCGGCGAGGCGGGCGTCCAGATAATGGCCGCCTCAAGGGCCCTCGAGCGCGGCAGAGAGGGGCCGCAGTCTGTCGCCGCGGGAACACACGGCGAGCTCTCCAACTATTCCGTTTCGGGGGGGGGGGGGGTTGGGGGGAATGGGGGCTGGAAGTAGGAGGGGCGCTACAATGGAGAAGGAGTTTGGCAACTTCAGCCGCCCTAAAATGGGGAGAGAGTCTTTTTCTTTCAGGAGAGATGGAGGATGCTTCCGTTTGTGGTAAAGTTGTGTATGCACACCTACTGGGCGCCTGCGTTGTCACTGGGTGCTCGCGGCGGGCACTTCGCCACCTGCCCCACCCCATTTCTCGCCCAGTCTGTGGTTTCTCTTCTGCCGACCTTCCTCCCCGCGCCGTCCCTCTTTCTCCCTCCCGTCGAAATCTCTCTCATGCTTTTCCGCCGTTGACTACGGAGGCCGTGATTCGCCAATCTTCAATCTTCAGCCTCTTAATTGAAATCGCATAATCGCGGGCCGAATAGGATTGCATGTGCTCCGTTCGGCCGCTCCAGAAAGAACCCAACAAAGAAGCTTCTCAAATAATTCCCTGGGTCAGCCATCATATAATATGGCTTACAGTGATCTCCCTCTCTTTTATTGTCCCTTCGTCGCGCTGCCTCCCTCGCTCAATTTTGGGAGATCCTCCAATCTCTCCATCCATCCATCCTTCCCTCCCTCCCTCCCTCCCTCCCGGAGGCTGCTTTTTAGACACTCAGATAACCATTATCTGTTTTTTAACATCAAGATAAATACGTATAAATAGAGAGCCTAGTGGTAATGCTAATATATGCCCTAAGAGGGTCTAAGGCTGCAGATCTGTGGACTTAATCGGGGTTTTGCATCTTCTCTCAGCCTTTCAGAGATTTAGGCGATCACTGACCGGCCTGGGCAGGCCGAATTATCTTTGCGTATTGTGATAATCTGTTGGCATGCAAATGGCGGTGGACTATAAGGTTCAAGTAGGGGGGATTAGAGGAGATCGCACAAAAGCTGATGTAGGCGGCCTTCTCGGAAGGCCCGTGTGGTTTGGGGCCGGATGGGTTCGAACGTAGGGGGCCGAGGGGCCGCTAAGCGTCCATGGCACCCGTGCATGTCAGAGGTTCGCACACATACACACACACACACACACACACACACACACTAAATGACCAAATCGCCTTCACTTCCATCCTCTCCAGTCATGATAATTCCCCTCTTAAAATCTCCCCTCAGACCAACCACTGTGAGAGCGGGACCCAAAATGCACCAAAAAATACTGCCTGGCCGACTGACACTACAAATCCCAGAAACCTTTTAGGGCCACTTGACCAAGCGAAATCCATCTGAAGAGGATATTCACTGTCCATTACTTAGAGACTAATGTCCGGCTTTAATCAAACACTATTTATTTACACGTCTAAATACGCCCGGATCTTGGCTTCGACTATGATTGCCTTAATAAGGCTTTAGAATTACGAAAGCGCCCAGGCACGGTGGGCAAACTTTTTTTTTTTAATTGTTCGCTCCTGGCGCAACAACAGCACTTTGTGTCGGACTCTCCATGATTCTCTCCAGAGAGTGATAAAATCACTTCAGGTAAATGAGTGATCGGACTGGAGGACTAGTGAAGTGCAACTTAGCAGTCCTTTAGCGGCTCCGGTTTGCTAAATGGAGCCGTCGAGTTCTGAGGATGAGGAGGCTGAAGGGGTCAAGGGTCACCATGTGGACCAGCCATTGGGAGACTCTTGGAGGGGCGAACAGCCAATCGCGTTCCATCGCAATCCTTGACTCCCAAAACTGGAGATCTGACGAGAGAGCTGGGATTTCATTTCGACGGATCGCTTAGGCCTAATGAGAGGTAATTGAACAGTTCTACTCTCTCGACTGATTTGGTTGAAACCCTTGGTGACAGAAATAACAATGCGGCAGCTGCGCTTGTTCTCGCGGACGTGTCAAAATGTCTCCCTGTGCTCGTTCAAAAACCAAGCAAAGAAAAGCAGGCAAAAAAACAACTAGACCCGATGTCCTGAAGCACAGGGACATAACCAAAACCAGAACAAACGATCACGTTGGGTGAGGCCTCAATAAGTCATGCACGTGATCAGACAGAGTAGGAGGCTATCTTTCTTGCAGGATGAAAAGATGTGGTCACACACTCGGCTAGAGGGACACTCTGCGTGCCGTTCCTCCGGAGGTCAACAAGGTGTCCCCTCCCCGTGACCCAAGGCCCCAACTGAAGACAGGACCTCCACCCACAGATGCGCTTCACGTCATCAACCCTAAAAAAAGATGTTTCGTGCGGTCTACGCCACAATTTAGCTTTATTAGAGGCCAAACAACCCCCCCCCCCCCCCCAAAAAAAAAAACATCTTCTGGAAGCTTCTGTAGCATTGACAGAACTAATGGGTGGCTAATGTGGAGTCTAGCAAGGAGACCCACTATCATTAATTAAGGAGGCAAAGCATTTTTTGCCTGGCTTTCCTTTCGGCCCTGGCCTTTTCAAATCATCTTCCAGTAAGCAAGATTTCGAGAGCAGCTGTTTTCGTTATCTCCCCAATTAAAACGTGGGCAAGTGGACCGCCGTGGAAGGTCGCTGCCTAATTCCTTACGACAACAGCGTTTGTGATCCATGAGCGAGCAATGAGGACGCTAATAACGTACGATGAACAGCGGTCACGGGCTCCTCGATTGGTTCCGAGCGGAAGCAAGGACGGAGCCTTTCGCGAAAGTAATGAGCTCTAACTCAGAGCCCGGCCTGGCGCGGTGTGTGTGGTGTGTGGTGTGTGCATACGGCGCTCCTCACAGCGCGGTGAAGCTACGCTGACCCCACCATGGCGGGTTTGAAAGACTGTGTTTTTACCACACTGTGTACTTTCGGGGTCTTTTGACCACGAACCATTTCTCTCCGGAAGGGGGAAAGCAAAACGAGAGCCCGAGTCTGAAAGAAAGCGGACAAAGCCTCGATTACCATTCAGGAAGCACAATTAATCCGGCGAGGAAGGATCTTATTAGGCCGACGGAGAATGAGCAGACAATTTTTCCGGCCACTCAAAGTCCAGGAATGAATCAGCCACGGAATGCTTCGGCCCTCGAAAGCTGTTGAATGAATGGCCGAGACAGGCAGGTCTCTTAAGATCCTCTCAAGGTTACCGATGAAAGACCACAGGGTTTGAAACATATTAGGTTGATACTAACCAAGGAAGGGCTGCGTGGGTGGGTGGGTGGGTGGGATGTGTGTAAGAAGGGTTTTCAGAAGAGACCGAGACTTAGGGATGGAGAAGGAATTGAGAGGGGCAGAGTTTTGGAGCCACTAAGCAGATCAGTTTCTTTGTGTGCGGTCAACTGAAAGCCCTGGTCCTGAGACCTCATCCTCATCGTCTCAGGAGAAAGCTAATTCCTTCCCTTTCTTTCTCGCGAAGGATAAGAAGAGGCAGAAGAAAGTCTACCATTTGATACTTGATCCAGTTCATTACAAGTTTTGTTTTGTATTGTTTTTGTGTTGCTTCTGAAATGATTCCCTAATGCACCGCGGCCCTCAAAAATATAAATGCTGCATATCAAGGGATCGTATAACTTGAGCACTGGGGGATTTTGCGGGCACGAGAAGAACATTCCAGAGCACAGACGTCGTTCAAAAGACTGGACACAAACTGTAGCCGAACGGCAGATGTCACGGCCCTGTAACTGTCGATGACCCTTTTTGACTCCTTAATGCCGCGCTGTTGATGTTTACCGATCAATAATAAATCAAAAAAGACACGGTCAATAATCTGTTTTCCCAAACGATTTTTAATCACCCTTTCAAATATTTGCGCTGCCGCCCCACGGCTGGCGTGGAGTGGCGTCCTTTAGGATTCGAGACGGCCACAAACAACAGCGGGAGACAAGAGCAGCAGCCGTCGCGCTGAGGGACAAGATCAACAAACAGACGACGCAGAGACAGACCAGTTTGAGGACGAGAAAAAACACACACACACACACACACTAATCCTGACCCCACAGCTAATGCTAATGCAAATGCATGTTTATCAAATATGTAATCGACATTAGTTATAAAAAAAATGGTAATCTGCCGGCACTCTGCTCTTTGTTCCGTGATTGCGGAAGAGGGAGATTAAGATGAGCTTTAGTGCCGCTCCGATGGACGGGCGGATGAAGGCTTGATTAGTCGTAGATGTGTTTACCGTCAAGAAAAGGAGTGGGAGATTTTACGTAACAATACATTTCACTGGAATTCCACCACTTTCTTTCGGGAATGTGAGGTTTATGGAATACACCGAATTGAATATGAATAGGAGTCCTCTTTTGACGTGCGTTATTTCTGACACGGTTTTTCAATCAGACAGCACAGACACAATTCCTTCTGGAGGGTTGACTTGGACAAGGTTGAAAGTCAACCGGTTGATTTGTTATTTCAAAAAATGATTGTGAATCCAGGTGACGGTGGCACGTTGTAATCCCTCTGTCTGTTGACTGGGATGTGCAGAGACGCCTCCATTGTCTCTGTGTCGGCGTGTGTGTGTGTGTGTGTGTGTGTGTGTGTGTGTGTGTGTGTGGCGTCGGAGGAGGTTGGGGTGTGTTGTCTTTGGTGTTTAGCGGTTGCGGGGCGCTCGGCAGTTAAATGTTTACCGGAGGACGCGGGGGCACTCCCCTTGCCAGTCGGCGGCTCCCCTGGGCACGTGGAGGAGAGGTAACCTATTTTCATTGGCAAGGTTGAGCAGTCACACACACACTGTGTTTGTGTTGTTTGATTGCACCCCTCTCCCCCTCTCTCTCTCTCCCTCTCCCTCTCCCTCTCTCTCTCTCTCTCTCTCTCTCTCTCTCTCTCTCTCTCTCTCTCTCTCTCTCTCTCTCTCCTATCCTGCCCCCCCTCCCTTTTCCCCCTTTTTTTCCCCAAACTACTTTTCCTCCCTCCGGTTTAACTTTCTAGTTGCCTTGTGTCTCCCTTGCTCTCTCCCTCCAGGTCTCTCCCTCCCTGTCTTGCCCCGTCTCTGTCACGCGGGGATGAAAGAGAGGTCTCGCTGTGCTGTGTGTGTGTGTGTGTGTGTGTGTGTGTGTTGGCCCTGCTCACTCCCCGGGTCTGTTGTTAGTAAATGAGGTCGTTAGAAGACACTCTGACCTAACCAAAGGCATTTTGTTCTCTCTCTCTCTCTCTCTCTCTCTCTCTCTCTCTCTCTCTCTCTCTCTCTCTCTCTCTCTCTCTCTCTCTCTCTCTCTCTCTCTCTCTCCCTCTCTCCCTTTCTCCATCCTCCGTTCCTCGGCATAAAAATACACCTTTGATGTAACGGAACAATCGTGGAATCATAATTATATGTAAAAAATGCCCGGCCATTTGGAGGGGAGATTACTTGAGGGGGAGGGTTTCTTGGTGGTCTGTGTATTTGTTTCTCAAGTTTAAATTGCCATCTTAG
>CM030185.1:4458099-4460599 GCA_017639675.1 Aplochiton taeniatus | reverse complement strand
AACGCTCCGGAACCGCTAGCACGCACACACAAAAAAAAAAAAGTCCGTGGCATTGCAAACGTCAAAGATAGAATCAACCTGTTTACTCAGAAGGGTCGAAGGTGAAGTTACTAGACGTTCGTTAAACAAACTATAGTCGCCGTTGAGTGTTTCATGTCCGTTGACCCAGTTGGTTATCATGGGTTTCATGGTTCATCACAGCCGGTTAAAGCTTGGTGCTTCACTCTGTTTTTCCCCACCATTGTTTCAAAGGAGAAACGCCATAAGCAAAGTGTAGGACACGTCCGACCAATCCGAAATACCCGTGGGCTCTGAGGGGTTTTGTGATTGGTCGAAACACAGGATGGGCTTCGGTCGCCGTTCAACTGAATCCGATGCACCTGGCGTGTGATAACACTATCATCATCAGGAGACGTGGATGTGACACACATTAATTTCCTCTGTGGACGGACAGAGGCGGGGAAAGAAAGAGGGGGGGGGGGGGGGTGACACAGATGACAGACAAGTGTCCTGAACAGACAGCCTCGCCTTGAGCCCTGCTGGAGTGTATCTGTGTGTGTGTGTGTGTGTATCTCCTCAAGCCCAGCAGCTGTGTATAGGTAAACCACATAGCACCTGCCTCCATTGTGTCTCTCCTCCAAACACACACACACACACACACACACACACACACGCACCTCCCCTGAGCATACAACACCCAATACTGAGTAAAGATGAAGAAAAGGCCAAGCCCTGTGCAAGGCAAAGCCTATTCAAACACAGCCTGTATACCAACCGTCTTTTCTCCCTCTAAGCCTTGGTGGTTCCTCAAAGCCCGGCAGGCCATTGTCGCTCCCTGCTTTTGTTGCCCGGTGTTTGAGCAGGCCGACGATGCCTGGGACGGCAATGATGAGGACGGACGGCAGGGACTAGGGACGGGGACGGGGATGGTCGGAGGGGCGGCAGCTGCTGCGGCTGGGTTGAGAGACGGACACAATGCGCCTGTTTGCTCAGAAGAGGTGCGGGACAAGGTTCAAAGTGAGGGCTGCTATATGCTGACAGACTTACAGCGTGTGTGTGTGTGTGTGTGTGTGTATGGGCATAGAAGGTGTGTGTGTGTGTGTGTGGGCATAGAAGGTGTGTGTGTGTGTGTGTGTGTGTGTGCCAGACGGGTGTGTCAATAAGACTATCTGCGAGAGATGTTTCAGGTTTGTTTGTCTTCTTGCGAGTCATTTGTTTTGGGGATTAGGCAAATGACATGCAAAACCAGTGGCGCTAATGGATTCTTCCGTGACTCGCTTCCCCACCGCTCGACTTCCACTTGACCTGAAGTGTCTCCTGGCCCCGCGGTGCGTGGGGGTCGCCTGGGAACCCACACCAAGCCCCCGTTTTCCTTTTTAGAGCTGACACTCTTCAATGTAATTGGCCCAACCCGGCTCGTCTTAAACTGGACCCCTGGGTGCCCCCCGGCGTTAATCTCCCTGTCGCCGTCGGCGCGGCAACAGAGGCGTGGCGGCAGTCGGGGCGACCCCCGCGCGCTCCTCTTAGGCGTCCCCGGGCCCCAGATGCTCGGGGCGGCTCCTTCTCCCGCCGTGGGGGCCAAAGGAGGTTAATGCACTCAGAGGAGGATGAGCAACCAGCTGTTAGCCTTCCTGACGTTTGAAAAAAAATCCCTCCTCCCTCCGTCTTTCGTCCCCCCGCCCCCCCCCCCCCATCCCTCAGCTCGGTGGCTCACTCTTAGAATAAGAAAGTTCAGGCGGTGGTGGTGGGGGGGGGGGGGGGAAATCAAATGGATAAACATCTGCTGGGAGCATTTCAGTGCATCCGAGAGCTTCTTAACTCTTCTCTACTGACAATGTGGCCATTTTCTGGACAGAAGGGTGGCTTAGCGGGACATAAGAGGAGATAATGGCTGGGGGAAGGACTTGGGAGGGAGGAGGGGGACTCTGCAAGTGCAAAGTCAGGGGGTCCGTATAGAAACGTGGTGTGTGTTTGTTTGTTTGTGTATGTGTGTGTGTGTGTGTGTGTGTGTGTGTGTGTGTTTGGGGGGATTTGACTGAGGAAGATAAAGCAAAGTGGTTTGGTAAACAATGCCTATAGGCATTAGCATGGGATAATCTCATGTCTTTATTTAGTTGAAGATGTAGGTTACAAGGGTGTGCGTGTGTGTGCAAGCATGTGGAAGCCATTGTCAGCTGAAGAATGTATGTATGACCATGTAGCCATACCATCACAAGATCATTTGGTAAGTGTCTTGTGGTGTGCAATTGAGGCTTTTCTGCTGTGAGGGAAGCTGTTTTTATAGCAAGCCAAATAGTTAGAGTATGTTTAGAATATAGAGGATTCCCCAAAAGTTGTTTCTAAAACAGTTCGCTTTATAACTTTCTCCCTTCAAAATACCACTGCAATTACCAAGTCAAACATTATTGAGAGCAAAAAGTATCAAATACATTCACAGCTTCAAGCTACTAGGTCTTCTAAGCTAGCTAGCTGGCTAATTTAGACCATAAAGTGGCCGTTA
>CM030185.1:4440599-4453099 GCA_017639675.1 Aplochiton taeniatus | reverse complement strand
ATCAGTGAGAAGAGGGGAGGGGGGGGGGGGGGGTACAGGAGGAGAAGGGATATTGAGGAAGCCGGGCTTGATTTCGAATGTATTTGAGGGTCTTTCATGGGCAGGGGCTCGATTTGGAGAGAGTGGGCGGGTCAGGAGGTCGAAGACGGGAAGGCGGGGTGAGTGTGTGTGTGTGTGTGTGTGTGTGTGTGTGTGTCAGTGTATGAGTGTGGGGGTTAGGGGGGGGAGGTGACGGTATTCAGGGAGGTAGTTGAGGTCGTTCATTTGATTTATGACTTCTCTGCCTCTCAAACAGTGGGGACTGATAGACTATGGAGGGTACAGAAGAGGAAGCGGAGCAGGGAAGGGGGGAGGGGGGAGAGAAGGAGGGGGGGACAGGTGGGGCCTCGGACATGCTCTTTTGATTTATGACAAGGGTGATTTATGCCTAGGGATATTACCCCTCGGAAAAAGAAAAAAAAGTCTGGTGGCTCGTCTGAAGTTGTGTTTTGTTACATGTCTGACGGGCAGAAGTGATTTGGCCCTCCTTTTGTTTCCAGTCGCTAACATGAAGAGGGGTCGCCTTTATTGGAGAGGCAGGAAGCCGACGGGTGATTGGTTTATAATGACTCAAAGCCCAAAGAATCACTTGAAAGCTGATAAACATGTCATCTAAAACGACACCATTGGCCAAAGTCTTATCCGAGGTAAAATATACACATATGTCATATTTTCCTGAAAGATAAGTCTTTCTTTGTATGGCGGTGTTGACATGTTGATATAGTGGAGTGATATCTTTCCTTAGACCTCAGCGTGCACAATGATGTAACTTTCGCTTTTGTGAAGACCTTTTTGGGTGTACCAGAGTGAACTCAAATGTCAGTAAATTCGCCACACGCAGTAAAACATTTACCACTTCCTCCCTTTCAGGCTCAGGTTGAAACTTTTCTGTTTGCCATACAATTAGTTGACAGTCCATGATGGAGGAAGATAAATGTTGAGTGGGGTTATCAACATACACAAAGTTTGTTGCAGGGAAAGAAGTGATTAGACTCAAGTTGAATCGTTTGGGTCCAGCGGTTTCCTTGGAGACCGCAACCCAACCGGTCCTTTATCCCGACGGGCACGCTCAATGGCCACTCGGGGCAATTCTTCTCCAGGACAACGTGTTGAGAGACAAGAGGTAGTGCACTACAGACACACACACACACACGCACACACACACACACACACAGAAACACAGCTGTGGCTGCGACCACTTATCTCGGATATCCCAGCCAGTTTGTGCATTTGACCTTGCGAGCGGGCGAGCGTGCGTGCGTGCCTACACCAGAGGATGTGTGTGCCTCTAACCCCGTGCTGCGCGGCAGGGGCGACACACGGACTCAAGGAGGTGACAGGAAACAGCGAGGTCAATCATGGCGGAGGACCTCTGGTTGGCCATCTTGCTTTTGGAAGACATCAATCATGGCCAACAACTTCAAAGGCCTTTGTTTGACGGAGAAAGCGCTGAGGTTATCGGCGGGCCAGAGGCAATTGCCTGTAGAATGGGGGCTCGTCCAGGCCCTGATAAGACGCACACTGAGGGCAACTCCCATTCTTCTGGCGGTCTTTGTGAGCGCGCGGGAGACGAAACCCGGGATGTTTTTTCAGGCCCTGAATTGTATCACACCGACAGGACACCTCGGCCATGTTGACGGCCACTTTGCCCTGCCAACAGCAACAGCAACGCCATTGTTGGTGTTCCTCTCTGTGGAAGGCTCCCCACGTCTGGCGGGTTAGAGGCTTCTGAGGGGGGGGGGGGGGGGGGGGGCATGGGAGCAGAAGGTTAGACACACACTCACCCAGCCGGGCACACGATGGATATTGACGTCGTGGACAAACACGCCTTTGAATTATGTCTGTCAAGCGGACACCCCAAGGTTAAACGGTGTTCAGGTCACGGGGCTCTCTTTCCTCGTCAAGCGCTTTGTGTCGGGCCGCTCGCTCGCGAAGCAACCTCGTTCTTCCTCTCATCTCCCCCCCCCCCGCCCCCCCCTCCGTGCGCACGTGGTCGCGTAAGTCACCCTCACGGTTTGAGTCTGTTCCACCAAGGAGAGACGAGAGATAGAGGGGGAGGGGGCGGGAGGGGGGGGTAGTGTCTGTAGGCCTAGACAGTTATTGCTAATCACCAGCAACGGGGAGGCTAACGGTGGCACACTCTCCAGCCCTCGCTCATGGCAGCCGTGTGATCTCCGCGCGGTAACCTTGCCCGCGGGCCTCTTTTGTCTGCGCGGCCGCACACGGCTGGCTTCATCCCCTCTCCGTTATCGAGCACGGGGCCGGAGTGAGGAGGGGAGTGTGTGGAGGAAAGAGAGGGGAGGGAAGAGCAAGAGGGGATGGGGAGGGGGGGGGGCTAAATCAATGGCAAATCGCTGGCACCGTTCACAGGACAGTGACCGTAGGCCCAGTCTGTTGCGACTAAAATGCCCCCACTCCCCCTTCCCTCCTTCATTTCCAACCCAGCTCCCTTAAATGCGCCCCCGCCCCCCCCACACACACACACTCCTAACCCCTCCCGCCTGATTGACACTTGAAAGGTGGCCGAGGACAAGGCCGGAGGCGATGTTCCGCGCTCTGGAGCCCTCCGTGCGGGGGAACAGCTGGTGACATCTGCAGAGAGGCCCACAAAAGGCAGTTGAAAGCCCCGTGCCTGTGCCCCCTCACCCCTCCCCTCCGCTCGCCTCCCTCCCTGTTCTCCCTCCAACATCAGTCCCGTCTCTCTCCCCCTTCTCGGCAACTGTGTCTCTTTTTCCCGCTTTCTCTCTCTCAGATGTCCCCCCCCCCCCCCCATTCTCCTCAGAGCCGTCCCTTTCGTCTACAGCAGTGACACAAGCGCTTTTGAAACACACACACACACACACACACACACACATCCCTTTTAACTTGAAGAGCTCCTGTTTTGGTCCGCGTGTATCCGTGTTCGCGAAAGGGAGGGAGGAAAAGGGAGACGGAGAGAGGGAGAGAGGGAGAGACGGAGAGAGGGAGAGACGGAGAGAGGGGGGAAAGACAACGCCTGCTTGTTGTACAACAACCAAACAGCAACCGGTCATGCTTTTCGTTCTTTATTTGTCTCTGCTTTCCCTTTGGTGGCATCTCTCTGTGGGTTTTGATCTCTGGGCTGTATTGATATCTATGCCCCCCCCCCCCTCTCTGTTAAAAGCTGCCTTTTAAGGGGGCCTGTTGTCCCCCTGGTTCCATCGCATTAGCCCAGCTCAGCTCACAGCGAGTGCTTGCGAAACGGAAGGGGGTATCGACTCTTAAAAAGGACCCGAGCGCACACACGGACGAGACACACACCGCCTGCAGGAATGTCAAACCCCCGACCCGTCCCCCCCTCCCTCGCTCCCTCTCTGTCTGTCTCTCTTCTATTTTCTTTTTCCTCTCGTGGCGTTGACACTCTCCGTTTCTTGTCCTCCTGGTTTTGTCCTCCCTCTTTCCGTCCCTTTCTCTCTTTTGCTCTCCCCTCCTGTGTGCTCAGGACACCAGGAACACTGCGCAGCAGGACTGGGAGAGATTCAAAGACAGAGTCAACCTTTTCCGATGGTCTTTTACTTCTGACGGAATATCAGACGTCGAGTTACCCCAATATGGCCGCTTACTTTTGCTAGGCTATTTATATTATAGCGTCTTGAAGGATTCGTTCGCACTCTTGCGGGTCTGTAAAAGTTGGAGACGATTCAGACCAGAAATCTACCCTGTGACGCTCATGACGTTACCATCCCAAAATGTTCCTCTCCTCTTTTCAACGTCCAATTTACCACTGCTCGAATGAAAATGTTGACTTCTTGTTGTCTTGTATCAGGGGGGAACATTTAACCTGCGCACCCTTTTCTCTTCTTCCTCTTGTAAGGATGGTGGCAGGGGTCAAAAGGTCGGTGGGCGGCGGGTACCTTCCTAGCATGAATATTTCAGCGGCTTGTGAAGCCTTCCTTTCAGGGAGCGCACCCCGCTGACTGAAGGTTTCTTCAGGGCCCGGGCGCAGGCTGACGGACAAGCACAAAACAGCCGTCAAGCTCCAGCCGGTGCAGTGGCGCACAGCTTTGAACACGGTGCGTGTGCGTGCGTGCGTGCGTGTGTGTGTGTGTGTGTGTGAGAGAGAGAGAGAGAGAGTGTGTACAATAGAATGAACGAGAGGGAGACTGTATGTGGATTTGTGTTTGTGTGAAGGGCCAGAGCAGCCCCCCCCGCGGTCTCCATTGTCAGACTAACCTGAAGTATGAATGGACAGGGAGGAAAGAGTGACAGAGGAAAGCGCAGAAGGCGGTAAAGTGAGCTATCGACCTCTCAATCGAGGGGCGAGTAGGCGGGGGGCACGGGGGGGGGGGGGGGGGGGGGGGGGGGTAGTCATGCGTGTGAGTGTTCATCAGATGTTGGTTTGCGCTGAATAACACTCTGGATACAGAGAAGTAATTATATGTAAAAAGTAAATAAATAAAAAAAAGTACAAATATTTGAATCGCTGTGTTTAAATGCAGGTATGTCAAGCAGCCATGTTTGTGTACATGAGGTGGGCAGAGTGGTTTAGCTCATGTCAAAGCAAAGTGACAGTGTGTACCCAACCACAGTGCCCATCCCAGATGTCTGCCAGGCCCACACTCTTCCCTGCAGCGTAACATGAAACAGGATTCCCCCGACGATAATATTTAGTTTCAGGACCTGCCAACGCGTCCTGCCTGTCCCCCCAAACCCCCCGCATCCCCGCCCGAACCACCCCTGTCCGTGATCCCCTCCAAGACAAAGGAGGAAGGAGCAGGATAGGGGAACACTAGCTTCTTGTTATTATGACACGTCGGTAACCTGAACTACTTGGAAGACTTCTCCTGTCATCCCCGGCCTATCCCCAGGCAGGAGGGGGGCGTGGTCCAGAGGTCATGACACCCCTGCCCCCCCCCCCCCCTCCCCGGACAGATAATGTTTGGAACTGTCCAGGCACTGTTGAAATTTGAATGGAATTACTTTATAGGCTGAACTGGCAAGGGCCTTTGTGTTGGAGTCTTTGGAGGCCTTCAATACAGATTAGTCCGGGGTCGGACCATTCATGATACTGTGGGGCGGAAGTTTTGTGTTTAATGGCGATGATTACCACAAGAAATTGAGCAGGGCAGTTGGCAAATTCAAGAGTACAAGGCAATGCTAACCAAATGAATAACAGAAATGTGTGTGGAACTTCTACAAGCTTGCCTTTTTATGTCATTCCCCAAAACAACATTAATGTTGCATTATGACAATAAGTCGACTAGTCTATCCTTACTGCTTTCACCAGTGTTCTTGGGCAGCCCATTATCCAGAGATACTTAGCTCGTGCAGGTACGGCTGTCAAACAAAGAGCACCTGTGACTTTAGACCTCTGGCTCCGACATACACCCCCGTATATTTTAAAGTTTTTGAACATTTCACGGCGCACTATTAATATTCGAACGCCGTCGTCCGTGGCGGGGTTCAAAGGCGCACGGCATGGCGCGCGAGATGACAGGTCGGCTGTGGCGCCGGCGCGAGCCAAGAAAGTGACAGCGGCGCGGCCGCTCTCTCTTGTTAACGAAATAAATAAATGCCTTGTGAAAAGCCAATAAGCGGCGGGCAGGGAAACGGAGCCAAGGATCGGCGCGTCAAAAACAAACGCCTCAGCCATTAATCTCTCTCTTGCTCTCTTCCCACTTCTCTCTCTCTCTCTCTCTCTCTCTCTCTCTCTCTCTTGCTCTCTTCCCACTTCTCTCTCTCTCTCTCTCTCTCTCTCTGCCGCTCTCTCTCTCTCTCTCTCTCTCTCTCTCTCTGCCGCTCTCGCTCTCTCTGTCTTTCTCTGTCTCTCTTCCTCCCTCCTCTGAGAGAATGACTGCCATAGATGTATAATTCACGGCGCTTTGGCTTTAGAAGCAGCGGTTCTGTCGGAAAACACGTTGACAGCCAAGTTAGCAGCACCCTCCCATTCAACTCAGCCACCTGTTCATCAGGGAGGAGGGGGTGAGGTGGGGGGGGGGGGGGGGGGGTGGTAATAGGGGCGCTTGATTTATATTTTATTTCTCCCCCCAGTTTAGATGACTTTGTTGAGCAGTCGCAGAACCGGCTCTCTTCATGCATTAAAGATGACAACTTAAAGGTACCCCATAGGCCGCGATATGATTGAGCACTTAGGCGCCCAGCACTTTTTTTCCTAATAGTTAGGACTGCTTGTGTCAGCGCTGCTTGGCAAAACCAAGTGTGTGCTATTGTGTTCAATCCTGGCGAAAGACTTCCACCAGACGATAACTAATGGGCATTTAAGTCCCACTGGAGAACTTCATGGATCCACCTAAACAGAGATATAAATCACGGAGTAATGCACATAACCAGATCATACGTAAAGCAATTAGCCATACACTGAAATCATAATTACAGACTGTACAGAGGACATTGGTAAGAATCTGTATCGTTTGCTTTACTGTATGATTAGTTACTACCACTACATAATTATTATTATTATTTATACAGAATTATTCATATTATTTATACAGACACTGACTGAGGCTACCTCTCTTTTGCAGAGGTACCTTGAATACGAAATGCAAAATAAAATAAAACGACAAAAGAAAAGAAAACATTTTAAATAAACCAATAATATATGGTTGTATGTATATATATAAATATATATATATTTTTTATATTATATATATATATATATATATACAGACAGACATATATATATATATATATATAGAGATAGATAGATAGATAGATAGATAGATAGATAGATAGATAGATAGATAGATAGATAGATAGATAGATAGATAGATAGATAGATAGATAGATAGATAGATAGATAGATAGATAGATAGATAGATAGATAGATAGATAGATAGATAGATAGATAGATAGATAGATAGATAGATAGATAGATAGACATTCATATATGACTATATATCTGTGTGTGTGTGTGTGTGTGCACGTGCGTGTTTGCCTTCTATCCACGCGTTACACACGTGCACATATGCCCGTGCGCATCACCGCCTTCTATCAGGCCGTGCGTTTTGGTCGGAGGCCGGGAGGAATAACAAGTCCGGGGTCTTGGCAGCGCCTTGCCCTGGGCCCATCTGCACCCCCTCCGCGTCACTTTCCTCTGGGTCTCCTCGCCTGATGACGAGGGCTGTCAGGGACTCTTTAACCTCCTAACTGCTGCTCCCCACCGGCCCTAATCACACGTTAATGACATCAGGAGGACCCCAGGGCTGGCCCGCGCGCTGCCTGAGCCCGCCCGGCGCCCGCGCACAGCCCAATTAGCAGCAGGCGGCCGCCGCTAACCGGCGCCGCGCCGGACCGGGAGGTCAGGGAGGGGGGGCCGCCGCGGAGGCCACGGGGTTGGGATTCAGAAGGAGAGCAGCTCAGGGAGCAGAGGGCATGCTGGGAATAATTGGGAATGGGAGCGGGGGGGGGGGGGGGGACGGGGGGGGGACGGGCGGAGATCGCTGTGTTATGTGGAGCTCATATCAAAGTGGCGTGGGGATTGGGTGGTGGTGAAGGGTTGCCGTCTTTCGTACTTCTCCCAGCAAACTGACAGCGGCGTCGACTAGGATGATGGAAATGATTCCTGTCCGACCCCATTTTTTCCCTCTCGTGGCCCAACAGAATTGTCAATCCTCACCTGCAATCTAGGCGGGGGTGAGTGTGGGAATGAGTCTGATGGTGGTGTGTGTGAGAGAGTGTATCTGAGTGTGTGTGTGTGTGTGTGTGTGTGTGTGTGTGAGTGTCTACCTGATTACTATGCACAGGGAATCTAGTTGCCAAGCACCTCTGAGTGGGAAAACTATTCATATTTCATCAAAATGTCTTTGATTTCTCTTAGATGCGCGCACACACACACACACACACACACACACACACACTCCCACATGCATGCTGCTCGCCCAGTCCTGTCCTCTTGTAGTAAGTGTGTGTGTGTGTGTGTGTGTGTGTGTGTGTGTATGTGTGTGTGTGTGTGCGTGTGTGCCCGTCTGTGTGTTTGTATGAAATATTAACAGGCCATTTGCTCCCCCTGCTCTACTGTTTGAGATCTGGATGTTGGCCCTGCGTCTCGCGGCCCCCTCTTTGAGGCCATCTGGTGAGCCCAGGCACCGAGGAGGGCTCCAGGAGGGGGCCCCTGTCACCCAGGCAGGCCATCCCAGAAAGTCAGCCGTCACCCTGGGGAGCCCACCGTTGGACCTGCTGGGTGACGGGCCATCAAAGCTCCCCAACCTGCCAGAGTAGCTGTACATGCTACAGGGGTCCCACTGATCTGGAGAGACACGGGGTGGCACTGCCCGGGGACCGAGGCCTTCTTTGTGCCACTTCTGAGGGGTTGTTTTCCCCTGCCGTCGGCCCGCTGTTTGTGTGCCGGCTTTGTAGATGGCCGTGCGGTCACAGAGCACTTGACTGCACGCCCAGGGTGTGTCTCATGGGAGTCGCCGGCTCTTTTCTTCTAAAGGCTCATTTTAACATTCCTCTTCGAGCGTTGTTGTTTTTTTGGGGGGGGGGGGGTCCTCTTGGACCTAGTTCAGTGTTCCAAGAAGGAGCAGCGAAATGAAGCCTTAACCGACGTCTGACGTCGAACGTCAAGACGCAAGTGAGCTGGTCAGGAGATGACCAGGCACCATACCAACCTTCCAGCCGTTTAAACAACAACGACTTTCCTCTGAAGCACTCGAGCTTGCCGGGGTGACATGGATGCCTACTACCAGGCGCACATGTATTTCCAGGTACATATTAGAAATAGAGAGAACTCAAGTCGTATTACTTTATTAATAATAACGTAGATCAGTCCCTGTAAATTGCAGTCAGTAGTTCTGCTTCTGGGTAGTAGGTTGCCAAAATGTACATTGACTATTGGGGTAATTGGACCCACTTTGATGCGTGCGGGCCTCTTCACGTCTGTGTGTGTGTGTGTGTGTGTGTGTGTGTGTGTGTGTGTTGACATTTGATGTCCTTGTTTTGGGTAATGGCTTTGTCCCTGGCAGAGCACTATGGGTTAGTGGGTGTCTTACGATGCCCCTGGGTTAAGGAGGGCCGCATTAGCCCCACTGCAAACTGATTACACATCAGACAGCTGGTGCGCGCATGCACACACACACACACACACACACACACGTTCACATCAGCACAATTAGCATAATTGAAAATACAGAAATTAGAGCCAGGAACAGTCAAAAACCATTAAGGAGAAAGTATATTTGTATCAAGGTTTTGTACGCGATAAATTATGTCCAGAACTGCTATTTTGAAAAGTATAGCAGCAAATAGGATTTATTTCAAACCTCCCCGTATTTATGATCAAATGAACTTCTTTTGATGAATTTAATAATCAATTGCATGATGATTTAAAAGGAGACAAAATAATAATGAAAGTGTGTAATGTTTGTATAATTCCATTTTGAAATATGCACTGCATATCCTGTGTTAGCAGAAGGGGAGAGTAGGGCTGTGTGAAGCTAGGACGAGCAGAATGATCACACACACTTCACACACACACACTTCACGCCAGACCAACTTTGCCCTCCTCTACTGGCCATGCCAGGGCTCCTCTAGCAGGCTGGGGAGTCAACAGTCACACACACACACACACACACACACACACACACACACTAAAGCACGGTATACATGCAAAGCAATAAACAAACGCATGTTTACAAACTGTTATTCACTCATGTGCGCACACACATACACTTACAGACTTTTGCACTCTTTCTCTCTGGCTCACTCTCGTACTCTCACACATACACACACACACACACACACACACACACACACACACACACACACACACACACACACACACACACACACGGTGTATTGGCCCTCCTCTGCTTGGCAGATGCATGCCAGGCTAACTGTGCCATGTGTGTGTGTCCATGTGTGACACTCACTGCACCTGGGGCCCTTACCATAAAATACAGCCATCAGCGGAGATCTTATTCAAGCCCAACACACAGTTACCATACACTTGAAGCAATTTAACCATTTAAATAGATTCAATTCCATTCATTATTGGTGTTTTAGATTTTGAGTCAGTTGTTAATATTTGTTGTGTAAGCATAGGATTCTGATATACTGTAGTTAGAAAGAATTTGTTGTAATAATTTTAACATAGTTATTATAGATATAGATAGATAGATAGATATTTAGCAAACTAAACATAGTAGATTTAAGAGTTTTCTGTCTAATCTAAATAATTATGTCTAAAGATCATTAGACAGTGTTATAGTAAAAAATTATAATTCCTAATAATTATAGACACTGTGCAAACCCACACATCACCATGGAATTCATAGGATTTGTGTGATTTCAGTACATCTCAAACAAAAAAAAATTTAACAAATGAGAAAACCCAGCACCAACTTCATGTCAATCATATATATATATTTGTTCCAAAACATAGATATCGACCTTCCAAAAGGTGACACTTGCTTTCATAAGAGGATTTCTGACATAAAATAAAGAATCCTAATAATACATGTTAAAATAAACAGATAACGCTCGGCCTTTTAATTACAAAATCCCCACACTTCTCCTGAATAAATCCTTTTCATTTTCAGATATTAGTCCATAAACATATTTTGAAATTACACTCTTCGTCTGTATATATTTTTAGACTATGCATAGTATATATATATTCCTATACATATATTAATAATATATATTTTATATTTACTGCCTTTATATTCGTGCAGCGTTTGTTTGTGTGTCTCTCTATCGTTCATGCTTTTCAGAAAGCGGAGCCCACTAAGGATCCCGGGGCTCTCTCCTGGTCTGTCTGTGTGGTGGCATTAGGACCCGGGCTGTCAGCGCTCTCTGTGCATAAATATGGTGTCCGGTTACCATGTCCTGTGAACTACAGGGGAGAGACGGGGAGGGAGGGCCTCGGAGAGAAACCACAAATGGCTGCTGGAAGTGGAACACCGATGAGAAGAATGGATTTGATAGTGTGTGGATGGAGTGTTGTGGTGTTGGATTACGCACCTCGAAAGGGGCAAAACACACACACACACACACACACACACACACGCGCGTTATTAAATCAGTCTCAAAGAAAGGCACCAAATTCACAGGCTACAACAGCTTTTTAACCCAGAGATACGCTGAGACAAACAGTGAGACTGTTACTCTGGACCAAATCGTGGGAATACATTGCATGTGTTGATCTTTATATGTTGTAGAGAGACAGTAAAGGGGAATATATATCACAGTAGCTTTAATATATATTTATATGAAAGTTACTGTGATGGGTTAGGGTTAGGGTTAGGGTTACAGCATATATGGTTATATATATATATAGATAGATATATAGATATGTATATATATATATATATAGAGAGAGAGAGAGAGAGAGAGATCGAGAGAGAGAGAGAGAGAGAGAGAGAGACTGTATACGTGTATATATAAATATATATATATATGTATATATATATATATATGTATATATATATTCTAAAGTTACTGTCAAATTCAAATTCACACACCTCTCATAAATTAAGCCATTGTTTTGTCCTCCATGTAAATGGCCTCCCATCAGGATGGGAACAGCATAATCCCAGATTAGGAGAGCACACGGTTTAGGGGACACCCACCCACGTACAATGAGCCTTTGTCCATGCATTTGCGTGCGGTGTCTGTGAATCATTGTGTTTGTTTACTGCACCCCTCCAACACCTGCAAAAGGAGGCTAAGTGCTCACATTGTCAAGTATCTAGGTCTGTTTAAGACAATAGCAACAATTTATAGTTGGAACCATTTACCAATCTCATCAGAAGCCTCATAGCTTGATAAAGGACTAGCTTGATAAAGGAAAAGATGTGACCAAAAGTAGTACCGATTGTCTCTAATTGGATTCCCCGACCTTCAGAAAGCTCCTGATTTCAACCCATGGTCCCAGGTTGTGATTGGACAGTACATGAAGCGGCCATTATGTTGTGTTTTAATTCACTGTGCAAGGTTCATGATCTCACACACACACACACATTGTTCGCCGCCTAATATTTAACTCCCGCCCTCGCTCCATATGATCCAGTGATTGGTATCGCTCAATGGGGGGGCTGTGCGGGGTCTCCCAACATAAGTGCAGGGGCCCCGGGGCCCTCATAGTTCTTGGCCACTCATGCAAGAGAATCTGCAGGTCACAGAGGGGACTGAAAAAAAAACTCACAAGTTGCCCTCTGTGACAGATGTCCTCAGAAAGATTTGCGCCCCCCCCCTCCCCCCCCTCACACCCCGCACCCTCCCACCCACCCCACTCTCTCCTCTTTTCTCACCCTTCCATCACCCACTTTATCCATTATCTCGCTCTCTCTCTCTCTCTCTCTCTCTCTCTTCTCTCGTTCTCGCTTTCACTCTCTCTCTCCACGGTAGGTCTGAGCTGGGAGAGGGCAGTGAGCAGAGGGAGGTCCTTGGTCTGCTTAGCCTACTTCCCAAGTCTGCCATGGGATGTGGGTTGCGTGGGATTGCGTTTGTATGCGAGGAGGAGGGGGTGGTTGTGTGTGTGT
>CM030185.1:4408099-4435599 GCA_017639675.1 Aplochiton taeniatus | reverse complement strand
AGACCGCTTCAGTCTCCACCTCAGGACAAAGCGGACGTGCCCCTGTACCAGAAAGTCCTCCGCTCATCCAAACAATGGATCTAGTCCGACACAGGTGTCACGCGCTGTCATTTCGACTCAATTTAGCCCGTGGCTAGAGCGTGGTGGTTTGGGCGGCACACACGCGCACACACGCACACACACGCACACACACGCACACACACACACACACACACACACACGCACACACACGCACACACACGCACACACACACACACACACACACACACACACACACACACACACACACACACACACGCACACACACGCACACACACACACACACACACACACATACGCACACACACACACACACACACACCCAGAGGACTGGAAGAAAGTGCCAATGAGCGCGTAGACTAGAAAGATTCCGTCAGCAGATTCTCTTCGGCGGTAAGAACAGCCCGGGGGCGTCTTTGTGTCGGCCTTTTAATGCCTTGACCGTGTCTTTGCGTTCGCTTGAGCCCGTCTACCTGACTTCTTCAGCTGCCCGCAGTGTGTGCATGCGTGCGGACTTGTGTCGCTGTGAGGGCACGTGCGCGCGACTCCGTGGCTTGTCTACGAGCCCTGAGCAGGTTTTATTTCTGTGTGGGTGAGTGTTAGGCGGGCATGGAATCTTTATCTCATGACAATGGCCTCTCCAAATAGATGTGTGCGCCTCTATTCTTGGCCCCTCAAGGTGCATCAAGCCTTCTGGTAGACCCACCAAGGCATAACCAGAGTTAAGGGGAGCTTTGGAAGACCTTTGGCGTGGGTTTGAAGGGATAGTTCAACTTTTGGGGGAAAATAAGATATATTCCTACTCATCCCTCACTAGATGATATCAATGTTATAATGACTGTACGTCCAATAATGAGTTATTTGATTCATGTCGACACGACATGTGAAATACAGAAGATACAACATGTAAATAACACAGCGTTGGAGTTTTTCTAAGGTGTGTTTTGTCACTTTTGATGGAGCCATGCTAGCTAGTGCTATCGGCTTGAATACATTGTGCTAAGCTAGGCTACATTCACCGACCTACTTACCTAAATAGCTAATTATTGGACATGCAAACAAACTTGCCTTGTCTGACTAGCATGTCTTCATTCCAAAAAAGTTGAATTATTCCTTTAAGGTGGTGTCATTATACGTGTGTGTGTTTGCGAGTGTGTGTGAGAGAGAACCCAGCAGCAACACGCCTTGCATCTCCAATCGAACCCCTAACATTGAGCGGCAACAATGGGCATACATTCCAACACTTCTCACATTCCCTTTGTTTGGTTTTATTGTCTCTGGCTGTGCATTTCCCACAACCCCTTGCAACCCTCTCTCCTTTCTCTGAGCCAGGCCGTAAAATGCAATCTCTTCTCGGACACATATAGCACTTCTTTCCTCTGAGGGGTCCCGCAACAAAGGGGTCAACTGTTGACCGACGGGGGGTGGGGGGGGCCTCGCCCTCAGGTAGCCAGGCTGGCCCAGCGCACCTGAACTCACACCGGGCGGCACACGCCGGGATGAGGGCGTCGCCATCCTCCCGCTAAGTGCCCACTTCCTGCTGTTATGGCGATGCCTCGCGCGCTCCGATCAGGAAGTCGTTCAAGTGTGGGGGGTGTGGGGCTGGGAGGGGGGGGGGGGGCAAAGAGTGACCCTTAAACGAGACGAGGATGGAGAGGGTGGAGGATCAACGCGCCGGGCCGGTCCTCTTTTCTATCCCACTGCGCGGGGGGGGGGGGGTTCAAGCCTGACGCACGTGTGGCCATTAAAGGGGGAGGAGGGATGGAAAGAAGGTTGGAAACGAGGGAGAGGAGAGGAAGAGGAGTGGGCGGGCGGGCGGGGTGGGGGGGGGCACGCCTCCTCCAGGGTCGTGGTCTGGGGCGTCCAGCGGCACGGGGGGACAGGATGTTATGGTTGATTCAGCTCAGGAGTGTGGGCGGCTCAGACAAGGTGCTCCCTGCCCTCCGAGCCGGGCACCATCGTCATTTTATGGCCCTCTCCGTCTGCGGGGGAAGTCTTTGAAAAACGGCCCGGGGTCGTGAGTGCACGTCGCCGACGTGTGTGTGTGTGTGTGTGTGCGGTTGCCGTGCTTTCCAAGGGGAGGCATTTGAATTTGCGGGTGTGTGTGTGTGAGGGGCTTGCAGCTTGGTGGTTTGGGGCCTGCCTTGTAGCCTGTGATTATAGATACCCATTTTCCACCCAAGTATATACACATAACAATGTAGACAACATAACATGCATAACAATTTAATGCATAGATCCTTTGATGGTAAATTCGTCATGGAACTTGCCACAGAGGAGCTGGGCTGAAGGAAATCAGTTTAGCCTATGCTTCCTCATTATAACTATTACCTTATAATATTGTTATACGATGTACACACTATAACAATTCTGTGTTTTGATTTGTGTGTTTGCATTTGGCTTGCGTCAGTTGTGTGTGGGGTCGAACGGTGGAGTGTGCGTTCTCCGAGTAGTGTGTGTGCTCACTGGGGCCTGGCCTAACGACCTTGCCCTGGCCGCGACCTCTCCTAAGTCTGTCGGATCTCCCTGGTGTCAAAAAGTCACCACAAGGTCAACAGAGGTCACCGGTGACAAGATGCTCCAGCGGGCGGCCGGCGCAGCACATGGCCACGCATCTGCACAGGGGTCAGAGGTCACAAAGGCACACACGCGGGACAAGAGGGTGCGAAGAGTTAGCAGACGTGTGAACGTCCACTGCTGTGGTCTGAGTGGAGGAAAGCATTGTAGTGTGTATTGAATGTATAAGTTGTGACTTTGATATGATGACATGTACAGTAGGGTGGCCAGATGGGATAACATGGGGTAACAGCTAAATGGACAATCATGTTTTTTTGGCATTACCTCCAGCACAGCCTCATAATGAATGTTGGAGCCAGAGAGGTAGCCAGGGTGGCACTGGAACCCTCTGATTTCTCATTGCCTCCTCAAAGTAAAATATTCTGAAAAGGTATTTTGTGACTCACAAAAACTGTGCAACGTAAATTCTTGTGGGGATGGTAGCTAATACTTTCTCCAGAACTACCCCCCCCCCCCCCCCCGCCCCCCGGACACCCCATTGAAAAAATCCTGGCTCCTGACTGCTCATAATAAATAATTATATAAATAAATATAATGCAGGTTGGGAGACAGACAGCTGCTCATGACATTTAGACAGTGTAGGTATGGGGAGACGCACAGATTTGACAACATATTTACAATGGAGACATGCACATTGTCACAGCACATGGACAAAAAAGCGATTCGATAAAAATCGGTTTGGTGGGGGTAAAGATACAGACCTGCAGAAACATGTCGGGCAGTGACAACGGTACAGATGAGCTATTGGCAGTATAGGCAATTAGACAGGGAGATGGTTAAGATGGGAAGAAGACAGATTTAGCTGTACAGATAGTAATTCTGTATGTATAAGGGCACAGAAGCAGTTAGGGAAAGCTAGATGAGGCAGCTCATTCACTGGTGCATGATGGGTTACAGTGATACATGTAGTAATGTGGAGCTTGCTTTTGTACAAAATGCCACTGTCAAATGACCACTTGTCACGACTAATTACAGTTTTTTTCAGTCGACAGTGGGAAGAGCTGTGTGTGTGTTTTAAGGGTTTGTGTGTATGTGATGTGTAGGTTTTTGTTTGAAAGAAAGATGTTATGCCTTAGGGTGTAATGCCTGCATGCGTGCGTGACAAGCCCGCCAAGCTGAATGAACCTGAGTGACTATTGACCGCTACTAACTTGTGCTTTACTTGAATTCCCGGCCTATCATCTGCTAATGTCTTTTCCATACGATTTTTTAAATTAAATTTGTATCCTCTTTGATTTTAGCGTCCCTTGCCTTTGTTATTGTAGGATATCTTTACCGTTCCTTGTAATTTGGTTTTATGACATCTAGAGCGAATCGAACAATACACCCACGGGAAGCCGCTTTAACCTCCCGCCAACAAATATAATTACCGTGATCAGAGAAGCAAAAACAGACCGCCCCTTATCTCGCAATATCTTTTTTCTGCATCTCACGCGGTGGCGCGCGAGGTCTCTTGGCACACCGGTGAGCATCGCGCGCTTCGCAGAGGCACGTTGAAAAAACAGCTAAATATAGTGTTGGTGGTCTGTAGGTGGGTGGATATGGAAAAGATGGGACCCTTGGGTTGAGCTCCTGGGGTGTGTGGTGAGCCAACCCTTAAAAGCTACCCTAAAGCTTTCTATCCGTGCGGCTTATAGCCAAGTATGCGCATGCCGCCCTATTGGTCCATTCCAAGTGGCACATGTGTGCGCCGTCATATCTATAAAGGCCAAGTAAGTCATTGCAAATTTGAAAGCATTCAAGTCACATGTGTCGTGTAGTGATATTGTTTTGGAAGCGAACTTCGATCAACTGTGAACCTATGAGTGTGCTTTCGCAGAGTGGAAAGATTAGAGTTTAAATTAACAATGTAAGTTTACAACATGAGCGCAAGACCCCAGATATGATGTGTGTGTGTGTGTGTGTGTGTGTGTGTGTTTGTGTGTGTGTGTGTGTGTGTGCGTGCGTGCGTGCGTGGGCGCGCGCGCGTGTGTGTGTGTGTGTTCGGTGTGTGTATGTGTGTGTGTGTGTGTTGAGAGAGAGAGAGAGAGAGAGAGAGAGAGAGAGAGAGAGAGAGAGAGAGAGTTTCTGGTGGGATTATTTGACTTTGAGATCATAAACCCTTATTTCATGGTGTCATTGTTTATTTTAAGGACGTTGGTTTGTGCAGTATCAAGCAATTTCAATGCGTGTCTAACTGCCCAAGCATCTCCACCGCTTTGTGGACGTGTGTGTATACGTGTTTGAGTGTGTTTGTGTGCACAAGCACATCAGCCCGATTGTTTCGCCTCGTACCATTTTGACTCGTCGAGAGTCCTTTCAAGTTTTCGATTTTTTTAATATGAATGTTGTTTTTGCCAGACACTTTTGATGAACAGATTTTGATGAACACTATAATCGTGAATCATAACGTTGGCTGATATCGATCAAGTCGGTGTAAGATGGACATTGTGTCAACGTCCCTGATCGTTTTTAAATGGACAATTAAACTGACAATTATCGTGTGCCACCCCAGGAAAATATGTTACAGTTTTAATTAAATAATAGGCCTACATATTCACAACGTGATATTTGAGGAATCTTACAGTGCGTGCATTTGTGCATTGGTTTTGAAAGAGTTGCTATGCTACGGGTGTGAGTGTATGTGTCCAATAATTTGAGATGAAGGAATGTCTGATTGGATTGTCCCTCATGAAATGGGCCAAAATGGGGTTACAGTGGAACCAGCCGTGTCTCATACACAAACGCACGCCCGCATATACAGACGCGCACGAACAGCCAGACACATTATATCCGAGAGTGAACAGGGAGTGATTTAGGCCATGGCTTTGGCAGCATTGCATAAACCAGGGCCAACACCAGCCTACAAGGAGCGCCATTCTCTGCCACAACAACCAAAATTATATTTCCATTATGGTTGCTGTTCTCTGAATAAGTAATCCAATCTTCCAAATACATGTCTGAAATAGGTTCGTTTTGACTCAACAAATGGAACACAGATGATATGATTGTTCCAGAAAGATGTCCATCATTCTCATGATGTCGTCGGCAAAGCGCAGACAAGGGTCTCCAAGCACACCTACAGTGATGACCAAAAACATCAAGTCTGAGGCTCGGCGTCCATGTGTGTACTTTAAGTGTGAGACGCCTACTCAAAGCACCCTCTACTGTCTCCTCTCTCCTTCTCTCTGACTCCCCCTTTTCTCCCCTCTCCATCCTCTCTTCACACGAGAAGCTTTTTATTCAGGGACCCGGAGACCTCTTCGGAACAAAACAGCTTTTAGCGCTCTCCGCCCGTGTTTTTACAAATAGCTCTCTCTCTCTCTCTCTCTCTCTCTCTCTCTCTCTCTCTCTCTCTCTCTCTCTCTCTCTCGCTCTCGCTCTCTCTATTATTTTTCGAGAAAAAATGAAACAGTGTAGCAGGAGCTCATCATGACATTATCTGATTAAGAGCCTTTTGTACCGCTGATGCTCAACAGAGTAGACTACTTCTGCATTTACTTTATTTGTTTATGCTGATTTTCTTTTTTCAAAAATAACCCTTGTTTTTCACGGAATTGAGTGACTCGGTAAAATTATGTTTGTGCGACTATCCACAGATTCCTCCTAATGCCGGTTTTCCCATTATTCACTTTTTTATTCGCTTTTGAACAAGAAACTAAATTCTATTTTTGATAAACGTAATAAAACAAGAGTATAGTATTAACACAAAATAAAAATAACTAATGTAAGATTCTCCGGATTTTAATCACGCTTATAAATATGCATGTCATTATGATCAAGCCTGATTGTAAATATGTGGAATTAGCCTACGTAAGATTTTTTTTTTACAATATTCAGTTAATTCATCCACCATTCGAATCACAATTAACAACAACAATTCATTTTAAAAAAGGTTTTTTTTCAGACAGTTGGCCTGTTGTTGTGGCCTAGTGCTTCGGAAAAATATGGGCCACAGACCATTCCAGCTTCACGGCATTCCGATCCTGCTGTGCACACTTTTCACGAGCAATTATATGACAAGAATATATTTTAGATGCACTTTCGAAGTCCTCTGGGACTATTGTTTTCATTCCGTCTCTTAATGCCTTATCCTTTGTTTATACACCTACTCTAAACCCTAATAAATGTGTCAATAAAGTCAGCCATCGCTGCGCATTGCACCGCTTATCAGTCATGGGGATCAAGGTGTTGATCCAGTGCACTCAACAAAAAGGGGAAAATGAGTTTGAAATAAATAGGGTTGATCCATCTGGAACGGGCTGCGATAAGAGGTGCCAGTGTTAACGAACATGTTTCCGCTACACCTCATCCGAGTCTTCCTTTTCCAAACACTGGTCCTTTAATGTCCCGGCCTGTTTTTCCGTCTAGCACACGCAAAGAGGGCACCGTGGGGAGCTGATGCCAAATTAACTAGGCATGTTGGGGAACGAGGCCGGGACACCTGCTTTGGAAAAGTTGCTCCAGACATAAAAGTTTTCTGACTTGGTTGCATTTTATGCGTACTCAAAAACACTTGCTTGCGACATGGAAAATAGACTCGCCTTTCCTTTTTGGCATCTGACATAAAGGCATTGGGGGGGAAATAGGTTACTTCTCATTATGCTAATGGAAAACTGATATGAGGAAGAATGATTTACTAAAATATATTAAATAATTTGGGCAGTTTTTTTTTTATCAGTGGGCCTGACGAATTATTATAGCCCTATTTAAATGAAATAGCCCTGAAAATAGCTGATTAAGTCCAAATTATACTAGTTACCTTTTGGTGCAAAATGTTACCTGCATGATTCTAACATTTTTGAAACAAAGCTGACCGGTCCATAAGCTATAATTTTAAAAGTTGTTTGAAACCCCTTAGGAGCACCGAAGTCGATTAAACCTAATTCTTATCTTCCAATTCCACGGATAGAAACCACAAGTCTAAAAGTTTAACAGGAAATGTGTAGCTCATAATACACCCACCAATTAGGGTCAATAAAACTCTGCCCATGAATTTTCCATGAGTAAACTAGGCGGTCCGGTAATTCTATGATATTACTTTTTTAGAAATAACCATGCATACTTCATGCAAAATCCCAAAATCAATTAAATAACCCATAATGTTTTAATCCAGCTGTAAATAGGGACTGCTATTTTGTGACAACGTATTTTGTGTATGCTAAACGCAATCAGAACAGACAGCCAGGAGAAGTGTGTAACAGTTTACTTTAGTCTATCATAAATCCGACGGATAAAAAACGTTTCAGAAAAAGGATTATCGAATATCGGTACGGTTTAACATTACAGGTGGAGGGTTCGGGGAGGCCGAATACTTAATCAAAAACAATACCCGGCGTTTTGGCTATTGTGAAATCTGAAGTAGGCTAAACTATTATATTTTTTACAAACACTCCAAAATATAGTTGCAATATAATGGTTTATACATAAAAAAAATACTACATTTAATATAATTCTATTTGCTATTTTGTATCCCAGTAAGTTATTTTCTCTAATCACTATTTTACATATTGTGGATGTTGATTTATAGACCTAAGACTTTCAGACGTATGTTTTTCTACGACGTTCATTTCATATTATAAATTGTGATCCTTGGTAGCTTATAGACGCCGCATTATAGTTGTTGAGCTTTCGGTTTGCCCGTAAATCATTTGGTATTGACTTGACTTTCTGAACCCTGCACGCGCTCCTAAAAGCAACATTGTACTTAAAGCTAATTTAAAGTATTCAGAAATGTTGTTAATAGCCTGTGCATATAATGCCAAATACTTCTAGCTGCAAAATAAAATTACAAATTCTTGGAACTATTTCGTTTAACAACACGCAGCAGCGTTTAGAAGTCAGACACTCTCAAACGACAAAGTTGGAAAATTCACAATGATGATGCTTCAAATTAAATCGTCATAAAACTGTGCTTTAATGGATTATCACGATTCCACATAATAATAATTCATAGCTTTAGTCTTTAGTGACTAAAGAAGGTTTTACTATTTGGTAAAAATATGATGTAAAAAGCCTTATTCTTATTTATATGTATAAGGCTAGACAATCAATAAGTTGTAAGTGGTATTTTGAGTAAGAAAATGTTGATAAACCTTAAAATGTTTTCTAATTTATAGGTTCCTGATTTCAAAAGAAAGTCATAAGTAGAATTTTTTTTGCCTGTCAAAGTCCCATTCCTTGGTCAAGTTCAGTGCATTGTACTCCTCCGGACCCGATGGACAGTTCTTATTGGTAGGTGCGAATGTTACATCACGCTGCTCATGACGCGCCGTCTTCCTGTTTCCTTCAGCTGTGTCTTAAAGTGAATCTTGTTGGTGGAGGAGAGCTTCAGCATCAAAGCTCTGCATCCCGTGCGCCTCGGAGACACACTCTCACGCAAGCTGTTACGACGCCACAGTCTCTCAGTCTCGAGAGGAGCGAGTAGGGCAGAACGACACTTATCAGTTCTTTTTTAAATATTTTCTGTTACACTTTTGTTCTCATCACTCACTTTATTCCTGATCGTCCTTCCCTGAGAAATTATTTTATCCACCATCGCTGGGGCAAACTCTGTATTCTCTTTCGCCATAAAGGAGTTCGGTGTTCTCTTCCTCTGCGGGGTAAGTAACCTTGTCCTCACATATACCTCCCTCTTGTTCAGCGTCGCGTGCGCTCGGTGGGCGGAAAAAAAAACAAATAAATCAAATAACAACATCCTACTTTCTGTTAGATCAGCCAAACTTTAGTCGTTTATTTTATTTTCATTATGTTTTTTTCCTAATATGTTTCAAACTAGGTAGCCTAGATCCGATAGCTGTTTTCAGGAGATGATGTTCCGATGGATTTGGTCCACCCTTTCTTATCAAGTTGAGAACAGTTGAATTGTAACTTTGTGAAGTAAGAAAGGAAGCAGCTCTGGTTTTCAAGTTTGCGTCGTTGCCAAACTGATATGTGTACCTCTGTGGATTTAAAAAACACATTTATGCTTGGCTAGACTATTCCTTATTATTCTCTTTTAAGTTGTTTTCCTTTTTTTTTATCAGGCTGCCCATCTTATTTGTCTTAATTAGTCTTTGAAAGTAGCTTGATTTTGTTGCAATTAAATTTAAGCTCAGATTTGGATATTTCCTTGCCTGCTTATTAAACATGTCAGTTGTCCCTAGCTGTTTTTCTACATTGGCTATTGGCTATGTATATGCGCTGTGCCTATATGGTGTGGTGCCAACCCTTGACACTAGCCCAAGCCAGAAAGTGCGGTTGGCTAACAAACTATAGGCTAACGTTTTTAAATTGGCTATTCATTCTAATAAGGACGAGTCGTACTGTTCCTTTGTAGTCTTGAAGGACTGGGCTCCAGGGTTTTGAGCTTTCCTTTCTATTTTCCTCTGTTTGTCCATACCGGTGCGGCAGTTGATAGTGTCTAAATATCCAGGGGGAAAAAGAGAGGAGGAATTAAAAGAGTTCGAGAGAGGAGCATATTTCATTGTTCATCTGCGCTCATATTTCCTTGAAATTGTTGAAAGGTCTTTCAAATGAGAGTGTGCGCATGGGCATAGAAGGACAGGTGCGCCATTGGAAAGGACAGGTGCTGGTGGCTCTATTTCGAGCGATAACGACATAGCCCATTGTTAAGGTCGTGTGGCGCTGAAGTCAAGGTTTTCTTTAAGATATGTCACCCTTGTTTGAACCACTCGGGAGATTGATGTCAAGACTTGAGCCAGAGTCGTTTGTCACACAGTTTTATTTTAGACCATACGTGTCTCCAGATATTTCTTCTATTTGCTTACATTTATTTTTGCAAAAAGGAAAGTATAGTTTATAGTTTTTTTTATATATTCCATAGCTTGGTATGCTTCTGTCTATGTAGCCTACCTCACTCACACAGCCAAAGCATTTTCTTCACAGTGCTGAAACAGCTACAAAACAATGTAATTCAAAGCTCTAGGTGTTGTTCTGTGAGTATTTTTGTTTGTGTAAGTGTTGATCAGTTGAGGATAAAGCCCCTGAGTATTTTGCCTCAGTGAAATTTCAAGTCACATGTGATGATAGGGTAGGTTAATAGTTTAGTATGACCTAAGCACATAGTTAGTTCGTGGATCAGCTTACAGTAACATTGCGTTTTGCTTACATATTTTCCTAAAATGCTCATAAGGGGCATCGATACTAATGTGTTTAATAATTTCATTACAAGCCCAGATATGATTCTTCATCACAGGAAAGTCATTCAATTTTTTTTCCGAATCATATCAGTAAAAAATAAAATTGTTATTGAATATAAAGCCAATAATAACGTGTATTGTACATTCATGTTATTATTGGCTTTACTTTCAATAAAAACAAATGTTACATTTTCTGATTTATTAAGAAAAAAACGCACTGACTTTCCTTTGGTTCTATGTTAAGAAGACCAGGCACACATTTGAAACATAACATTTGTTTGCCTTTCATATTATCGGTTGATAGATTTATTCAGTATTTCACTTCCCCAGTCTGATGTGGTAGATGTTTTTTTTGTATTGTTTTGGCTGTTTTGCACTTATTACAATATCAGTTATAGATTCTATGATCTCAATAAAGGAGGTGCTTTTGACTTATTATACATTACAGTTAGATATTTCACGTTAGAATCATTGAAAAAATATATCGTTGGCAAATTGAAATGCAAATTCAACAAACATTTAATTGTCAGGATTTTGTGTTTTCTAAGTTAAAAAACTCACCAGCAACAACGGCCGGCAGTGCTTACACAGCACTGTCGACGCCGACTGGGTAGTAACAAAACGGTTCCTTTCAGAAAGGCATTATGGTTTTTTGTATGGCGACTCTCAGTTGCTTCTTGCCAGAGTTGACCCTTGTGACCTATTCGTTTGAGCAGAATTAACTGCCCTTGCCAGATGAAAAGATGAGTCGAAAGCCATAGAAGTGAGCTCCTGCTGGCAACAAAATCAATAGTCCCATCTATTCGTTTTTCTTTAATGTAATTTTCTCCACTACACTTTAATTACTGTTCTTTTTCAGTTTTCAGGTAATTTTTACAACGGTTATAAATTAGTTGGACATCACGCTGTAGAACTAATTTCTATGGCTTACTGGAATGAATTGGACCTCTAACAAATGGCTGTAATAACACTTTGCATGCATCCTTGTTTACATCATTCCCATAATCTTAATCCAACCTTATTCCTCTTTTTACTTCATTCTATGAGTTAATAGCTGTGGCTCACACACACCACACAAACATGGAAATGAGGACAAGTACTTAAGTAATTATCATAATTTTATGCAGCTTTGTGTTCCGTGGGAACTGGTTCAGTGTCGCGCGCTGTGCGACAGGGGGACAGGATGAGAAATAGGACTTTGCTCTGGAATGCACAGCCAAGGCCTAATTCCGACTCCGTCACTCCGGGTTCTCCGTCCACTATCCGAAAATCCTGGGAAACCTGCTGTCTAACATGTAATCAGGGTCGTCGCTGCCCTTGTAGAACCGCGGTCAGGGATTATCTACGATCTTGAGATAAAAAACGTAGCGCTTGAATGCGACCATGTACTGCAATGAAATTCCCCACAGAGGTTTTTCAATTACACCAGTCAATCAATGTGGAACAGAATAGAGAGGGCACTTCTCTTGTTGCTCGAAATATAAGTTTAGGGGATGAATGGAAAAAAACAATTCTGTGTGTCGTTGAGACCTTCAAATCATATGCTAGAGATTTTTGGTTCTTCCTGTAATACGGAGTGTGTCGCTGTTCCCAACCTCAGGTACCCCACATCCTAGAGGTCCTAGAGGCGTGGCTTGGCAGGATATGGCCCAATAGCAGTAGCCCGTGATGCCGGACCATGACAGCGACTCCCTCCTGAGCAGACAGACCAAGCGAAGACGTGTGGACATCGGCGTGAAGAGGACAGTGGGCGGCACAGTCTCCTCCGCATCATCAGCCGTAGCCTCCCCAGCAGCCAACACCGCCGACAGCCTCGCCCGCGCCAAAGCAGCCATCTTCGGGGCCATGAACTCCCTCAACTCCCACGGCCACTCCCACCACGGCTCCGACACGGACCCCATGGAGTGTTCCCTGGCGCCCTCGCACGGCGGCCCCGGCGGCATGGGCCCCGCCGGCGACGGCGAGTCCAAGTCCAACGTGCTGCGGAAGCTCCTGAAAAGGGCCAACTCGTACGAGGACTCCCTGATGCCCTTCCCCGGCGCCACCATCATCTCCCAGCTCCTCAAGAGCAACATGGCCAAGAACGGCGGGGGCGGAGGGGAGAGAGGGGAGAGAGGGGAGAGAGGGGAGAGAGGGGACGGGGGCTTCCCCGGCTCGGGGCTGTCCAGCGGGGGCTCGGAGGCCCCCCAGGAAGACGCCTGCAGCAACTCGTCGCAGGACAGCAGTCCCCAGGAGTGCCTGTCCCCCTTCGGCCGCCCTCCCGGCATGGGCGCCTTCGACCTGGAGCGCCTCAACGACGAGCACCTGCGCGCCAAGCGTGCCCGCGTGGAGAACATCATCCGCGGCATGAGCCACTCGCCCAGCGTGGGGATGCCCGCCGCCTCGTCCCGCCACTCCGCCGAGCGCGCCGCCGACCTCGACGCCGAAATGGAGCTGGACGGCCCGCCCCAGCCGCCGCCGCCGCCGCCACAGCAGGGCCACCCGCAGGGCCCGGGGAGCCCCCGCGGAGGCGGCGGGGAGGCGTGCGGGGGCGGCGCCAGCCGGGAGAACAAGCGCAAGCAGCGCCTGCCCCAGCAGCAGCAGCAGAGCTTCACCCAGCTGGTGTGCCAGCGCAAGGAGCAGAAGCAGGAGGAGCGCCGGCAGCTCAAGCTGCAGCTGGAGGACATGCAGAAGCAGCTGCGCCAGCTCCAGGAGAAGTTCTTCCAGGTGTACGACTCGGCCGACGACTCGGAGCACGACCTGCACGGCGACATGCACCACCACCACCACCACCACCACCACCACGACCCGGGCAACCTGTCCGAGGACAGCGCCGGGCGCTCCGACGCCGGGGGCGACGCGGAGGAGGAGCGCGGCGCCGACGAGGGGGCGCGCTCGGAGAACGAGACGTCGGACCTGGACCCGGGTCACTTCCTGGACAGGGCGCGGGCGCTGCTGCACCAGCAGGCCCTGCTGGCCCAGGGCGACAAGGCCCGGCGAGAGGGCCTGAGCCGGGGCAAAGGGCCGGGCGGCGCGGGCTCCTCGTCCATGCACGCCGAGGGCAAGCAGCTGGCGGAGACGCTGAAGGAGGAGCTGAACTCGGCCATGACCCAGGTGGTGGACACGGTGGTCAAGGTGTTTGCCAAGCCGCCGCGCCGGGCCCCCACGCCCCAGGCCTTCCCCCCCCTCACCCTGCCCCCGGAGAGGTTCGCCGCCGCCGTCAACGGGGACAACCCCAACTTCCACGCGGCCAGCCAACGGATGCAGTGCTTCGGGGACGTCATCATCCCCAACCCCCTGGACTCCTTCGCCGGCATGCCCGGAATGCCCGGCAGCGCCAACGACCAGACGGAGGCGTTGCCCCTGGTGGTGAGGAAGACCCCGGGCGCCGAGCACCACCACCATCACCACCAGTCCTCGGCCGTGGGCGCCCACGGCGGGCACCACCACCCCTCCCTGCACCCCTCCTCCCTGTCGGCCTCCATGGGGTTCAGCCCGCCCTCCTTCCGCCACCCCTTCCCCCTGCCGCTGATGGGCTACCCCTTCCAGAGCCCGCTGGGCGCGCCCTCGGGGGTCTACGGCGGGAAGGAGCGCTCCTCGCCCGACTCCATGGACCTGTCGCGCGAGACCACCAGCCTGCGGACCAAGATGTCGTCCGGCCACCACCTGGGCCACCACCACCACCACCACCACCGCTCGCTGTCGCCGGCCCACCCCGGGAGCACCGGCGAGGGGCTCTCTCTGTCGCTCATCAAGTCCGAGTGCGGGGACCTCCAGGACATGTCCGACATCTCGCCCTACTCCGGCAGCAACGTATCCTTTAATGCATTCGACTGGGAAGGGAGCGAGAGAGAAAGAGAATTGGTTTTGCGTGTGTGCGTGTGTATGTGTGTGTGTGTGTGTGCGTGTGTGTTTGAATACGTTCGGAGATAGAATGACTGTTGGAGAGAAAACCTGTTGATCGTGGGATGAATCACGACTCCCACCTCTACACCGTGCGTTCCAAAAAGCCCTTCCTGTCCGGCGTTATTTTTAGACGGCACCTCTTTCTTCCCTCTCACTTTTCCACAGCACGTCTTCGGTCCGAAGTGCCTTTAGAAGCCCTTTCGGAGGGGGGGGGGGGGGCTGGACATATCGCTTACGTACCTTCCCCACGCTATTCAACCCGGCTTCCGATTCCCTTTCTCAAAAGCGGGTTGTCGACGAACCACGGGATAAGAAATTTGGCACGCAATGGTGTTCTCAAGCCTCCCCAATAGCTTAACCCCTGTGTGCCCTAATCATGCCATCAGAGTAGAGAATACTACACCCCTAGGGAGGCTCAGATGCAGCCCCCCCAGGGAGTGGAGGCTAATGGCCTAAACGGACACATTGTGTTCCCTTACTCGTTACCTTCCTTCGGGCTCCAGCACTCAATGGTCTCTTAACCCCCATGAATGTTTGATTCGTTCAAAAGCGGGCTGTCGCTCTGAGAAACGGGAAGGCGCTTATTAACAGGTGGCAGTAGGACTTTCATTTTGGGGGGAGGTGTTTTCGACCCAGTCTGGCGGTTAGCGGTCTCTGAGCCGAGGTGTGGGCTCGAAGTTGGGTCGGGTTGGAGGACTTGTGTTATGGTTACCTGAGGGCTCACCTTTTCGTGTGTGTGTGTGTGTGTGTGTGTGTGTGCGTGTGTGAGTGGGTGGGTGCGTGCGTGAGTTATCCAGAGCCGAGGTCGTTCGAGGACTCGGTAAGGATGTATATTTATGACCGCCCGTGTTTTCCCCTATGTCTCCCTTATCACTTCCCTCTCCATCGTAAAAAAAAAACAAAGAAACAATCGTTGTCGTTTCTTTTCTCTCTCTTTTTTTCATTTCATAAAGATCTGTCAACAGCCCGGGGGGGCCCTTTGACTGTTGCTCAGCAGCCAGATACCCTTTTTCTTTTTTTTTTTCATTCCCTCCCTACCCCCCTCCTGTCTCTCTTTTCTTTGAAGCGGACGTTAACAGGTGTTTGCAGCGAGCTGTTTGTCTTTCATTACCTCGCCTTGTCTTGTCTTCTGACCCAAGGGCGAACACTTTCCAGAGATCTATAATCCTTCGCTACTCGGGGCTCCCAATGGGGGGATGAAAAGAAAAAGAAAGAGACAGACAGGGAGGGGAGAGAGTTAGGATAAAACAATCAAACAATAACCGCATGTGCCAGATGCTGTGGCTTCCATTGTCGGGTTTGTCAATTCGGGGCATTAACAGATGTACACGCCTAAATAGGAAGAATAGTTCGAACAACAAGACCATGTGCTGGAAGTTTGTTTTTCCCATTTACATAACATGTTGGTTTTAAGGCTGTGAGAGAAAAGGGGGAAAAAAACCGAATTGGCAGCAAATCAAGTTAGTCGTTTTCTAAGTTGTTAATTCTAAAAACTGTTATAGTGCGAAGATGTTTGGCACACTATTCAGTGGTTGTATCGATACGCTGACCAGTTGTGTGTTCATAAAAAAAAAGATGCTAGCAACAAAAGTAATTTCCCAAATCTCCTAGCTGTTATTTCAAAGCCTCCGAAGTAAAGCTAGAACAGCTTGTCAGACATTTTGCAGGGTGCGTTAAAGTTCACCGCTGTTCGGGAGCGCGGCGGCAGAGCAGATGGCTGCCATCAATTTCCCCATTTGTTCTCGCTCCGATTCCGAATATCTTGTCCTTACACCTGGAATGAGGAAGTGGAGCGGCCATTTTCCTCTCATGAATTTGGGCTTTGGGGAAGTGTTGCTGAGAACGATGATGTCTTGTCAGTTGTGGCGAGCGCAAACAGTGGGCCAGCTGGTACCGCTACGCCATCATGGCAATATAATAGCCCTGTGTGCCACCCCCAAGTCCAATCACAATTCCATTTGCAAGCTGTGAGAGAAACGACTTCGCCGCGATGTGTACAGCTCCTTAATTATCGATTTGGGCGAGGTGATATTGTGTTTATGATTATTGAGGTAAAATACAAAAAAAAAAGATAAAAAAAAAAAAAGGAAAACACACGTTTATTTGTTTTCGATCATAGCGGTGATTTTACGATGAAAAACGCGTCCGGGCACTTTTACAGGAAAGACGGGAATAAGCCGTGAATCGACGGTAGCATCATAGCAACAAAAAAAAAAGAGCCACCTTGCCTGTGAGAGAACAGCCTCTTCCTCCCCCCTCTCTCCTCTCTAACTCTCTCTCTCTGTGTCTGAGGGGCTATTGTATCCCTGCTCTGTGAGCAGATGGTGTGGTGTGGAGAGTGGAGGGCTGCTCTTTTGGCCAGGACTGTCAGCGGCGTAGGGAATGCCTGCCAGGGCTTCCCCCCCACCCCCCCTCCCAGCATATAGAACCTGGACACAGCCCCCTCTCTCTCTCTCTCTCTCTCTCTCTCTCTCTCTCTCTCTTTTATCCTCTCCCTCGCTCTGTCTTTGCGTTCTACCTTCCTCTTTGTGTCTTACTCTGGAACGGAACAATGCGGGCAGGCCTTGGAAGGAGGCAATTCCCCGGCCGGGTTCAGCGGCCCCTGGTCTTTTGAGGAAGGGAACCCCGCGTGACCCTGAAGTCAAGGGCAATCCAAGGCAGCAGCTGAGGTCTTCCCGCTCGGGGCTCGCAGAGAAAGGGCTCGCGACACCCGAGTGAATTTAACGTCCCGCTGCATCTGACACGGGGACAATGCACGCCTCTCGACCGACGCAGGACACGGCTCTTGCCGTGAAAATCCTCCGGCCAAAGCGTTGGGCCCGGCGTCGTATAAACATGTTCAATTGAATCCCTCTGGTTTCTCTTTCTGCTGGGAGGAGGCCCTTGTCGGAACCGCCTGTGAAGCACGGAAACCAACCCGTGACAGCCACCCCCTCAATTGCACCCCCCTCCCCAGTCCCCACCTCTCAATGTCTTACTCCCCCAGATTGATAATATCAGCTTCATTATACGGCTGTTAATTCGCCGTGGAAATGGTTTGGGCCAGGCGACGGGGCACAGATGTGCTCCAGGAGTAGCCCCCATCGCTTGGCTCTGTGTCCAGACCCTTAGAGCCCCCTGCTCCTCCTCCTCCTGCTCCTCCTCCTGCTCCTCCAAGGCTTTGGCAGCACTGGTGAGGCTGGGGGTTGGGGGGTGGGTTGGGGGGGGTGGGTCTTTAGGGAGGGGCAGAGGGAGGAGAAAGGGGGCATGTAATTGAGGGGTTGAGTCCGTTGCAGTGCTCAAGGTGCCCTCCCTTTCTCTCATTCCCCTCCCTCCCCTTCAAACGTCCCTCTTAGGCCCACCGAGAGTCTCCGTTTAGGAACCACCGGCTCGCATGCATGCTTGAACGATATCGATCCATCCCAGGGAATGGTGTTTTCCCACGTAGCGTCACTTAGCAAAACTTTTGGGGGGGGATTTCTTTTTTATTGAAGAGAAACGTTGAGCCGCCGTGCCGCTTGGCACATCTTACCGCCAAGCCATTTAGAAGCCCTTGCTCATCAGTGGCGGTAAACCGCCTTCTTTGTCTGTGATATGCAAATGCCTCCTGTTTTTTTTTCTTCTTCCCCTTTTTGGAGGAGTGAAGGAAGAGGAGGAGGAAGAGGAGGAGGGTGGGGGTGGGGGGTTATAGGGAAAGGCGTTTGCTTACTTTGACTGTGAAATGAGCTCCTTATGTAAAGGCACCGGCTGTGGTGCTGGCCAGCGTTTTATTTACCGTGACACGCTCACACCTGATACGGAGGATGCTAATCACAAGCAAATGCCTTGGCCCAGGTTCACTGCTTCCAGCCCCCTAGCAACCAAAGACAGGATTATCAACGGTGTATTTTATTGTGTCTGACCGCGTATTTAAGGAGGAAACGGATTCATTCAAGGTGTTCAAAGTTTTTATACTACGGCTAAACTAACAGAGCTTGATGTGTGTTACATTCGTTTTTTAACTTCTCCCAGACCCCCCAAAAAAGTCAGTTTCCTTGACGGCGGCCATTTTAGATCCAGGAGGGCCTCTCCCCTAACCACCTGAAAAAGGCCAAGCTGATGTTCTTCTACGCCCGCTACCCCAGCTCCAACATGCTCAAGATGTTCTTCTCCGACGTCAAGGTGAGTTCCCACCTCCATCTCCCCCCTTGACCTCTAACCTTCCCAACATTTGGCATTAGGAAGAGAAGCCCTTGTGCATGCCCTGTTCCCCTTTGAATCTTCTGCTGTATCGCCATGGTTGCCAGTCGGGGTGTGTACAAACCTGTTTGTGTGTCTGTCCTTTCTCTCCTCAGAGGAGTTGGCTGTCCTTGCCTCCGATGACGAACGTAAGGACAGACCACTTGGCCTTGTCTTTATTTTCTCTACATCCCTGACATTGAGTTCTTTTCCTGTCTGTGTGTGCTTCAGTCTAAACCTGGGACCTTCGAGGAGGCAATGGGTCCTATTCATTCTCAAGTCCTCTCTTTACCGGAGTGTCCTACTAACGTTGTGTGACCGACACGCTAGGTGTCGTCGGGCTAGCTGTGTGTGTGTCTCGCTGAAATGTCATGGAGACCTTTTCCATGTCACGGCATGGCTCCAGGCAAATTATGGAGGAAGAATATTTTGAAACGTGCCGTGAGAAGACCATGCACTCTAATGAGCATATCAATGCATGATGTCAAAGTACTAAGGTGAGGATAGAGAGAGCAAAGAGGAATTTTGAACTAAGCTGGTGAACCAAAAAAATATAGATATATATAGTGGGTCAGGGATGAGGTGTTTTTGTAGGCCTAGCAGGAAGTTAGCATCGCCATGGGTTCCCTCTACAAAAAGCCAAAGGCATTTTTCCATTGGATTTTGGATTGGTGGTGAACAAAAGTTTATGATACTTGTGCATTTTGTTCTGCAAGATAATAAACAGATGAACATCTTTTTCTGATTTTGTAAGCGTAAATGCAATCACCAGAAGTAAAAAGCTAACGCTAGGCTATAAATAATATACGTGTTGCTACTCGTAAGCCACTGTCTTTTTTTAAGAAATGTAAAAATGTCAAAAATTCAATAGTGGGGTATTTAATGACGTATTTTATATCGTCAAATAAAACGTGAAAATCTCTTAAGCTTGTGTCAACCACAGACCGTATTTCAGGCATCTAACCAAAAATAATTTAAAAAAAACCCATAGACTTTGAGGCGAGGGCACCCGTAGTGCCAAAACGCTAACTCATTTCCGGGTTTTAGGACTCATTCCTGCCCCACCCTATAAAGGGAGCATTGAAACGGAAAAAGGGCCTAAATGGACTAGGAGGTTGCCAGGTTTGTTTGGAAAGTAAAACATTTTGTTTTTTAAATCTTACTCCGTGAGCTACACAACAATAGACCCAGGCTCTCTTATTGAAATCAGAAGATAAAGGCTTCTTCTTTTCCAAGCTGCCACTTCTCTGTCGCAGTGGCCACCAGCCACTACCCCGCAGGTCACGTGACCATTTCTTGACGCTGCCTCGCGTTGGGTTGTTAAGGGGTACAGTGTGAGGGGGCGTAACCCGCATGCCGGCCTCTCAGACTTGCACCTGTACTTGATGTACCTCAGATTACAACGGTAACTTGTTTTATTCGATCGAGCTTGGGCTTTTCCCCTCAGCGTCCATCGGCTTGTTGTGAAAACCAGGTACTTGTAGCCAAACTGCTTTGCAATTAATTCCGGCACCCCGTGAAGTCTAATTAAAGGCCATTAGCATACACAATAAGGTCAAATAGTTCAGGGGATTAACTTAACTTAACACCGTGCCTTTGTTTTGGGTTGCTGTACAAGACCGTGGAAGCGCCAAGTGAAAAACGCGAGAGAGTGTTGCTTGTCTAACCAATTAAGTGTTGCGTTGGTCGGCTTAGAGGGGCGCTGTCCTTAAACAAAAGTCTCCCAGGCTCATCGGTTTGTGTCAAATCCGGGTCTTGAATATGTAATGTGGGAAGTAGGTTGTCCCCCCTGAATTGGCTGTGCTTGTTGCTGCTATTAACCTGAGACGCTTTGAGACGCTGGTGACTTCTGACCTGTTTCTGGAGTGTTTGCTACTGTTGTGACAGCTGTAACATAATATTATTGCTGGCATTAAGAAAGTTGCATGCACTGTCTCCCCGCTCATGATATGACACAATAGACAATAACGTTGTTTTAGTTTTTTTTTTGGGGGGGGGGGGGGGCTATGCCATTTGCTCTGTTTTTCAAAGTAATTGTGTTGTGCTATATTTCCATGGGAACGTCGATTTTTACTTTTCAAAAAGATAAAGTCTGGGTATAAAGCAACTTTGGTAGGGCACAAAATCTATCCATGTCCCTTTTTTATTTCTCTTTCTAACTCTTTCTCTGCGGTGCCTTGCCCACCGGCTTCTGTGTACGGATTAGTGTATGTCAGGAGAGTTCTCTCTCCCTATATGTCATTCCTTTTCTTTTCTTTTTCTCTTTTTTGTTTCCGCTGATGGTGTGCCATACGTGCACCCTGAGCAGACCAAATAAACGCTGGCGACTGGATTTGAGTCGCTTCGGCCCCAACAAAAGCCTGCTTTCCAGGGCTGTTCTTTTTTTGTGTGGAGTCAGCCAATAGGCAGCCGGAGATTATCTCCCACAATTCACCGCTGCGAAAACAGGAAGAGGGTGAAAAGCCCTGATGACTGTGGAGGGGCTTACATACAGAGGGCGAGAGAGAGGGAGGGAGGGAGCGAGGGATGACTTGCCTTTCTTTTCTGTGCTCCCTTGTGTTGTTCTAGATGTAGCTTAGCGCTCTGAGGTCATCTTTGTGCTTTTGGCTCCATTGTGGACCGCCGTATCGCAGACACTGTCGAACAGTCCGAGGGCAAAAAGACACGCCTTTGGCAGTCCATCTTAGTCATCATTTATCAAGCGCAGGTAACAGGCGGGAGGCCATTTTGTTGTGAGCCCCCCCCCCCCCCCCCCATTCAAATCAGGATTTTATCAACTCGATCAGTTGAGTGGAATCAATAGAATTTTTGGTTTGGCTTGTATTTTGTGGGAGTAATTCAGTTTGATAATACTTGCTTTGGCATTGAAGCGTCTCAGACGCAGTCCTATTCTGGTCTTAAAGTAGGAGTCGGTGTAGTTGTAAGATAGGGTGGTGTGTGTGTGTGTGTGTGTGTGTGTCCCTTCTCCGAGAGTCTCTCCCCTCTTGTTAGCACTAAGCGGTGACCTTTCACAAGCTCTCGAGTGTGAGTGTGAGAAACACGGTCTCCCTCTCGTCCCCCTCTTAGCCACCCATGGCCACACACACACACACACACACACACACACACCCCACACACATAGAAGCACTTACCATGTGCATGGGCAAACACACACACACACACACACAGCTTTCCGTTTTCCAACGCCATCTCCGGTCTCTCTTGGCTGACCCCTGCCAGTTCAGATTAAGGCGTTTCACTGACGTGTTCCTTTGAAATGGGTCCCCGGCAACATTGAGGAATCTGATCCGTAGGCTCTTTGGTTCCCCCCTGCGAGGAGCTTAATAATCCAAGAAGAGTCTAGAGAATGGGTTCATTTAGGATACACACCTAAACCCAAATATTGTGTGTGTATGTGTGTGTGTGTGTGTGTGCCCGTGCCATTGTCTGAGAGAGAACAAGAGAGACCAATTGTGTGTGTGTGTGTGTGTGTGTGTGTGTGTGTGTGTGTGTGTGTGTTCTGCTTACATTTATGCTGCACCGTCGGTATACCTAGGCCAGGTAGCGCATCCCCCCGGCTGTCTGTATAATGAAGTGCTTCCTGTCCAAAGTGACGAACCTATCAGTCACTGAGCAGGAGTGACACCAAAGGTCCCACACATGACGGATGACATCTCTCTTACGGACTTTAATCTCAGCATGTAGCCCTCAATCTAAAGCTATTCTTAAAGCACACACACACACACACACACACACACACACACACACACACACACACACACGTAGATCTCCTTCTCCCCCTGAAGATTTAAAAGATTAAAAGAGTAAAGATTGAACATTGGCGTGTCAGCTGTCAGCCCGTTTGGCGTTGCCTTGGTCAGTCTGTGGCGGCCGGTGTGTGTGTGTGTGTGTGTGTGTGTGTGTGTGTGTTTAAGAATAGCCCAGCCGGTGTATTTGTTAGTGTCAGTAGTTTGTTTGTCTAACACTCGTGTCACGACCCCCAGCTTGCTGACAACTCACGTTCCGTCGCTGGCCCAGCGCTATTGTCCGACATCACGCCCCCCCACCCCCAACCACACCCCGCCCCGCCCCCACCCTCCCCTTCACTCCACCCTCCTCTTTTCCCCTTCGTCCCCCTCAGTTTCTGCTCACCCTGCACTTCTTTACAGCCCTCCCCCCCCCCCCAGCCCCCGACCATCGCCGACTCCGAACACACACACACACATAAACAAACACAAGCACACAAACAAACACGCCAAAACAATGTCAGGCAGACGTACTCCCTTTCACCCCCCCCCCCCCATTATGTCATCTGTCGGCTATTCCAGAAAGAGATGGGCCCCTTTCCTTTAACCCAGCTTTATCCCTCCATCCTTTTATGAGTCTCTCTCTCTCTCTCTCTCTCTCTCTCTCTCTCTCTCTCTCTCTCTCTCTCTCTCTCTCTCTCTCTTTCTCCACCTCTCTCTTCCGGCCCTTCTTGTTTTGGCTGTAGAGTGTGCGTGAGTGAGTGCCGGCCTGGCCACAAATGAGTGTGAGTGTGTGTGTGTGTGTGTGTGTGTGTGTGTGTGTGTGTGTGTGTGTGTGTGTGTGAGTGTGTGTGTGTGTGTGGCGGAACAATAGCCAAAACCCTAATCTCCATGTCAAAACCGCTTTCGCTCCCCAGCGAGTGGCCCGTTCAGCGTTTAGCAGCGTTTTGTCTCCCTATTCCCCCAGCCTCTCAGAGCATGGAAGGGAGGGCTCATGGGTGTGTGTGTGTGTGTGTGTGTACTTGCAGGACGGGGAAATGAAGCTTTGACAATATTTTGGTCTTTCCTTAGGGAAGCTCAGGGGTTTGCAGAATGGGCTTGGCCGTGCGTGTGAGTTCCACCTCCTTCGCGTGTGTTGCCGTGCGGACGTTTGAACAGCGCGTCTCCCCTGCCGTAGAGCGGGAAAAGAGAGAGGCAGAGAGTGGGGCCCCTCGTCGAGCTCCTTAATAGGTTTAGCCACACCGTGTTCAATCAGATAGCCGGGGCTCTGGTCCCTTTCTTTTTTTTTTTTTTTTTACCCCCCTCTTTCTTGTCCTTTCTTCCTGGTGGTGAGGGGTGGAGAGAGAGGGGGGGGGGGTGTAATTGGTGATAGAGGTTAAGTACATGTTTGAGGTCCCCTGCAGGCTGCGGGCCGCTTCAGACGACGGCTTCATAGTTTTCCTGGTCAATTAGAGGTTTCTGCGGTGCCCCCAGCCTCCCCCCCCCCCCTCCCCCTTCCAGCTCGTAGCGGGGAGGGCTGCTCCCGGAGGGCGAGGCGACGCACACCCTCTCACTTTCCCTTGCCCTCTCGCTCCTGTCTTACTTTATGTCTCTATTATCTTCCCTCGTCCCCCCCCCCCCCCCGACCTGTGCTCGGCTTTTATCTCCCTCCGCCTTTTCCCTTCCGTCTCTCTCTCTCTCTCTCTCTCTCTCTCTCTCTCTGCCCCCCTTCTCTCCGTATCATGTTTTCGCCCCGACTCCCTGGTGTGAGGTCCTTCTCTTCCTTATTCATGAAGTCGGCTCCCTCCCTCCCTCCATCCCTCCCTCCCTCCTGTGTTCCTCCTCTGATAGCCAGTGATGATGACTTAATCAAGACAAGGCGAGCGCTGGCCGGTATTATCTAACTCGTCCGGGTTTGGTTTTTTTTGACTCGTGGAACAATTTGAGCCCCCTTGTTTGGTGCTTACACAAGGTTGGCTGGCGGTACATTGTTATTGTTTTTTTCATTTTCTCATATCCCTCACAAATGTTTCTTCAATTTTTTTTTTTTTTACGTTTCTTCTTTTTTGTCCCTTGCTAAATGTGCGTGAAAAATACTTAACGTGTCTTTCTTTCCCTCTCTCTCTCTCTCTCTCTCTCTCTCTCTCTCTCTCTCTCTGTTTCTTCCCCCCCTCCAGTTCAACCGCTGCATCACCTCCCAGCTGATCAAGTGGTTCAGCAACTTCCGCGAGTTCTACTACATCCAGATGGAGAAGTTTGCCCGGCAGGCCATCAACGAGGGCGTCACCGGGGCCGAGGAGATGTGCGTGAGCCGCGACTGCGAGCTCTACCGGGCCCTCAACATGCACTACAACAAGGCCAACGACTTCGAGGTAGGAACCTGTTCCATGCCACACGGGGGGAGCCATGAAGGGTCGAGGGGAGTCTTTTTGGTGTGACACCTGAAGCGTCGTTGCGGCTTCCTCCGTCGTCACAAAACGTTTGTACTGTGACCGCATTGGACCACGAAGCAGCCATTTCCGTGTGTCGTCCATTCATCAAACGGCCATCCCTTCCAAATGAATGTTATGATTGAAATATTATGAAAAACAAGTCCAATACCCAATCCATGAAACCACTCAGACCCTCTCTCACGTGGAGGTAGGACAACGTTTCGCGTGACACCCACTGCAATGGTGCAAGCCAGCCCTATTCGCCGTTGACCTACACGTGTGCGAAAGGCTCCTAGAGTCGTTGACTTCCCACTTTGTGGCCGATGACAGTTATGATAGGGAAGCCCTGACAGTTTAGGGGGAAGCTTGGATCACACCTTGCTCACTCTCTCAAGTTCCCCTTACCTTGTTTCTCCAGTGTGTGTGTGTGTGTGTGCGCGTACGTGTGTGTGTGTGTGTGTGTGTGTGTGTGTGTGTGTGTGTGTGTGTGTGTGTGTGTATTAGGTAAACCACCTTTTACTTCCTGATTCGGTATGTGTCTCAGCCTTTGTGTGTTTTCCACTATACGGCCACCGTAAATACTCCATTGACAACAGCACACTCTCTTCCTCTTTTCTCCACCTCGTCCTGTGTTCCAAGAACCAAGAGAGAGAAGTTCAGTCAGACGTGTGTGTGAGTGTGTGTGTGTGAGTGTGTGTGTGCGCGTGTGCGTGTGCGTGTATGTGTGTGGTGTGTGCTAAATGCTTTATGAAACATTTGCAGAACGTCAGGACCAACACAATACGTCCTCAATGTCAGCTGACAATGAGCCTTTAAAAACTGCTGTTGTTGAGAAGGGCCTGGAGTGGTGTGTGTGTGTGTGTGTGTGTGTGTGTGGGTGTGTGTGTGTTTTTCTGTTGTTGCTGCATTTCCCAGTGTCCTGTTCACCTCGAAGGGTACAGCCGTCCCTTGGACCGGCCCGTCGTGCTGGCAAAGCACTTCTTCAGTGTGTGAATGTGTGTGTGTGTGTGTGTGTGTGTGTCACTTTGAGGGGGGAAAATCTCACTGTTATCAAGGTTAAGCGTCCCACTGTTTCAGCGAGAGGAAGGGAAGAGAGGAAGCAAAGAGAGGGGGAGAGGGGGAAAGAGAGAGATGGATAGATAGAGGAGAGAAGGGGGAGCGCTCAGAGACAAAAGACAAAGGAGAAAGTGATGGAGGGACCGAAAGAGAGAGTGGAGGGGGAATAGAGGGGGGGAGAAAGGGGGTAAAAGAAGGGTATAGAGGGGGGGGGGGGGGGGGGGGGGGGGGGGGGGGGGGGGGGGGGGGGGGAGAAGGATAGAGGGATGGCGGGTGGAAGAGAAGTGCCCTTGTGAGGATGGGGAATTGTGCAACGCTCACATTTTAAAGTGGCCCCCCCTCCTCCTCCTCCCCCTCCTTCTCCCCCTCCCCCTCACAACCCCCCCCCCTCCTCCTCTACTCTACTCTGTCCGTTATGTGTCCGTGGGGGCTCCAGTTCCCCATCATACACCCTTATCACACACACACACACGCACACACACACACACACACAGAGACAGAGCGGAACACACACACTCCCATCCTTGGGTTCTCATAGGAGGGGCTTTGAGAGTGTTTTTGTGCGAGAAGCAAATGAAACCATTAGGCAGCATGTCCAAGAACATGAGCCATGCCTCACACACACACACACACACACACACACACACACACACACACACACACACACACAAGACAAGACTGCCATTCTCCCTCCACCAGGAAACTACCGGCGAAGCTTATGGGGAGTTCTCCATATTTCCATACATAAATGTGGAAATTTGCAAGAAGACAGAGGGGAGCAGGAGAGAGGGGGAGGGAGGGAGGGAGGGAGCGAGGGAACAGGTGAATAAGGGATCTGTTGGCGGAGGAGAGCAGGACTGGGGTGGGGGGGCGAGGGCGGAGGAGGGATGCCTGTTTTGCATGTGAAGTTTTTTTTTTTCTTTTTTTTTTTAGGCAGGGCAGGTGTCTGGGAGATACAAGAGCTGATTAGAGATGGGCACAAGGAAAATTTGCCCAGCCATGCAAATTCTGCCCCCCCCCCCCCCCCCCACACACACACACACACACACGCACACACGCACACACAAACACACACAAACTCACACACCAACCGCCTTGGTGAGCGCAAAGACTGTCTGACTGTTACTGCTTGATATGCAGGTGGAAATGGAGGAGCTCTTTATGAGTGTAAATGTTTATGTGTGTGTGTGTGTGTGTGTGTGTGTGTGTGTGCGTGTGCGTGTGCGTGTGCGTGTGCGTGTGCGTGTGCGTGTGCGTGTGCGTGTGCGTGTGTGTGTGTGTGTGTGTGCGTGTGCGTGTGAGTGTATGTGTGTGTGAGTCATCTGCGTGAGGCAGAGATGGAAATGTACTGGATGTGTATCAAGATGCCCCCGAGGGCCTTCTCTGTCGATTGCTCGCCCCTTTTCTCCTCCTTCTCCTCCTCCTCCTCCTCTTCCTCCCATACCTGCCTACGCCACTACTTGAAACAGGAGCCTACGCAGATTCAGCAA
>CM030185.1:4388099-4403099 GCA_017639675.1 Aplochiton taeniatus | reverse complement strand
CCCACTCCAACCCCCTCCTCCGTTCAACTACCCTCAGGATGACCAGGGGGTAGGAGGAGACTTTTAGTGAGAGAACGATTTGGGAGGAAAGAAAGAAAGAAAGCAAGAAAGAAAGACTGACAGAAAGAAGGAAAGCAAGAAGGAAAGTAAGAAAGAAAGATGGAAAGAAAGAAAGCAAGAAAGAGTGGCAGAAAGAATTAAAGAGTGAAAGCAAGAAAGAAAGACAGAAAGAAAGATTGACCGAAAGAACAAAAGACAGGAAAGAAAGACAGAAGGAACGAAATCAAGAAGGAGGCTGAATAAAAGAGAGAAAACCAACCGCCTTCTTTCGGCTCTTTCCTTTTTTCATGGGCCTCTTTAGACTTGACTGGGCCTTATCGCTTGGCGACCGGGATAGGCGGTAAGGGCCATGGGGCACGGGGTATTTTGGAGGAAAGGGGGCATGTTTGTCTAAAGTGACAGTGGGGGCTTATCAAGGCCTTTGTAGATCATCGATCGCGGAGGTACAGGGGTCTGTGTCTGTGTGTGTGTGTGTGTGTGTGTGTGTGTGTGTTTTGGGGAACGATCTGGTTTGACTCATCGCAATCTCGCAGAGCACTCTGAAGTCGACTTTACACCGGCTGTCTTTACCCCCGCGTGTGACTCAGCTTCCAAAAGCGAACGCAGTAGTAATCATAGAACCAACGTTAGCTACTGTTGCCACACAAATATGATATAATATGGAAGAGGAATAGGCCCGTCTTCTTTGTTGGTAAACACCAATTCTAGGATGGCCGGTGCCACAGTTGTTTGCCAATACCCACGCGCACGCACACACACACACGCTCGCACACACACACACACACACGCTCGCACAGTCGTAATCACACGGTGGGTCAGTAAACGGCCTGGGAAGCATGCTATTCCCAGGCTGGGAGCCGGTTAGGAATTAACCCGGGCAACTGGGAAGCCTGTCGCCTCTGTGTGTGTGTGTGTGTGTGTGTGTGTGTGTGTGTGTGTGTGTGTGTGTGTGTGTGTGTGTGTGTGTGTGTGTGTGTGTTTCATCCTTCAAGGCTGCAGATAGTACACAAACACAGACACACACTCTTACACACAGGGGCTTATCTTCCAGGGTCTGGCCATGTTTGGCCAGCGCTGTGCAAATAAAAGGTGCAATACATCTCCGGACAGTTCCCAAAAGACCAGGAGAAAAACATGTTGGCCAAACAAACACTCTCTCTTCTGTGAGTCATCCACCGAGAGAGCGAGAGAGAGCGAGAGAGAGCGAGAGAGAGCGAGAGAGAGAGAGAGAGAGAGAGAGAGAGAGAGAGAGAGAGAGAGAGAGAGAGAGAGAGAGAGAGAGAGAGAGAGAGAGAGAGAGAGAGAGAGAGAGAGGGTAGGAGCTTTCTCAGGCTTCACCCCTCACACACACACACACACACACACACACACACACAAGCAAAAGGTGTGTGTAACAGGAGCCTTTATTGGGAGGCTTAAGGCCCCTGGCTGCCCTTTAAGCGCTCTGTGTGGTGAGCCGTCTTAAGACGGGGGCCGCGCTGGCCGTGAATGGCCCCCTAGCCGGCAGTGCAGGGGCAACCATTGTCCTCGCTCATATTTTATTATCTCATCAGAAAAGGAGGAAATCCGATTCCTCCCCCCGTCTCCTCCTCACCCTCGCCCCGAAAGAAAGAGCTTATCCCTTCAAAAGCAACCTGTCATGAGAGACAGAGAGAGACAGAGAGATGTGGAGAGCATGAGAGAGAGAGAGAGAGAGAGAGAGAGAGAGAGAGAGAGAGAGAGAGAGAGAGAGAGAGAGAGAGAGAGAGAGAGAGAGAGAGAGAGAGAGAGAGAGAGAGAGAGAGAGAGAGAGAGAGAGAGAGAGAGAGAGAGAGAGACAGACAGACAGAGAGACAGAGAGACAGAGAGACAGACAGAGACACAGACAGACAGACAGAGACACAGACAGACAGAGACACACAGAGACAGAGAGACAGAGAGCATGAGGAAGAAAGAAAGACAGAGAGGGGGGGAGGAAGTTGGTGAAAGAGAGTGATTAAACGCCTTGTCTGTACCCCCCCCCCCCCCTCTCTCTGCTTCTCTTTTCTTCCCTTCCTCAGTGGGTCCCTGCTTTTCCTTGATCAGTGTTTAGCAAACAAACAGCAGGGCCTGGGTATGGCCGTCGGGGTGAGGGACGCTGTGAGTGTGTGTGTGTGTGTGTGTTTGTGTGTGTGGGTGTGTTTGTGTCACCGTGTGCAGTCGACTGAATAAATGCCTAGGAAAAGGGTAGATCCAGCTGCCTCTTTATTTGCCCCCCCTTTCCCTCTTTGTCTCTCTCTGTCTCTCTCTCTCTCTCTCTTTCTCTCTCTCTCTCTCTCTCGCTCTCCCCGTATCATATTGGGTTACACGAGGCAGTATAGCGACATAATATCTCTTTTCATGAGAGCTCTTGTTTTGGACCCCCTCCTCCTCTTCTTTTCCTTCCTCCTCTCTCTCTCTCTCTCTCTCTCTCTCTCTCTCTCTCTCTCTCTCTCACTCTCTCTCTCTCTCTGTCTCTCTTGCTGTGTTTTTCTCTCTGTCTTTCAGTCAGAACAAAACCATTTGTTCTCTTGAAGCTTTGACGTCTCCATCAGCAGAAAGTGAACAGCGTGTGTGTGTGTGTGTGTGTTTGTTGGTGTGTGTGTTTGTTGGTGTGTGTGTGTGCGTGTGTGTGTGTGTTTGTGTGCGTGTGTGTGCGGGTGTGTGTGCGTGTGTGTGTGTGTGTCAGGCGATGTGTCTGCGTATTGAGAGGTCAACCTCCGACACCTCTTTTCATTCTGTCACCATGTTTGCCTTTTCCAGCCACCCCTCTCTCCACCACCCAACACAGTGGGCTCTCTCTCTCTCTCTCTCTCTCTCTCCCCTCTTCCCTCGATCCTTCTTCTCCTTCTATTTTGACACCTTTCCTTTTTTTCTGAACTTGTTTCTTTCAGTCGCACCCTCAGGAGTTGTTAGCAGCCATAAGAAATATGTCTAAGGAATTGTTGGCGACGTGATTGGCCCTGGTTATCAGCTGGCCTGGCCAATCAGCATCCACACAGGATAATCCCCCACAATACCCCTGGAACAAAAGCACAACAGCTGACCCCAGGGAGGCGAGGAGGGGGGCAGACAGGGGGAGGGGGGCGCTGTGCTGGCCAACGCAAGCAGACAAACACACACACACACACACAAACACATGCACACACGCAGAGATACACACTTGCAGACAAAGGGCTGGGGGGACAAGAATAACTCTCTCCCTCTTCTCCTCTCGACTTCTCTCTCTCTCTCTCTCTCCGTCGCTCACCCTCGGCCTTTCCTCTCCTCAGTCCGCCTGCCTCTTTCTCTCTCTCTCTTTCTCTCTCTCTCTCTCTCTCTCTCTCTCTCTCTCTCTCTTCCTCTCACTTTTCCCCTTGTCTGTCTCTCAACTTCCTCCCTCCCCTCCCTCCCTCCCTCCCTCCATTTCTCTCGCTCTCTCAGTCAAGAGGATCTGAAATACCAATACCCCTTTTCTCCTTGACATTGCAGCCTCCTTGCAGTCAGCATTTTGCTGCCCTTTTATAGTCAAAACGTCAGGAGAAATTCCGGGCCGGAATATTCTTAGTAATGCGGCACTCGCTCACTGCCTCGCGGAGCCCCGCCGGACCGCCGTGTGCTCCCTGGCCCCTGTCTGTGGAGACCCCCCCCCACACACACACACACACACACACACACACACAACCTCCTTTGTGGGGTCATTTTGACAGCTTTCCGGATGTGAAAGCAACCGAGCGATTTAGTCGTGGGATCCCCAAAAAACAGCAAAAGAAGACTCGGTCGGGGACGTTTTGGGGAATTAGGTTAGGAATTGTGTTCAGTCAGAGTGTACGTCTTTCGCTCTTCCACTCACAAACACGTGTGTGTCACGCACATGGGGACACGCGTGTCGGACATTGCACTCACGCACACCTTGGCGTTGACATCCTTATTCACAAGTCACCTTTTAACATATGCAGTGGAGGCACACCAGGAAGCGCACATATAAAACATGTGTGCTGTCTTTTCCTACACCCTGCCCTCCATTCATCACCCCGAGGGGGGTGTTTGGCGGCCGTGTGTGTGTGTGTGTGTGTGTGTGTGTTTCTGTGTCCACTGCCCTTGCTGTGTCCTGACACTCCTGATGAGTATCTGCAGGACACAGGAGGAGAAGAGTGCGCACTGTCAGGCGTTTGGGCAAGCTGTTGTGTGTGTGTGTGTGTGTGTGTGTGTGGGTGGCTAGGTGTGTGTGTGTGTGTGTGTGTGTGTGCGTGCGTGCGGGTGGGTGGGTGGCTAGGTGTGTGTGTGTGTGTGTGTGTGTGTGTGTGTGGTTGCGAAGGGAGGCGGGCAGGCAGGGAGACAGTCAGCATTATCCAAGCAGGTGACCCCTGAAGGCTACTTCGCCCTAGGGCTTTGACTGAAGGAGAGAGGGGGGCAGAGACTTGGCCAAATATACCAGCCGAGTGTGTGTGTGTGTGTGTGTGTGTGTGTGTGTGTGTGTGTGTGTGTGTGTAACGCTCTATCTGAGCACAGGATGTGTCATCTCCTTGGCTCAAGGAGGTGTGTCTGTACTGGTGGGTGTTTGTGTATCCGTGTGTGTGTGTGTGTGTGTGTGTGTGTGTGTGTCTGTTCTTGCTCACATGTGCTCCTGTATGCTCTTGCTGGTGCGCTCATGCGTGTGTTCCTGTGTTCGTGTGTGTGTGTGTTGGCCCGGGGGAAGGTGTCACAGATCTTTGCCAGACTAATAATCTCGCCGGTGTCACTGAGCCGAGCTGTCAGGGACACTAAAGAGCTGGTGTGTGTGTGTGTGTGTCGCCGTGTTCCCAGTGCATTTAGTACTTCCTCTTCTCCTAGCCCCCTACCGCCCTTCCCTCCTGACAAACACACACACACACACACTCACATACACACCGCCTCCTTCAGTGCTGCGGCTCACTCTGTGGTGTATACAGTAGTGTGTTAAAGACCTGTAGTGGGGAAGGGGGGGGGGGGGGGGGGGAGGGGGGAACCAGAGAATTCACAACAAAAGACTTGTCACAGCGTCTTAAAGGGAAGTGGTTAGCGAAGAAACAGGTGACTTCTTATTGACACGCGACGTATTAAGAAAAAACGCCCGCTGAACATATTTTGCATAGATGCTAATGGAGAAGTGTGATAAAAGCTCGGTCAACGACGCCCACTGAACACATCCCCGGAGACAACAGGAAGGCCCCACTGTGCAGGTTACTCCCAGGGAGTGTGTGTCGCGCTGAATAACGTCCCCCCGTCCCCGTCTTTGTGTCTGTGCAGGTTACTCCCAGGGAGTGTGTGTCGCGCTGAATAACGTCCCCCCGTCCCCGTCTTTGTGTCTGTGCAGGTTACTCCCAGGGAGTGTGTGTCGCGCTGAATAACGTCCCCCCGTCCCCGTCTTTGTGTCTGTGCAGGTTACTCCCAGGGAGTGTGTGTCGCGCTGAATAACGTCCCCCCGTCCCCGTCTTTGTGTCTGTGCAGGTTCCCGAGCGTTTCATGGAGGTGGCCCAGATCACCCTGCGCGAGTTCTTCAACGCCATCGTGGCTGGCAAGGACGTGGACCCGTCGTGGAAGAAGGCCATCTACAAGGTGATCTGCAAGCTGGACAGCGAGGTGCCCGAGATCTTCAAGTCGCCCAACTGTCTCCAGGAGCTGCTACACGAGTAACCCCACCCCCACACCGACCGCTTCCTCCTCCTGTTCCTCCTCCTCTTCCTCCTCCTCCTTCACCGCCTCCTCCCGCTCACTTTGATGCTTTGTGCATTTTGGCTCTCCTCCTGCTCTCTGATTTCCATAGGATTGAACGATCCGCCATTTTGTTCTTTGATGTTTTTATTTCCTCCCTCTCTCATGGTTTCCTGTTTTTCTTTTTTCTTTTTGATTTCTTTTTGTTTTTGAATGTATGAACATGAAGTAGCATTCCTGATTGGAAAGAAGCCTCCTGGGTGATTCCTAAACGACCTAGATATTCTCTTGTTATTATTATGGTTAATTATTAGCACAATGATTATTATAATTCTTTGTTTATTGTTTTTTTTATTTTAAATTGATTCTGCTGAGCTGAAGAGAGGTGGAGTGTTTGGACTGGTTGAGCACTCAACTCTCTGTACCCCCGCTATGGTGACAGACACAAAAAAAAAATGATCTACCAACCTGGCCGGGGGTGTGACCCCTGACCCTACTGAGGAAAGGCCCCCCTGGAAATAAAATGGCTGCCCGCGCGATAAACTGTAACCGCGACACTAAGGGGTGTCGCCTCCCGGCGCAACCTCAAGGGCGTCCCCAACCCCGAAAAAACACTGTCCACAAAACGAGGGGGGGGGGGGGGGGGGGGGGGGGGGGGGGGGGGGGGGGCTCACGAGGTTGTTTCCATGGGGACGACCACCACATTGTAAACACTAGGCCAACGTGCGTGCTGGCTGGGCTCCTTACTGGACTAAACTGGACCTCTGGTACTGGTGTGTACCGGCCCACTGGACATAACTGGCTTCAGGCAGCAACCTGAGCTCCACCATGTTTTTGAAGTGTGTGTTTTTCTCTCTTTGCGAGTAGGGCATGGTGTTTATTGGGTGTATATTATTATGATTATGATTATTCCTGTTGTTTATTATTATTATTATTATTATTATTATTATTTGAAATCATTGCTTGCTAAAGATTGGCACTTCGAGGTTTGTTTGTCCCCTGACAACTTTACAGAAAAAAAATAAATTATTATTATTAATCCAAAAGAGTTTATATTCTCAATGTGACACAATGTAATCCGTGAAACAGTGTTCAGCACTGCTCGGTCCCTGTGGAGTGTTTGTGTGTGTGTGTGTGTGTGTGTGTGTGTGGGGGGGGGGGGGGGGGGTATTGAGGTCAGGCCCCAGTCACACAGAAAGAGAGAAGTGGGGTTCCTTCAGGGAGATTGGGCTGCTAATGAAGGAGGCTTTTCCCCCCTAGTCCCCAGATGTCTGTGCTATCTCACGCTACGTAGGTCAAGACAGCTTTCCCTCCAGGCAGACTGGATCAAAACGCCTGCCTATGGGTCAGAGCACGCCCGGCTACCGCAGCAAAGGCAAACGTCTGGTGGTGGGCGTGAGCGTGCGTGTGCCGTAGTTAGGGATACATAAAAAGAACAGTTGGTCCTCATAAGTCTTAAACACACACACACACACACACACACACACACACCCCTCTCTGTGACCTGTTGGCGTGGAGCATCAAGACAGCTCGGTTACGGTCTTGCTGACTTACTGCTCCGTTTATGGCTTGCCATTGTTCCAAGGCCACATTGCCACGGCAGCGCCAGCTATTGAAATAGCAACAGAGGAGCGGCAACAGCGACCCACATTAAAACACCATTTGTCACCTAAATCATTTTTTTTTTCCGTTCATTCACAGAACACTCGCTATTCCGTATTCCGGTCGCCAAGACGAGGAGTTTAGAGAAACTGGGTTTAGTGACACGGTTGTTTTTTAATCATACACAGGATCTCTTTTTTTTAAATGAAGGCTATGTTCAATTACAATATCCAGCGATGACGGACAATACTTGATTACATTGAGGAGGATAGCGCAATGGCCCTGTAATTAACCGCCTTTTGTTTCAACAATGGAGAATTGAATAAAACCAGAGGTGGAGGGCTAGGGGAGGAGGGGAAAGGAGATAGGACAACCAAACACACACACACACACACATACACACATACACACTCTCTCTTGAACACGTCTCCTTTCCGTTCCATTCTTCACTGACAACATGGGGTCAGGGGTGGCTCCTCAACCTGAGGGCAGACACAGTCCTTCTCCAGAACTAGGGACAAAGGGACAAAGATACAGGCGAAATGTTCAGCTCTACTCCTCCACACCAGCCAATACATTTAACGTAGGAATCGAGGGTTAACTCCCAGTCTCTGTGAATAGGGGAAAGCACTGTTCCTTAATGTCAATAGCGATGAGAATGTGCGTGTGTGTGTTTGTGTGCGTGATTGGTCATTTTCCTGGCCTTGGCCACACTTTTTCCTTTTTTCCCGTGCGGTGTGTGGGGGCGTCGCAGGAGATCAAACAGGCCAGGTTGCTGAAACCTGCCAACTTGTAAAGGGCGCCTACAAAAAAGCGCCGGACAAAAGGCTTTGGAGATGGACGAGCTCCTCCCCTTATTGTGTGGAGCGCTCTACTGTAGCGCTTAAGACTCTGAGAGAAACAGGCAGGGCGGGTTCTCCCTCAAAGACGAGCCTCCGATTCTCAAAGTGGCTTAAAAGAAAAGAGCCACAAAAGGAAAGAGGACAGACACTTTTATCTGATGCAAAGCTTGTTAGCGCAGCCCCCCCCCCCCTTCCCCTCGCAGGCCCATCCTAAAAGTAAAAAAGAGGAATTCTAGTTAATGAGGGATTAAGTCGTCTATAGGTTATTAGGATTGTTGTACTGTTTTTTCTTCCATGGAAGGTTGGCTTTTTTGGAATATTGTTAAAGGAAATGAAAATACCTACTTTTTTAAGAATTGTAAAATACAAATATATAAAAAAAAAAAAGAAAATGCTAATATTTAAGTGACATTTTTTCCTGGAGGAAGATAGAGCTTGAATTAGGAGTTGTTTTATAAAAAAAAATGGCGAGTATGTTTTAGTGTTTTTTGTTTTTTTTTATCTTTTCAATAAATATATGGATTCAATTGTAGAATAGCAAAAAAAAAGTTTTTTCCCGAGTTTTGTGAAAAAGGTTTTCTTGGAATTTGTTGTTCTGACCGTGTTGAGAAGGCAAACACATTTGTAACGATGGTTTTGATGAGTATAAAATATAGTGTTTTCACTGTAAATAGAGCAATGATGGGGGAGGAGATTGTTTGCTGTGTTCAGTTATTCAGCGTTTTATATTACATGGTGGTTTAACAGGGAAAAAAAGACTGGCTCTCCAACTAGTCTCAACATGACTCATCTCAAAACTACAGAGTAACGTTTTTTTTTCATCCCCGCCTCACAGGCCAAACTGAAATGGGTTCCCGGTTAGATTCCTCCTTGAAATGGCACTGGCTTCCATTGTGTTGTTTTTGGGGGGTTTTATTATTTTGCTGACGGAACGTTGTCGAGGCGTCGCTATGATGATGTCATGTTGCCCTTTTGGCAGTGGACCCAGTCTGGTCTGACACAAGGACATTAGGATCTGTGTGTGTGTGCGTGTGTGTGTGTGTGTGTGTGTGTGTGTGTTTGTGTGTGTGTGTGTGTGTGTGTGACTCTGGAGAGACGCTGATGCTGGTGTGCTAATAGATTACACACAACTAGCTTAGCACTCCATGAGGGATAGAGATGGTGATCAGCTGAGATAGAGATGGTGGGTTTATACTTCCGAAAATATTGGCCATTTCCATGAACATGGAAGCGGGCCTTGAAATCGACCCCTCGATGTCTGCTTTTACCGTAGGCCTGTGTGTGTGTGTGTGTGTTGCAGGGTGTGTGTGTACTGTATGTGTGTGTGTGCCTGTGTCAGTGTGACTGTGTTTGTTTATGGGAGTGATTATGAGAACCTGTGAACCAGAGAGTGACACAATTCTCAACACTGTGGCCCCTCCCCCCCCCCCTCCACCTCCCCAACCCCGGGGAGTACCATCCTGAAATGTAAATGATTGTCATTAAGCGTTGGCAAAGTATGTGTTTGTGCGCATGTGCGTGCGTGCGTGCGTGCGTGTGTGTGTGTGTGTGTGTGCGTTTGTAACCATTTCCTCTGATCCGTTTCCCTGACCTGTTTAAAAGGGTTCCATTTCTCAGTGGTTTGGACTAGGATTTTCTTTTCCTTTTTTCTTTGTGCTCCTTTTTTTTGTAAATACCAAGACCGCGGACTTATACAGTGATAAATACTGCCTTTGTATTATTTAGCACTATGTTGTAAATAGTGTTTTGTTGAGGCTTTTTGTATGACATTATTATTCAAATCTAGCACAGACATTACCATGGTTTCAATATGATCTAGATATACCAAGTATGAAATAAACTCAGACAAGGCTCATTGTAGATTTCTTTCTCTTGTTAGTGTCTATGCTCATTGCAGATTTTGTGTAATTTATTGGTTTAATTTATCCTAATTTATTTAATGTAATTTTTTTTCTTTTGTTTTTTTGTCAACCAAGGAAGGCTGTACTGCATTTTACTAAGTAGAACAAATTTACAAATTCAAAATCCTATCTACATAAGATTTAAATGATATTTTAGAGCACTCATTAAGTTTTGAAAATTATAACAAGATATTGGCAGCTAAATGGACTTGGAAAAAGGAAATATTTAGTTTGGGGTAAAAAGCCAGTTTGAAGCGATTTGTATCTTCTCTTTCCAGATTTCCCCTGTAATTGTTTTTCCCACAGATTGAAACCGTAGTCAAATTGCCTTTTGTGCCTTCATCCTCAATGAATTGAATGTATGTGCAGTATATATGCAAGCTTGTGCAAAACAATGAAAAAATAAAAATAAAAATTTAAGAGAAAATAACTTCATGTCGCCTGTGCTTTTTTTCATTGAAATTTGATACAAAAAACAACAACAACAATTGAATAAAACAGACAGAACAATATATGCAGTTAACAAAAAAATGCCCGGGCACAAAATGTTGAAAATCCAAAACATCTAGTTTACTTTGTGATCTTTCTAAAACGTGACACTACAATGTCTTTTCATTTGATGATTTGACGTTGTGTGTGTGTGTGTGTGTGTGTGTGTGTGTGCGTGCATGGGTGTATCTAAGCACAGAAAAAAACGTGAGTTCCCATATACTATGTAATGAAATATGACATACTGTATAGTGTGCCGTTGTGTGTGTGGACACAGTATATCCCTATAGGCTCCTGTGCTTTTTCTGTAATTAAAAAGAGCAACAGAAAGGATTGGCTGACCCTTGACCCCGGGTGCCCACGACAGGCGTTGTAAACGACAGCAGACCCTAACCCATCAGGGTAAAAGGAGCGATCACCGCACCAAACAACCAGAACCAGGCTGCGGATCCTCTCCTATGTAGATGTGTCTCATACACACACATACACTCGGTTTAAATAATAACGGTATTGAGTAGGTTTTGTAACTAGAAATGAAACAAAACATGTATTTATTTATTTTTTTTTGCGAGGAAAACTAAGTTGTGTATCACAGCCCGTACAGCAGAAGCCAGTCAACAAAGGACGGGAGTCTTTTCTTTTTCCTCTCCGTTCTTTCTATCTTTCTTTCTATCTCTCTTTCTTCTTTCCCTGATTCCCGGCGCAGACCTCAACCGGAGGGTACGGCTCCTTAGGTAGAGCTGAGGCAGCATCTTTCTACAACACCCGCCGTCTGCTCTGTAATCAAATACCATCTGTCGCTACATCTGAAGACTCACACACACACCCACGCACGCACGCACGCACGCACGCACGCACGCACGCACGCACGCACGCAGACACACACTTGTACGCTTAGGCAGGTCAACACCGGAGTGGGAAGCACAGATGTGAGTTAGTGTGTGTGTGTGTGTGTGTGTGTGTGTGTGTGTGTGTGTGTGTGTGTGTGTGTGTGTGTGTGTGTGTGTGCGCTTGCATGTTTAATCGTGAGTTATGGGAGCAACTTCATATTCATCTGCGTGCGTGCGATTGTGCCTCAGTGTTTCGGTGTGAGACCGGGAGCGTGTGTGTGCGATCGCGCTCGCACGCGCGTTTGAGGTGACGAACCCAAAAGGGGCGCACATGCGTCTGCGTCGTGTGTTCATCGCGGCCCCCCCCCCTGAACCGTCACCTGTGCTGTCCTGCCACCTGGATTGCCCCACGACCCCCCCCCCCACCCCCCCCACCCCAATGACGAAATCAGCGGAGTGGCACACACGCCCCACCGCCACTTCCTGTTTCCCCGCCAATCCCGCGCGGGGGGGTCCAAAGGCCGTTGTCTTCAGGTATCCATGTTTGCTCTTGGCTGGCGTGTCACCCAGGCCTTGGCGGCCACGTCAGCTCTTCCCCAGTGGTCTGGGGAGAGAGGGAGAGAGAGGGAGTGAGAGAGAGAGAGAGAGAGAGAGAGAGAGAGAGAGAGAGAGAGAGAGAGAGAGAGAGAGAGGGAGAGAGACAGAGGGAGAGAGAGAGAGAGAGACAGAGAGAGAGAGAGACAGAGGGAGAGAGAGAGAGAGAGAGAGAGAGAGAGAGAGAGAGAGAGAGAGAGAGGGAGCGTGGACTTTGGCTGGCCAGTCTTAGATCAACGTTCCCCGGCCTCCCCTCCTCTCAAAGGCCGTCTTTCCCAATGTTTGCCCAGCGGCTGTCCTTCTGCTCCTGCACACAAGACTTTGACACGGCCAGCCGAGGCCCCTCTCAGTTCCATCCAACAAATGGACCCCACCCCCCCTCCGGTAGGCTGGTTAGCACACACACACACACACACACCATGCTCAAGATCCTTACAGGGGGCACTGTTTTGGACCTCGTTCCACAAACATCAAAGGTCCTCTGAATCTGCCTTTCATCAACAGAAAGGACTGTGGCCATGGAGCGACCAGGCCGTCAACCTCTGTGAGCAGTGACCGGCCTCAGAGTGACCACACGAGAGTGGGACCGAAAACGGCTGCCAATCCTTTCAAATATATACAAAAAAATAAAACACTTTTCCCCTCACTGGTCTCCTCTCCTCGAACCGGTGTCCTTGCGTTCCAAAGGAGGTCTCCTAGGCTTCTTCTGGATTCACCCAACGTCTGCAGCTCCCCTGTTTTGTCCCAGCAAGCCTCCCCTCCCTTTCGTCCGGGTGCAAAAGTTAGCCGGGCGTCGGGACGTGCGACAATGGCGCCTCACGACAACCCAGCGTTGGGTCGTCTAGCAACATATTAGGAATCTAGTCCATATGTACCTGTGCCTCATTGCGAATGACCACCGCTCTACAAACTACAACTCCTGATGGTTTTTTGGTAGGGGGCCATCTAGTGGTCAGAATGTGAGCGTACAGGTGACAGGCTGGTAGAGAGAGGCTGAAAAAACGGACTGGCCGGTGTACCCGAAGCTACCTGTCACCCAGGCGCGTGACTTCAGGCGGTGCGGTTGCACCCGGGGCCGCGACGTAGAGGGGCCGCGACGTAGAGGGGCCCGGCGGCGGGTAAAGGTCCGCGGGCCCCCGTCCCCCTGATTTAAATGTCCAGCCGCGACAGGCACAGGTATTGAATGTGGGCGCATGAATGCATCACATTCGTCTTAAAAATAACACGCTCTGAATTTAAAATGGGCTACGCGATAATATAGATCAAGATAGGGTGTTTTTTGTCCACTTTGTGCTTTCCGTGGTGCTGATAGACTAATACTACTATTGGTAATAGGCTACGGGTGTATTACCGATCGCGGTCCATGCTGAATGTAGGCCTGTGTGTTACCAGCTTCAAATGTGCCCTTAGGTTTTGCTCTGCTGTTGCAATGCTTAGCGATTCCGATCCTTACCAACAAGATTATTTCAAAGTAGTATTTATTTACTGGTGTTATCTAGGCTGCAGGGATATATGGGTGGTGATAGGGGCCCGGAATTATTTGGTGCACCCGGGCCCGTCCTGATTAAGTTAGGCCATTGCTGTCACTAGTACATGACGTCCTGATTAAGTTAGGCCATTGCTGTCACTAGTTCATGACGTCCTAGAGATACGTCAGGTAATGCCCTTATCCCTTTCCTACCTCCTTTGTCTGAGGTGTTAAATAAATGTAGTTTATTTATAAATGTAGTTAAAAGATTCCCCCCATCTCTCTTTATGCACCCTTACCCTCGTGTCCTTATCCTCGTGTGTGTGTGTGTGTGTGCGGGAGAGAGAGAGACAGAGAGAGAGTGTGTGTGTGTTTGCATGCTTTTTTTTCTTCCAGTTGGACAGATCCTTGTGTCCCCCTTTTCTTTTCTGTTTTCTCTCTCTCTCTCTCTCTCTCTCTCTCTACTCTCTCTCTCTCTCTCTCTCTCCGTCTCTCTCTCTCTCTCTCTCTCTCTCTCTCTCTCTCTCTCTCTCTCTCTCTCTCTCTCTCTATAGAAGGCCCCATCGCAATTGGAGCCTGGGAGGCTCTGGAGAGGAGCCTGGGAACGGGGGAACAAAGGGCTGTCCGTCTGCAGCCTGTCTCCCCCTCTCTCCTTCCCCCTCTCCCCCCTCCCGGCTCCCCCTCCAGCCTCCCTCGTGCCCAGCTCCAAATTAAGACTTCAGACGAGAAAATGGGCCCGTTACCCAGAATGAATGAGTTACTACCAAAGAGGAAAATGGAGAGAGAGAGGGAGAGGGAGAGGGAGAGGGAGAGGGAGAGAGAGAGAGAGAGAGAGAGAGAAAGGGGGAGATAAAGAAAGAGAGGGAGAGAGAGAGAGAGAAGGGGAGGAAATCACAGGGAAACGAGGTAGGCCTGTGAGAGAGAGAGAGCGAGAAAGTAATAGAGAAATAAAGAGCGAGAGAGAGAGAAAAGAAAGAGAAGGAAAGGCTATGAGGAGCAGCGTGACAAAGCCTCTGTTGTTGGATGCCAGGGCCCCTCTGTCGCTCCATGAGGAACTGTCGCTGTGTCGACCAGGACTACACACACACACACACACACACACACACACACACACACACACACACACACACACACGATGAAGACGCAGGTCAAAAACACACACAAAGGACACATGTTCAACCGAAGCCAGCACACTCATGCGTGCGAAAACACACACACACACACACACACACACACACACACACACACACACACACACAGACACACACACAGACCCTCCCTCTCTCTGTGTCCGTTTCTTTCTCTCGTGCGTACAAACACGCACACCAACAATTGTATGTCCACAAACAACCCCATATTGACTGTGTGTGTGTGTGTGTGTGGGGGGGGGGGGGGCTTGTTTTTTCCAGTGCATGTCCTGTAACAGCTGTTAATCCACATGGTGTTCCTTTTGACTGGAAGAGACTATCACAGAGGATGAGAAAAGGGGTCACACAGAGTGTGTGTGTGTGTGTGTGTGTGTGTGTGTGTATGTGTGTCAATGCCTGTGTGTTGGTGTGTGCATG
>CM030185.1:4335599-4383099 GCA_017639675.1 Aplochiton taeniatus | reverse complement strand
TCTTTCTGTCTTTCTGTCTCTCCCTCCCTCCCTATTTTCCTCCCCCTAACCCCCCCCCCCCCCCTCACAACCGTCAAAGTGCATTCCAGGCCCAGAGCCCCTTCCCCCCCTAAGCCCTCCTCCCTGGTTTCGGCCGGCCCCGCGTCGCCCGCCAGAGTCATCTTTAAGAATGGCTTCGCCCGGCGGTCTCCTAAGCCCCGGGCCGCACGGCTGCCAAGATGCCCGGCATAGACGCCGCGCCTGGAGGCCAGGTACGCGACAGCTGCCCCGGAGACAATAAAGGCCTGACGAATGGGAAGCACTCGGGGGGAAGATGCAGCCTGGTCACCTTGGGCCAGTTGCTGCCTGTGGGGAGGAGGTAGCGCTTTGGTCCGGGGCTGGGGGAGATAGAGAGACACCTATGAATCACAATAGATGGGTGTGGGGAGAGAAGGGGGGGGGGGGGGTTTTTCCCCCCCCTTTCCTTAGGAGAAGCGCGTGGCAGGACGCAGCGTTAGAGCAAGATGGGGCTGCGGGTGACACATGGCGGCCATAAATAAGAGTGTGGCATGTTTGTTTTTTTTAGGGAGCGAGGTGGTTGGGGAGCCCTGCGGCGAGCTGCCTGAAGAGGTCGTGTGGAGGAGACACACACACACACACACACACACACACACACACGGAGGAGGGAGCTCGGTTTAGAATGCCAAGCGCATGCACACATACACACACACGCACACGCACACGCACGCACACACCACCAGACACACACACACACACACACACACACACACACACACGCACGTAGACACAATGCCGTGGAGGAGAACGGAACTTGGAACGGGAACATTGTGATACCCGAGATCCGAATCCGAAACACGGCGACAGATGAGATGTTTACCTTCTAGAAACTCCCCTCTGCCTGTCAAAACCTTGTCCAGTTACGTCGCCGGTCTGCTTGGCGCTATCCCACTCGGAGATTGAGCCTCGGCCGTTCGGCCGGGCCAGGCCTCGGGTTCGTGAGATGACGGGGGGGAACGGGTCTCTAAAATGCTCTCTTCATCGTTCCTCACGCTTGTCTCTCCTCGGTTTGTGCCCCTCTCCCCCAGAGATAACAGTCCAGTCTCCACTCCGTGGCAGGGGCAGCATGACGGAGACAGAGGAGGAAAAGAGAGGAGGAAAACAGGGGGATGGAGAAGAGAGCGGAAAGCCTCACACGGCCTCACCTGTCCACTGTCTCTCCTACGTTCTATTGCAATTGGAAGAGAGAGAGAAAGCGAGTGATCGAAAGAGGGACGGAAGGAGGGGGGAAAAGAGAGACCGGCATGAATGAAAGTAGACCGTTTCCCTCCAAACCTGCCGCTTGGCTTTGCAAAAAGCAGGGAGGGAGAGCGCGAGAGAGTGGGGGGGGGGAATTGACTAAAGCAGCTCAGGAAGGGCCCTCATTACGATATTAAACAAGATTTAATAAGTGAGAGTGATGTGATGAGGTGATTATCCCGGGCCATTAATCAAGCAGGCTGCTGGTCCGCTCTGTAACGTCGGCCATCTTTCCCCCCTCAAGCAAAGCCTCTTTGGAGCCTGAGCTCCTTATAACGGCCACAGTGCTTCAGGATTTTTTTTTTTTTTTACAAATAATAACAAGGGGAGAAGCCCGAGTGCTTTAATATTCCAATATTCCACATGTTTCCAGTCCCCCTCCCCCCTGCCACCAAGTGCATCTAACAAATTGAACATCTTAGCATGTGGGTCACACAAAAGTAAAGTCTCCACCACACCTGCCAGGAGTGATATGGGGTCATGGGTGGACAGCGAAGCGTCTGTTGTCCAAAAGTTTGGGTTTGTTTGTTTTGTTTGTTTGATATAAGGAGGCCGTATGGAGTTAGTTGGATTGTTGGGTTCTGCCTGGATTGTGGCGCCACGTAGAAATCCTGTGCGCGTGGAATCACGTTGGACCATCCGACATCACAGAACGCTTCTAAGGAAATTGAATGCTAAGTTCCCTTGGGACATGGGAAACAGGGCCGTGCTGAATGTACGGTTAAATATCAAACTACAGAAGACTGACCAAGGTGGGTAAGAAGACAACGGTCAGCCCATAAAGTTGTTAATTTCCTCATTCATACATATCAATACATGGGCAGAAGGGGACTCTGCCTTGTCTCAGCAAGATAGTGACGATTCAGGGAGGACATCTGCGGGCTGGGAAACTTTTAGAAGTACACATCAACATGACATGACCATGCCTTTGACTTACTGTGTGTTAACGTGACGCCGATCCATTCCCGCGCCGATTCAAACCCCTGGATACCACCGTGGCAGTGTCTCTCCGTGAGGAGGGACATTTGGAAGACAAACCCTGGAGCATTTTAAAAGCTCAAGAGGAAGCCTCAAGGAGATTACCTTAAAGCAGGGCGAGGGACGTCGTTTTTTTCTGGGAACCGGCAGAGCTTTAATACAATAAGCATGCGGGATGGGGCGGGGGAATAATACAAGGATGATTTTATGGACGTAATCCGGAGAGATGAGGCCGAACCAACCTGGAAATGTAATCCCAAGGAGGAGGACTCCTGGTGATCTTTCATCGGGCTTGGCAGGACGGAAACACACACACACTCACACGCCCGCGCGCCCGCCCGCGCCTACGCCGCACGTAGCCGACCTCGCTAATCAAATCAACAGATAATCTTTAAGAGGATGTTGTCACTCTATTGAAATCGGCACTGCGACCTCCAGACTTGCTCCACCCGCAATAACAGACAACGAGTCCACCGTGGGCCAGTTCTAGTGCTCGGTGCCACCACACTCAAGTTTTCTCCAGCTCTAGGGGTCGTAGATGGCCGGGCCTATTGGTTAATATCTACCAGATCATGGCTGAGGTTCCATACAATAGCTGTATTCAGATATTCAGTCTGTCGTAACTGTATTCAGGTATTCATTCTGTCGTAACTGTATTCAGATATTCATTCTGTGGTAACGTGCCACGGTTCAAACCAAATGTAAGGTTTCTGCAAGTCTCTTTTCAAGAGCTAGGCTGGGTGCTTGACGACCGTTGTCAACAAACTCTAACTACCACCGACCGATTTCCCAAATTATTCCAAACGGTCCCATCGATGTTTCTTTAGGGCGTCCTTGGTCGTTAAAAAGATCTTCGGATCTAGCATCTCTGAAGGTTTATGCTTGTGAGCGGTATTGCTACCGATTAGCATGTGACGACGTCATTCTCGATTCAGCACAATGCATTTTAAAGTGTACACCTTAACTTAAACGCAAGGACCTTACGTGATGGCTTTTGAACGCCATTTGCTGCATTCATATGCAGGCCTTTGAATGAACAGTATTCCTATGGGGAACCAACAATGGCGGGCTGGTGGATTGGCGTAAGACAATGTCGCCTTGGTGAGTGACTTTCTCTTCCATCTCCTGGTCGCGGTGCCCTCTCTCGCCGTGTATCTAAGCAGCGTAATTTGAGTAAATGACACGGCAACATCTGCTGTGCATAAGAGAGAGGCCAACACTTTAACATGCAGATGTCTCTCTCCATCTGCATTAATTCAATAATTACTGCAATGGAGGGAGGAGGGAGGAGGGGTGTGGGGGCTTTTTTATAGCTTAAGACAATGTTATCTGTGCCAGTTGGCATAGGAGCGGGAGGGGTGTGTGTGTGTGTGTGTGTGTGTGTGTGTGTGTGTGTGTGTGTGTGTGTGTGTGTGTACCGAGGTGGATGGGAGGGGTGAGTTTGGAGCAGTGGATGGAGGGAGGGGTAGATTATTACACCATTTAGCCAGAGCAAGCTGTCACATAGCAGCGAATCCCACTAATTCCGCCGTGCCCTTGGCGTGTCACAGAGAGGCTCCGAGTGACCGATGAGGCCTCCGCGGCTCCGCTTGGCCTACGGACGACCGACCTAACCTGCCTCCGTCTGGGCAGGCTGGTGCACGAACACACACCGCGAGGTAGACACTCGGAAGTCTGCGCAAGAGCTAGTTTTAAGGCATCCAGTAGCTCATCTGGAAGGTGTAAAAATAATTATCAACATATATCCGGAATATATATTAGGAATTCTTGATCCTATGGAGATGCAGTTAAGAAACGTGAATGATGGTGACACCCAAGAACACTTTGGAGCCCGGTTCAGCCTTGGCCTCCTTGAACCGTTCCCGAACACACGGAACAATCTTACTCCTCTGAAAGATTTCAGAGACGACTGTGATTAGTTTGTGGCCTGTTCAATTTTAGGGGAAGGCAAAATCATCATAGAAAAACAACGTGTGACAAGGATAGTAATAGCAGATGTGAGATTTTTTTATGTCGGATTCACTGTAAATAATTGTTTTTATTGTTTTGTGTACATAATATTTGTTGTTGTTAAATGTTTGACTATTTAGCTGTATTTGACCGTGAAAAGGCATACATTATTGGTCCTTTCCGAGCATGCTTGTGAGTTGCTGTTCTTTACAACAAAAATGAGCAGTACATTATTGAAAAACCCTTTTCCAGTAATGTATTATGTAATGCAGTGCATTCACTCTGTGCTTTCTCGTTCTCTTGTAAGTTACTGTCTTTTGCAGCATTTTACTGTAAACTACAATGCACTCCAGGTACATTCAGGGTGTGGTTTGGAGAAAAATGTATTCACAGTTCCATCACATCACAAGTTTGATATACAGTATTCCACAGCCAACCTACCAGATTTAGTTCACCCAATCCTTTAGTTGACCTGAATCAGCTGCATGTAATGGATACCATCAAGATGCACTGATGCCTTGGGTTGTGAGGGCTAGCTTGAGTTAAAGAGAAAACAATATGTTCACAATTGCATTATGGGTTGTCAATGTCAAAAAGGCTTTTATAATGCAATATTTCCCACATTTACGGTATAGTTTTAGGGCGCTATAGGTCTGTGCTATATATTTACAGTAAAGTGTTTAACAGTACAGAGGTGGTAAAGTAATTGCCACAACAGTACTGTAAGTATAAGTACAGCAAAATGCAGCTAATTTTGTAGGCTGTGGAGTATTGTAATGCCTGCAAACAGTTGCTTAGGAGTTCACTGGCAATGAGGTTGCCAGGTATCAACTATAAATCCACAGAACAGGCAACTCATGTCATTTAGTAGCTACTACCAGGCGCCAATTCCCTGCTATTTTGAGGCAATAAAGTTGCAACGTACCAGAGATAAATTCACATCAAAGGAAATTACAGTACTATACTGGCAATAAAGTTGGAAAATACTAGCTGTAAATTTACTTTGCAGTGAATTACTGAAAATCGTTGCCATGACGTTATCGTACATTTCATGTAATTCATTTACAAAGTATTGCCAGCACTTTACTGCAAATATGGCAGGACATTTTTTACAGTGTACAGAGACACACGTGTGAATGAGCACACCGTTAGTGAACATACACACTTGTCGATGTGCACACACACACACACGCCTTTAAGTGAATCATAATTTTAGCTTGCCTGTTTTAGACTTTTCTTGTGATATTTGATGGATGTGTTGGGGGGGGGGGGGGGGGGGGGTTGTCAGATGACTCCACTAATCCCTAGCAACGGCTGTTGTCTCAGAGCTGCCGAACTTGCAGCTGCACCCGGTCCCTCTGTTACCGAGCAACCCATTCCTAAACAGCAGCGCATTTATGCCCAATGCAGGTTTCAGTGCGTCATGTCAGGACTTTAATTATAAGCTTGTTTAGTGCATAATTGTTTCTTTATAGAAGCAGGAGGATTGCATTTGCTGAGGGTCATGAGTAGATATGGTTCACCTAGGACTCGGTTCTAAGGACAGATAGTGTGCCCAGCTAATCATACTCTTCTCTACTCGGATAATTATCGGGATAGCATAGGGGGCTAATGGTTGGCAATTGTATTTGAATAATTTACCAAAATATGCTTTTTGAAAGCCCATATTCATCCACAGCGTTCATAAAACAATCAGGTAAATCTGATTGTAATGCTCATTCAGTGGGGGACGAGAGCACAGTTTTAGTGTTAAACGCTTACGTTCCTTTACAAAATGGATCTGGACAATTAGAAAATGATTGAGAACCTTGTAATGAAACACTTCTGGTGATGAGCACTAGCAGGCCAACAGAATATCAAACGGCGACCAAAGCTACTGTGCACCAAATGGCACGCCATTTCAGCCACGACATTGACCTAGGTTCATGACCTCTGTCAGGATGGAGGTCATCTGAAGGCCGTGCGGTCCGTTACGGGGCCTCTGTCGGACTTGCAGAGACACACGCGCAAATGTGCACCCCGTTAGTGAACATAGACACTTATCCACGTGCACACACACACACACACACACACACACACGCCTTAAATGCAAAGACCAACACATGCGGAGACATGCAAACACATCACTTTCACATACCAGCCAAGTTTAGGGATAAAGGAAAGTATTTGTGTGCCTGGCAGGCCGACTTCCTTTGATTGCAGCGGCGTTGGGGTTGGAAACAATGCCCAGGGTCTATTAATAGCCCAAGGAGAAAGAGAATTCATCAGCTATTTACAGACTCAATGTCTGACTGCAAACACGTATGGCATACATTTTGTCTTATTTCACAAATAACAACTCAGACACGCACACACATTCCATTTTGCTCAGCACAAATGGGAGGTGTATAACCATTATTATTTTTGAGGGTTTCTTTTGGTATAGAGGGTACACTTTACTGTAGATATAACTGTATAACTGTATATATTTTTTGTTTACCGGAATCTTTTTCCAAGACTGGACACAACTTGTTTTGAAGTCACTTGGTATACTGCTGCCACACCTCAACCCAGCTCCCCTTTCCAAAGAAAATCCAGCCATGCTATATTCACCCTGGCCCAACCATCATTAGCATAGCTAACAAACCCCTTGAAAGAGCAACATAGGGGCAACAGGGAGAACAATGGCACTTTATTACAGGGGGGGGGCAGATTGGAGGCGAGGAGGCCATTGTCCTGGACGGATTTAGTCCTCTGTGTCACCCCTGCAACTGTTGTCACGTCTAAGTTTAGCCGGATAGCTGGATGTGGACTGAGCGAGGGAGAGATAGAGGGAGGGAGGGGGGGAGGGGAGGGGCGGGGGGGGGTCAAGGGCTGAGGAGCGAGGGGAAGGGGTTGAAGGAGGTAAGAGACAGATGGTGGGGAAGGAGGGATGCAAGGGGGGACGGGCAAGGTGAAGCGGGGGGGGGGAGAAGACAGAGAGGGGGATTCCAAGGAGAGGGTGGGTGGAAACTTTGAGGACCCAGGAGATAGGAGAGCGGAGGTGTGAGGAAGAGACAGATCACTGCGTACCAAGGGGAAGGAGGAAGATACGGCTGGGACAGGAGCGGGGGGGGGGGGGGTGGGGGGGGGGCGCACACACACACACACACCGAGAACAAGCAATAGGAATCCTATTATGGGATGGAAATGTCAACAGGGCTGCCATTTCAAGACAAAGCCATGGCCGAGGGGGAGACGGGCCAAGAAAGGGGGGAGGAAGGGGAGGAGGAGGAGAAGGAAAAGGTCCACAGCTGTCGACTCATAAAGCGTCCGAGGGGTGAGGCGCTAAGCCGGCGAGTGAAAGCAGAGCTTAGGCGGGTGACACGGGGCAAGCGGACCCTCGTCGGCCCGGTCCGAGCCCCCCAGGCGCAGGGCAAACGCCAAAGGAAAGACACGTGGATAAACAGTGGGAGATGAGGCACCACGCCTGTAAAGCCCACCGGGCTAAGACGGCCAGGCGGCCAGGCGGGCGACACATTCTCCCCCAGCCAGGAGTGGAGACAGGGGGGGGGGGTTAAGGCTTAAGACCGGGCTCCCTGGCTGGCCGGCTGGCGGGCAGATGAGAGCCCGGACTAGACGTTGTCTCAAGGATGTCACCGAGTTCACGGGGAGGAATGTGGGCGGCACGCGGTCGAGCTCCAGGGAGCACGGGACGATGATTTGGGGTCTCTCCGTGCGTGTGTGTGTGTGTGTGTGTGTGTGCTCTCACTCGGCCACACACACCAGCGCACACAAGCCGAGGGAGAGACAAATTGCGACTTGAAAGCCGGACAAACTGCGAAGAATGGTCGGTATTCGTGGATAATTGCGTCGGACCCCTCCTCCCCCACCCTCACACACACCCACAGGGAGAGCCATCCATGTTTCCATTGCTGCCCTTGCCCTGACCCTTAAACCCCAGTCCCCACAGAGCGCCACCACGACGCCGTGCAGCCCGGGTTGGACATTTTATAGGAAGGGAGGCTCTTCACAAGGAACGGCCCTGACTCCCCGCACTCTGCACGCAGCTTTCTGAAGGGAGCGTCTCGAAACGTCCGAAACCGAGGTATAACCTGACTCTCTCGACAGCTGTGTTAAGACTGCGCGGTACCGAGTCTCATCACGGCTACTGTTAAAGAGTCTACAGCCTCCCCACAGTGTGTCCCTTCAGTACCCAGGTTCTTTATCCACATGGATTTCACACATCACTCTGATGCATGACCTCACGGCACCAGAGCATTAGCAGCTGCTCTGTTTCCGTCTCCTCAAAGTGATGAAGTCTTCGGGACTTACCGCCGATCCATATTTCACGTGTCACGAGTTATTTTCATAATCGGTTTGCCTTCAGGCGTGGAGAGTACTCGTTCAAATTGATCCGGGGACGAGCAGGAGGAGGATATTGACAAAGTGAAGATCAACTAATATAATAGACGCCGCGGAAAACAGATGCTGTGCCCAAAATCTGGGCGTATTCTAAAGACTAATCTATTATCGTAAAGCTTTGTTTTACGTAATCCAAGGCATTTCCCATTGCAGAGCATCCTTAGCCATGCACTTTCAGGGAAAATAGTTGTCTCCTTAAAATCATTTTTCTATTGATGCATTTGTAGTTTTCAGACGCAGACGTTTGTAAGAATCGTTTTTTTGTTATTAACTGTTCATGATAAGGGAATTTTTTTAATATTGTTTGTGTCAGCCAATAATAGTTTTCTGTGAGTTGTTTTAATGACATACTAAGCAGACCATCAAAGTTTGGAGATTGAGTTACCTAACAAGATTAACTCCTAAAAACAAATAGAAAATCTGAAAATAACCAGTGAGGAAATATATGCAAAGAATAATATTGTTCATAGCAAAACAAACGTTGTTACACCAAATATGTATCATTGTGTGTGCCCATATGTTCGGTCAGGCGTAAAGCAAAAGAAACATCGAAAAATCTTCTTTCTCTGAAAAAATGGTCTGAAGCAATCCCACAGTGTTTGTGAGTGTGTGTGTTTAATACACTGTTGTCCTCTCTCCCCTATTGTACTGACTGATCCTAACAGGGTTTCCTTGAGAACTAAATCTACTTAGGATTTGGGGTTCCTTATAATTTCTTTTCATCAGAAATATTAATCTGGTCCACCTAATCCTCCGTTCCCTCCCACTCTTTCAGATCATATTCATAAAGATCATCCTCTCTGACAACGTAAGAAATCAATGTTGCAGGGGAGGTCTGAGGGGATAGGACTCTGTGACAAGGGTTTCTTCCAAATCGAATCAGATTCCTCTGATGTAATCAAGACGAGACAGCAAAGACGACGGCATAATCACCGGGGGACATGCTCCTCTTGCTCAGATGTTATTAAAAATGAAGAGAGACAAATCTTTAGATTGAAAGACTGGGGGAAAAAAAATGGAATTATTATAAATCGTCAAAAACTGGGGCAAGGTTGGATAAAGCCCTCAGATACAGATTTGAGACATTTTTGTGTGTGTGTGTGCGGATGTGTGTGTGTGTGTGTGTGTGTGTGTGTGTGTGTGTGTGTGTGTGTGTGTGTGTGTGTGTGTGTGTGTGTGTGTGTGTGTGTGTGTGTGTCTGTGTGTTTTATGGAATATGCCATTTTCTCTTTGTGTTCAATCTCTCGAGCTAAGCTTTGGAGAGATTGGTGCGTCATCTAGTCTTCAATCTAAGTGCAATCTCAAAAATCGGAGGAGTGGTCTGCACTTTGGTTCCTCAAAACTGTTGGTGGCTACCAGGACTGGGGTTTGTGGGTTTTCAGAAACAAACCTAAAGATTTGTTTCTCAATCGCTGACCGCCTTTATGACTTGTGTATTTTAGGTGAATTGACCACGTACACCGGTTACATTATCTGCTGATGTCACATTTTCTCCGCTGTCATTGACGCTGCAATGAGGGGCCACAAAATATGCACCTGCGTTGAACAGCCACAGGGTGGCACACTAGCACAGGTTTGGACCGTGGTCCTGTGTGTTGTTGTCCAGTTGCAGTCAGACGTTTTTAGTCAAACCTAAAACAACATGATGGAATAGCGAGGCACAGGGCTGATATGACACAGCATATTCTGAGACGCTGGACAGAAGTGGTGCAGGTCTGCATGCAAATAAATGTAGGGGTCTATGCAGTGCAATTGCATAAAAACCTATTGTTTTTGTTTGTAGACATTATTAGGGGTCTATGCAGTGTAACTGCCAAGAAACCTATTGTTTTTTTTTTAAGACATTTTATTCATTTTCATCATTTTATTACATTATTATTATTACTATTATTCAGTATTATCATTTTATCACATTATTATTACTATTATTCTGGGTGTGCCCAAGATAATTAATTGGGCTCAGGTATGTGAGGTGTCACAAGGGATGTAAGCCTACAGTAGTTAAATAATAGTGCTCAAGCATACATGTAGAATTGTGATACTGAATTGTTTTACACGTCTGTCATGTTGGGACATGCTTTCCTTAATATCACTAGTGTGTAAGAAAATATCGATAACCAACGATTTCTTAAATGTGACTCAGAGACAAATGTTAAACCCTTGCTCAGACTGCACAAAAATGTTACCAATACACATACAAGGAATTCATCTTGTGCACAAAATACAATAAGAAAAATACAAAGACACAAAAACCAGTAATACAAAAAATGTGTTTTTCAAAAAGAGCTGTAGGCCTACAGTATGTCATGTCTGTGGGAGTGATTCATTTTCTTGTGTTTTCCATTGCACTTAGTGCAATAGAGTCATCAAGCATTTGTGGCATACATATTCCATTGAGGAATAATAATAACAGAATAAGCTAAGTCTGTCGCAACGTCGCTTCTCATATTGTTAAGTGTTTCCTGTAGAATTAAGGCTATATTTGGGAAGGGTACAGGGCCGTTTCTAGATTTTAGGGGCCCCTAATTTGTGAAACTATTGTAGGGGAACTCCAAACCCTTTAAGGTGGTCCAGGGGCATGAATTTAACATTTAAATGCATCAATCTGGAGCACTTTAAGAAATGTGGAACATACATGCATAACTGTTGTCACTCAGCACACAAGGGTGGTTGTTTACCAATACAGACCTATGCATTTCTAGGGAAAAAATACAAAAATGACAGCTTCGGGGGCCCTTTGCAACCGCATAGTCTGCATATAGCAATAAACGGCTCTGGGAGGGTGTATACAGAAATGTGTCTTTACTATGGAATGATTAGCCTAAACATAACAAAGTGTTTATGTTGAATTATCCTTCAATCTTGTTTAATGGGACAGTTCTTATTGTCTAGCCTGTCCTATCCTAGCCTATACCTAACAACTCAATGGACCACATTTGTCTGCTACCTTTTTAAATGTGGCAAACGGACATTAAATGAACGAACATGCTAGTTGTTACCATTATCAGATAGTATTGCAGAAATGTGGTTGTCTCACGCTAACGTTGCCAAAACGCATTGACCAAAACATTCGCGCCACCTCGACCAAAATGGCCTCTCCCCTGACATACATTATACATTATTGCCATCTCACATTGCCACCAAGTGCTCCCTGTATAATTCAGGTCTTCGTTTTAAACCTGCGCGCTTCGTGCAGGCTACGTTTGTGGATGGTGTTTTTAATCCAATGCCGCTTTGACAGCGGAAACACAGGGCCCGTAGTGTGTGTTTCCGGCCCTTGGAGAGTGCCCTGTGACCGCTCTCTGATCGCACTGTGACCGCTCTCTGATCGCACTGTGACCGCTCTCTGATCCCCACCCGCAGACCCAAGCTGGAGAGGAGAGAGAAAGGTGCCCCGTCTACCCGGCTCAATGTAGAAATGTGTATGGGGGCGACAGCACAGCTTTTGAGCAGGTTTGGCCCAGAAATATACAAAGTAAAACAAACCAAATCGGGAGACTGTGTTGTTATTGATATTGAGAAAGCAAGCCCTTTGGTGTGGTGGACAGGAGACACTGAGCAATCCCTATCGTCTGTCATAACTCATATCAATGAGGGAATAAAGTGTCATAGCATAGAACACCCCCCAACACCCCCCCACCCCCTCTCCGGTCTGGCTGCCATCGCCGCTATGTTTCATCAGTTGTGTAGTATGTAGACTGTAGTGTGAAGGGTTCGTTTCACATCAGTGTAATTTTAAGTATCAACACAAGATGGCCATATTACTCTGCATAGAGATCTCTACTTCATGTACTGGATGTTTGAATGTTGACACAGGAGGATATTAGCTTGGCACTCACACAATGCTTACAAGCTATGGAACAGATATTGCGGATTTGACTCTATAGTCAGGAAAACTTTTGTCTTCTCTTTTCCATATTGGTAAAGGCATCTGGGGTGCAACTTTGATGTAACTGTTCACTGGGGCAGTAAAAAGTGACCTGCAGCCATTTTCTTATGTAATGAACTTATAAACACACCTGAATCGAGCATTCCTGCTTTCAATGAAAACCATGGCGATTTCAATGACGCTATGTTAAAGCCTTATAGTAGTCAGTCAGAGTGAAGCCCCTTGACTTCACAGTAGTCCTGTGTCTCATATAGAAGGGCAGCTAATGGTACAGGCACATGACCCATAGACAATATCAACCACACCGTAGCCTCACAAAAGACAAGGATACGCCCAAAGCAGATCCCTTGAACATGCTCTAGTCAAATCAATGCCATGTGACATGCAAATGAGTGTATGTATGAAGTATGAAGAGACACCATCTTATGTTTTCCTGTGTCGTAATTCCACACCAAGGTGGTGGTGGTTTATATTTTTTTTTACTTAAATTCACTGATGGTAAATGGACTGCACTTATATAGCACTTTTATGAACTTTCACACTTCCCAGAGCGCTCTTCAATTGAGGCCTCTCATTCACCCACACATTCACACACCAATGCCAACAAAGTTGCCATGCAAGGCACAGCCATGCTATCTGGATCAACTTAGGGTTCAGTGTCTTGCCCAAGGACACTTTTACATGTGGTCAGGGGAGCAGGGAGTCGAACAGCCAACAACTCACAATACTTCATCACCCTCACCATTGAAAGGCCAAATGTTCATTCAGAAGTTGGGGCATTAGATAATAGGAATTAAACATTTAATTGGAAATGCAGAGTGAACTGTTTCACTTCAACATTTCAAATGTTATTGGAGGATAATATCCATAATTATGGGGTTGAAGATTGCTCTTGTTTTGGTTAAATCTTAAAAAGTGTACTGTATTCTAGAATATTGTTGCTTTTTAGACATGGAACTGGAAAGTAGAAATTGTCTAATATACATTTTTGCTATATCATGACTTCTCAATATTTACTAGTATGAACTATACCCCATCCATTCATGAATTCATATTAGATTTAGATACAGCTAAGGCTATTTCTATAGCTCAATCTGCAGAGCCCCAGATTCGTGGGCTATATTGTGACAGGGCACTGGCAAGGGAGCTTGGGGTAGCAGCTACTGCCGTGTATGCTTAATTTGGGGAGTGGGTCGCGCAGCTGTTCTAAATAGGAAGTCATTCAACCATACTCATAGGTGCAGCAGACGTGGTTACAGCCGTCGTCTTTTCTAGTAGAATAGACTATTTTGGAACGTAAATCACTGTGGATCTAGTCCACAAAATGAAGGAAAGTATCGAAGGAATTGAGAGGTTTGACAGCCCCGGAAAGGGGCGAGGGCTCCGAGTTACAAAACCTTTTAAAGTTGGGGAGCTCGTTTTTTCCTGCCCCGCGTATTCCTACGTGCTGTCCGTCAGTGAGAGAGGATGCTACTGTGAATTTTGCTTCACTAGGTATGACAGCGTGTTCTGTTTGGCCCTTCTGTTCCAGCATTTGGTAAATGTAATAACTGTGATGTTTTTTATAGTCAACAGTGTGCACGCCAGCCATCAAAACTAAACATGTTTAGGAGTCAACAAAGTTTCACCTGGAACAACAAGGCCAACACGGCCTAATCCATAAGATTCGGCGATATGTGGTCATTTTAGCTACAAATCTCTCTAGTTTGGCGTAAAGACCGATTACATTATCAATTAATGTGATAACTGAGTTAATTTAGCTACAGAAGACTATAGACTCTAGAGCTGTGTTAGCTTTGGCCACTTCTATGTATTTACCGTCAAATCATCCGTTCCCATTTATAGTTAATAGGTCGTTTTAGCCGGATTAATCAAATGGCTTGGACCTTTTAAAATATTACAGTTACTTGTTTGGCAATGCAAACTTATTTTGGTACTATTGATGTTTACGTCTCTTGTTGGACTGGCAATGTTGCATTTAAAAATATTCTTAGCAGTGAAGGAAGCCTTTGTTTCATCCGTTGTGAGTTAAGGTGTGTGTTTTCCCCACAGGCCTTTTCTATTCATCTCTCTTATTCACAAGAGGATGCTATTTGGGTAGAAGCCAATATTACTTTGCTCATGTAATTTTGTAAATGCTGACTTGAAATATTTGTTCTTGCAAGCGATGAAATTGTAAAAACAATACCATCCTAGCTTGGAGTGTTGTCACTGTTTAACTGTCAGACTTGGTAAAATGTTGTCTTTTCTAGGAAATATCCTCATCTAATCTCTATGAGTAAGTCAATTAGGATGAGAATGCTTCGAAGTCTGTTTGCCAAATTAAGCAAATTGCAAATGTAAGATATTACTGGACTCAATGGAAAGTATCTCTGCCAGAACTATTAATGTTTGATTATTAAAAGGCATAACTGCGTCTCGACCAAATTCAGTTCTCCTGGGTACGGCAGGCATTTGCAAAGTAAGGCAATGAAATATATTGATGCGTTATACTTTTCCCAATTAAACATCTGCCTCTGAGAGGTAATGAATCATTCAGTCAATCAATCTATCAAGCAAGCAATTAAATCAGTCAATCAAAAGGTTAAATAAAAAAAACCTGTCAATCATTAAAACCAACTTTATTTTGCATGTTTCTATCCGAGTGGAAAAAAAAAGCTTTTCAAAGTCTTGCAATGCTTTCCATGGACCAGCTTGTGCATCGGTTTTAGGGACAACAGAGGCCTTTCCTAGGATGACATGGGGTGGCAGAGCTTTTGTACTATCCGTTCTGACGGCTACAACACCCTTGAGTCCACAGACGATGCAGTGCCCTAAGAATTGGTTTTGTCTTCAAAGCAGCCATTTTCTCTCTCCTTAAAAGGCATCTGTCTTAGTCATGTGAGACAGAAACCCAGTATACGTCCTGCGTACAGGACTTAACACGGGGTCTAGTGGTGGTGCGCATCACTTCTGGCCCTGTCCACCCAACTCTTTTAAGGAGGCACACTGAAAACAAGGCCCTTTCTGCTTTGGATCTGTTGCAGCGCTCTGGCAGTATGGCTTTTTTAGGTTCCCTCTGCTTGCCATCTCGGTTCTAGGCCTGGCAGCTGCTCCTCTCAAATGTCACTGCTATTAATACCCCAGAATTTCTCTAAGCTTTCCTCCGGTGGTAGGAACTACGGCTGCATTGGGGAAGGTTTTGCAACGGGCAACCAGACAAGATGTATGCACAAAGACGAGCGCGTGTGGTCCTGTAGATTCATGCAAACACACGTGGCTTTTAAAGCAACACCCTGGCCTGATGTGGTCGACTGTGATTCTGACATTGTTTCGCCAAAGGTGCACACATGGGGCCAACTAAGGCCATATTGTGGCAAAAAACAAACAGATGAATATTCTCTATTGGCCCACCTAGCCTTTTTGAATATTTAATTTTTTGTAAAATGATACGAGATTCTGGGTCAAGGGTGTGTGTGTGCAGCTTTAAGGTCTTCTCAGCACGGATGTTACGGTGACTGAGAGGCCAGGCCCAGACTCCCTCCATTGGTCTGCATGACACACAGAGGAGGAAGAGAGAACATGACCGGCACATTGAATGCGTCCAATCTAACTGTGGACGGGTGTCGTAGCAGAGATGAACCTGCTGTGAACACTAAGGGTGGGAACTTTTAGGAAGGATTTGAACCGTTTTCCGTTCTGAATTTTAAGCATTCCCATCCCCAGTGAACACGGTGGTGGAATCTGGAGGATACTCTGGTGTGGGATTGTGTTTTGAATCGTTAGGTTCGGTAGTTCACTGGCATCTGGAACGTCTATGATACTTCTGGCTTGCTCTGTGAGGAATGAATGCCCATACATACACAGCCCAAACTGTGCTTGATGTGCACAGTGGTGTATGTGTACAGAGTGTATGTGTGTGTTATTGTGTTGTTGTCCAAAGAGGTTTGACTGTTTGACTTTTGATAGGCAAGCCCTCTTCCGTAGATGGTTCCGGTCTCGTTGATCTATCAACTAGATAAACTGTATCTATCCATTCTTGTCTTGACTACAGAAAAGAAGGTTTGTCCAAGTGTGGGAGGTGCAAAAAGGCTTTGTATTGCAATGGGACCTGCCAGGTAAGGAACAGCACGATGAAGAGGGGGAAGAGGAAGCGGAAGTTCTCTATATGAGCATGCGTGCATGTGTGTGTGTGTGTGTTGTCTGTGTGTAATCCCAGTGTAAATGCTTGTTTATTGTTAACACGAGACGTCATTGTTACGGATGGCTCTCCGTAAAGTGCCAAAAGCTCTTTAAATAATTAGGAGGGGAGGAGGCGGAGCAATTCCAAGGGCTCGTTTATATTGAAAATGGATATGGATATGTTCTGTGTCGCTAGAAAAGGACAAACTACAGCCTGATCATTCCCCCGTCCACAACATTACATAAAACAATGTGCCAGCCATTTCTCTGGTGACCCGAGCCGTTCGCTAATAGTTAGCTCTTTGGGAGAGGGCAGTCTTCTCCTTAGGTCTGTAAGCCCTGTTTCATTTCCATGTAAACATCGTGAAGTGGCCAGGCAGGCCCTGGCTGTTATCTCCCCCCGCTACAGATTGCAGCTTCACGGGGGGAGCCTAAGAGGCCATGGCGGGCATGGGGGTGGGCGACCGTCAGGGAAGGAATGTCCGAGGGCTGCAAAACACACTGCAATGCGAGTGCTCCACACATAGCACTAGGGGCGCGAGAGCCACACACACCACGCTCCCGGGGTCATGCATGGCGGGGTCAATGCTTCCAAGGAATTGTCTACACAGAAAAAACACCCACTCCAAAAAAGCGGATTTGCTCACCAGTTTGTTTATGGAGACAGAATAAGAGCTTCTAGGAATGAAAGAGGAGTCTTTATCTTCTCTCTCTGTGTGTGTGTGTGTGTGTGTGTGTGTGTGTGTGTGTGCGTGTGTGTCCCACAGAAAGGGGACTGGGCCATGCATAAGCTGGAGTGTGCGTCCATGATGGCGTACGGGGAGAACTGGGCTCCATCAGAGACCGTCCGGCTGGTGGCCAGGATCCTCGCCAGAAAGGTCAGAGAAGGCCACGGCCACACATCCTCTAACTCTCTGAGCTGGATTGATTACCGTACAGGTTTCCTGTTTCGGAATACACAATGTGGACGAGAGTCATGACAGCAAGGTTAGTTAGCTATAGGAGGTATGATAGTGTCATTTTAGTTTTTGCTTTGTATGTGTGTGCGTTGCAGAAAGCACAGCAAGAAAGGAGTGCTTGTGAGAAGTTGCTTTTAATTGAAGAGATGGAGTCACGTGAGTACTGACCCCCGCTAACACCCTACACACACACACACACACACACACACACACACACACACACACACACACACACACACACACACACACACACACACAAATAATCAGCATTTCTAGATCAGTGCATGTTTGTACCAGTACAGAATCCCGAGACGCTGCCTGTGATAGCCACTGACTGATGGTACGCGACTACTAGTATGCGACGAGTGCCAAACGTCTGTGCCAAGCGTGGATGCTGGGGGGATAACTGAATAGTTATTATTAGTTATTATTATTATTATTATTATAGTTAATAATCCACATCTATGCATTCATTTACACACATAGCTAGCTTAGCTAAACCCTTAGGTCGGCTACCCTGCACTTTTAAGCACCAACGGTAGTGTCTCAAAAATCGACAATGAGGTCGCGGTTGAAAAGACCAGACGTCAAGGAGGACACACAAAAACACTCAAGCCAGTGAGTATGACTCAGTCTTCGTGTCAAATGAATATGGGTCAAATACTAAAAGGCAGCGTGTGCAGCTGTTGAATGCTCTAGACGCATGCATGAGTCTCTACTCTCTAGAGGTCGACAACCGAAGTAGGCGACAGCCTAGAGAATCAGTCTGGCACTTATACGAAGGCTGTTTACCTGCCCTTAGCCAATCCAACATTATCAAGCTGGTCCTGTTCATTTTGAAAGGGTTTCTGCATCGACATCACAGGACTGTCCACAACTTATACATTTTGTGGTCTGACAAAGCTCTGTATTTTATCGAGCACTTCCAAAGTTCCTAGATTTGGGGGGTGTTGTAGCATTGCTATGTTGTTGTTTTTTTGTTGCATTTCCTGCCACATATTGTTTCCAATTCTGCTTCGTTTCAGGCACGGCGCCAGGAATATTTCTCTCCCGGGGCTAAAGGGGAGCTTGACGCGGGGTGCTGAGAAAATAATGTTTGATAAAGTAGCTATATACAATACCGAAATCCTTGAGGGGGCTTTAACTGGGGCTGCACACATTTGTGACGGGGCTATAGCCCCCCCTAGCCCCGGTGTGGCGCCGTGTCTGTTCCGTTTGTACCGGGCTTGTGTATTCCTCCTCTAGTATCCCCTGCATTAATCCTGCTCTGCGTCTCTCAGACATAGAAGATGTGGACAATGAGAGGAAGGAGGGGAGTGAGGCGGACATCGCTGGTCTCCATAAGTTCTACTCCAAACACCTGGACTTCCCTGACCACAACGAGCTGCTGGCCATCTTCTCCCAGGTGACACACACACACACACGGCCATGTACATGCCCACATCCTTGGATCACTCCCCACTCTTAGCATCTGCATCTTTCTATAACATAATATTTAGGACATGTTTTCTATCCATACTACAAACTTAACTCACCGGCACTAAAGGCTGATTTAAATCAGACAAGAAACACTGGCATTAACTAATTAGTTTTGAGACAAAATCTAAATGAAAACGAGGAAGCGTTGAGATCTGAATCAGACCTCTTTCCACCCTCTCTTTCCTAGGTGGCCTGTAATGGCTTCACATTGGAGGATGAAGAGCTGAGCCATCTGGGCTCAGCGATCTACCCAGAGTATGGTTAAACACACACACCAGATGGAAGACACTAGTAACACTGATAAATATACACACATACACATGATGATGATGATGATGATGATGACATACAGTACTACTATATTTTCCTCAATTGCCCCCCGTAACACACACACACACACACACACACACACATACAAGCATGTACCGTTGACTGTACGTCACACTTTTCTCACATGGTTTATTTAGGGCGAAGCGAGTCTTGACAGAAACACACCCCTCTCACAAATATATATATATATATATATATATATATATATATATATATATATATATATATATATATATATATATATATATATATATATATATATATATATATATATATATATATATATATATATATATATATATATATATATATATATATATATATATATATATATACACATATATATATATACACATACACATACACACACACACACACACACAGTGGGGCCAAAAAGTATTTAGTCAGCCACTGATTGTGGAAGTTCTCCTACTTAGAAAGATGAGAGAGGTTTGTAATTTTCATCATAGGTTCACTTCAACTATGAGAGACAAAAATGAGAAAAAAAATCCAGGAAATCACATTGTAGGATTTTTAAAGAATTTATTTGTAAATGATGGTGGAAAATAAGTATTTGGTCACCCACAAACAAGCAAGATTTCTGGCTCTCACAGACCTGTAACTTCTTCTTTAAGAAGCTCTTCTGTCCTCCACTCGTTACCTGTATTAATGGAACCTGTTTGACCTCGTCATCTGTATAAAAGACACCTGTCCACAGCCTCAAACAGTCAGACTCCAAACTCAACCATGGCCAAGACCAAAGAGCTGTCGAAGGACACCAGGAAGAAAATTGTAGACCTGCACCAGGCTGGGAAGAGTGAATCTGCAATAGGCAAGCAGGTTAGTGTGAATAGATCAACTGTAGGAGCAATTGTAAGAAAATGGAAGACATACATTGATAATCTCCCTCGATCTGGGGCCCCACGCAAGATCTCATCCCGTGGGGTCAAAATGATCATGAGAACGGTGAGCAAAAATCCCAGAACTACACGGAGGGACCTGATGAATGACCTGCAGAGAGCTGGGACCAAAGTAACAAAGGCTACCATCAGTAACACACTACGCCGAGAGGGACTCAAATCCTGCAGTGCCAGGCGTGTCCCCCTGCTTAAGCCAGTACATGTCCAGGCCCGTCTAAAGTTTGCCAGAGAGCATATGGATGATCCAGAAGAGGATTGGGAGAATATCATGTGGTCAGATGAAACCAAAATAGAACTTTTTGGTAAAAACTCAACTCGTCTTGTTTGGACGAAGAAGAATGCTGAGTTGCATCCCAAGAACACCATACCTACTGTGAAGCATGGGGGTGGAAACATCATGCTTTGGGGCTGTTTTACTGCAAAGGGGACAGGACGACTGATCCATGTTAAGGGAAGAATGAACGGGGCCATGTATCGTGAGATTTTAAGCCAAAACCTCCTTCCATCAGTGAGAGCATTGAAGATGGAACGTGGCTGGGTCTTCCAGCATGACAATGATCCCAAACACACCGCTCGGGCAACAAAGGAGTGGCTCCGTAAAAAGCATTTCAAGGTCCTGGAGTGGCCTAGCCAGTCTCCAGACCTCAACCCCATAGAAAATTTGGGGAGGGAGTTGAAAGTCCATGTTGCCCAGCGACAGCCCCAAAACATGACTGCTCTAGAGGAGATCTGCATGGAGGAATGGGCCAAAATACCAGCTACAGTGTGTGCAAACCTGGTGAAGACTTACAGGAAACGTTTGACCTCTGTCATTGCCAACAAAGTATGTTATGTTATGTATGTTATGTTACAAAGTATTGAGTATAACTTTTGTTATTGACCAAATACTTATTTTCCACCATCATTTACAAATAAATTCTTTAAAAATCCTACAATGTGATTTCCTGGATTTTTTTTCTCATTTTTGTCTCTCATAGTTGAAGTGTACCTATGATGAAAATTACAAACCTCTCTCATCTTTCTAAGTAGGAGAACTTGCACAATCAGTGGCTGACTAAATACTTTTTGGCCCCACTGTATGTGTATATATATATATATATATATATATATATATATATATATATATATATATATATATATGATATCCCGGTCATCTAGCTAAACGGAACGTAAAGCGAACGGTTCAGTCTGTCTGTGGTTGATTGTGTCCGTGCTCTCTTGTTGGCCACCTCTGTGGCTCTCCCAGCGTGGCGCTCATCAACCACAGCTGCGCCCACAGCGTCATCGTCACGTACGACGGCACGGTGGCCGAGGTGCGGGCCGTCCAGGACATGCAGCCCGGGGACGAGGTGAGGAACGGAGGGAGGGGAGGGGAGGGGAGCGGGGGGGGGGGCAGCAGCCCAGGGAGGAGGTGAGGAACAGGGCGTAGCAGGCTGGGGGGCAGCTGCCAAACCAGGGTGGGGCGGAAGTGAACTGGGACCAAGCGGCCCCTTACGAAAATGAACTATAGTATTACTATAGTATACTATAAGAATTGTATAGTGTCCTATAGTAAGTTTGTAGTGTTCTATAGTATTACTATAGTATACTATAAGAATTGTATAGTGGCCTATAGTAAGTTTGTAGTGTTCTATAGTATTTTTCACCAGCTATGGTATTACTAGCTTTTTCTGTAATTTTCTATAGTACTTTCCAAAAAAACATTACGTTTACAGAATTACTATAGTAATACTGATCGTTTTTGTGGTATTTACATTACAGTAATTCTTAATAGTAATACTATAGTTCATTTTCGTAAGGGGAGTGCGGGTTGTCAGTGTGCGCATTTGTGTGTGCAGTCTTTCACAACAGGGCTTTTACATCGCTATGGCGAATCTCATGGTGGCATGCAAGACTTCAAGTGGTATGAGCTGTAGATTCCTGTGAGAATCAAACCGGATTGGTAAATCCCCGTTAAGGGGGGGTAGGAGAGATTAGGGGGGGCGGGGGGCCGTTAAGTTGTTACGGCGTGAGCTCGCAGGGTCCATGTGGTCTGACCAACAGGTGGCTCTGAGTTGTCGACAGGGGTCAGTGCGTTAAGCCCGGCGGACTTCTGAAGAATATTTAACGTCTGCTATAGCGGTTTGGGAGTGTGTGAACGAGATGGGTAGGGGTCGAGTGGCAGAGGACGGAGTGTGTTTCAAAACGTACACCTCGTCTCCGAGGCTAAGCAGGCCTTGAACGTGGCACTGGATGTGTGTGAACAGTTCAAATGGGTTTGTTTTGTGTGTTTTGGGGGTGTGTGTGAACAGTTCAAATGGGTTTGTTTTGTGTGTTTTGGGGGTGTGTGCGCGCACAGGTGCTGATCAGCTACATAGACCTCCTTTACCCGACAGCTGACAGAAATGAACGGTTGAGGAATTCCTATTACTTCAGCTGCGACTGCAAAGACTGCCAAACCAAGTGTAAAGTAAGAACACCAAGAACTATCAAACAGTGTACCATTTCTAAATTAGGATTTTCAATTGTTTTTCTTTAAAGAAATTGTAAAAAAAAAAATGATCAGAATAAAAAATGGAGCACTCACTCATATTTTTTTTATCAGGTCTGTGAAAATAAAGTTTTTCCCATTCCATCACAATTCCTCCTGTGCTCCATGCATGTGTCTTTTTACAGGACAAACTGAAGTTGAAAGTCCGTAAGCGCAGTGATCCAATCAGCCCCGAGGACATCAGTAACATGGTGCGCTACGCAAGGAGCATCATCAGAGAATTCCGAGCCGCGAAGCATGAACAAAATATCCTTTTTGGTTTACCTATTACCTTCCATGAGATTTGGAAGAAGTGTTTGTCTCCAGAAAGCAGTTATCACAGTAGATTATACCGATGTAGCTAGCTTTGGATCTTACTTACCTACAGTATATTTTGGGGGGTTGGCTAGTTGATTTGATGTTTTAGTTACATGATGCGAGGGTTTTCGAAATGATTCAATAGCCAGACCAGCTCAAGAAGTTCTAGAATTCTGTGCTTAGCATTAGCCCCCCGCCCCGTTCCCTCCCCCCCCGCCCGCCCCAATCCTGTGTGGACACACCCTTGACCATTGAGCACCTGCCAGTGAGCTGCTGGAGATGTGCCAGCTGAGCTTGGAGAAGATGGGCACGGTGTTTGAGGACTCCAACGTCTACATGCTCCACATGATGTACCAGGCCATGGGCGTGTGTCTGTACCTGGGGGAGTGGGACAGCGCCATCCGATACGGGGAAAAGATCCTCAAGTACTACAGGTACTTGTAGTCCCACAGGGTGCACAGTGGACTCGTTTCAATGAGTGGACCCATGATATAAAACTACATCAAAAGCATGTGTTTATCTGGTGGTTGTGAGTGATGTATAACTGCCTGTGGGCTCTCTCCAGTGTGCTGTATCCACCCCTGTCTCTGAACGTGGCCTCCATATGCCTGAAGCTGGGACGATTATACCTGGCCATGGAGAGAACCTCTGCGGGCCTGAAGACTCTCAAGAGGGTAGGCCTCGTGGTATCTCTATATTGTTTTACAACGTATGTGTTTATTGGTTTAAGCCATGTATTTATTATTCGTTTATTATTTTTGTTGAAATGTTTTGTTGTTATCTGGTTTTACGCATACATATATGCGGACCGAAATAAATCCTTTCGGTCAATTCAATCAAAATCCCTTTGGGGTTTGATGTAACGGGCTTGTGTGTGACACCTTGTATTCAGGCAATGGCCATCATGGAAGTGTCTCACGGGAAGGAGCATCACTACCTTGCAGAGCTTCAAAAAGAGATCGCCGTGCGGAAGTGAACTCACCCAATTCCTCTTCTCAAATGAACCGACTCACAGAAAGCACTCCTTGCAGGCTTCGTAGGACTAAAGCATGGTCACCTTGTCTTTCCAGTAGTTGCAACAGACAGATAAAGAGGTATCTCTTTTTTTTTTTAGGTAAGACTTTGAAGGTTTTCAGTGCCAAGTATTTCTTCGGTGTATATATGGTTTGTTTACACACCGCGAAAACTGCATTTGAACGATCAACGGACTTCTCAACTGTTTGCCATGCTTCCCGTGGTCAATTACACGTGAGTGGTGAACTTACAAAGTAGAGAAAATAAGTATTTATTGCATAAAGAAGCAAGTATGACAGCTTCATACAGTTATGGAAAGAATAAAAGAACAGACTCGATGGACTGTGATAGCATTCAAAACATATGTACACAAAATATATGGAAAGATTATCAGCAATTATGTCCATATGCAGTGAAAAAATAAACAAAAAAGCATTAACAGTGGAATGCATTGTGGGAAAATACTTTCACATACAGAAAGGAAGTGCAATAGAACACTGATAAGTTGAGACTCTAAAAAGCTTAAACACATTTGAGTATAAAAAGCATGCAGAGTTTATTTTTATTTGCGGTATTTAAAGGGTACCAAGTCAAAAAATATATATAACATTTGTAGAATTTTTGTTCTTGCATGACTAATATATACAAAGTTACTTTTAGAGATGGCTGGTTTGGTAGTACAATTCAGATAAAAAAAAACTGCAGAAGAATAAACGAAAACACAAACTTCTACACATTACAGCTATTTTGTAGCTGGATTAAGGCACAAAGGAAAGTTGCCGTAAAATGGATAATGTTCAGCCTCTGACAGGTTGGTCACATACATTGTAGCTTGGGACAAAACTCTTTCTTATTGTTGGATTGTTGACGCTCTTCTGATGAGTGGGCGCAGTATGAAATGGCATAACCAGATTACATTTTCAAGTTCAGTGTAGTCAGACCTATGTGGCTTTTGCATTTTGTCACTTGGCTCTCTTATAGGCCAAGTTACCTGTCTCTGATTCGGACAAAGCACAAAACTACAATCGGTATAGTCCGGGTTGATACTAAAGAACAGAGAGAATGCATGGCCATGGAGAAAGGGAAGAGAGTTTAAAAAGAAAACCAAAGAGAGTAAATAAAAGACAGAAATGGGTCTAATTGATTAAGTAATTGTAAGCTAGCTTTGGATAGAGCACTGGGTGCACTGTGATGCCACTCACCTGTGAATACCAAGAGGGCTAACACAACATTTCATAACATAACATTGGACCAAGTGGCAAACCACATGCAGAATGCACAGAACAATACTATTGCTATGGTGTTGCTGGGGAAGAGAAGAGCTAAATGGAGATACATTCTAAACCATTTGCTAGATAACATACCGAAATGACAACACAGCATTTCAATACAGTACTGCCTATCCAAGGACAGAGACAATGGTGTTCAATTAAATAAATACAATTTGTTAAAAAAAAATTAAATATTGAAATGTTGACACTAAGCTGACACAGCGTACCCCCGGGTAAATGTAATAACAGCTGGCTTCAAGACTTACTTTTATACAACACTGCCCCCTTCTGGGTCAAAACATTGCAGCACCTCATCAAGGTTTGGTCTGCATTTTCTCAATAGGGTAAAGTTATCTTAAGTTGCAATTATAACTGACTTTCCCACATCATTTTAAGCACAATATCAAGCAATACCATTGCTTAGGGGTTTACGTCCAAACAGATTCGAGTTAAACAGTTGTTATTGAAATGGTATATCAGATTTTCATCAGAATAGCCCTCTCATTTAATGTTGTCAACGGCAGAAATAGATATTCAAACAGATTAACCAAGCTAGTTATTGTGCATGAGACAGCCTTGGAGTGTATTAAAATGAATTGGCCACTGCTTGGTTACAGTGCAGTTCTACGTACACACACGTTTTTTTGAATCGGGAACGCTGGGCTGCAAAGCTGCACCCACTGCTTCACCTCACCCTGTCTTGCAAAAGGTATTTCGATGGCTGACCATTGGGCGATAGGCTTGAAACACCCGACAGCCTTATTGGTGTTGCCGCCAGACAATTCCATCCCCCCCCCCCAAAAAAAAATGTTAGACCGTGCCGGTCGAGCGATGAGCACCGAACTCGGCCAGCGCTACCCGTTGCCGTGCCTACGTGGTCAGATGAGGCGGGAGTTCTTGAGGAACTGGATGAGGACCTGGTAGACGAATTTGTACTGGGAAATGGTCTGCACCATCAGCATGCGCTGCTGCCTCAGGCCCGACAGCATGGTGGGAACATCTACCATCTGGCAGAGGGAGGAAGGGAGGAGACATTCCAAACGTAAGTTGGAGAGATAACATCGTATTACAATCACAACTCTGTAAGGATGACATCACCTGGCGTAACCATTCTGTTGGCAGGAAAACAAATATTAAGTAGCTGCCCAGAGTACCACACATCTCACTGCATTCACCCACCTACATGGATACCGTCCTCAGTGTATTGTAAATAGCGCAATACGTTTTTATTATCTGCTTATTTAAAATGTGTATTTATTTGATTTTATTCATGTTTGTTTAGTTGTTGTTATTTATTTATTCTGCCTTTGACAAGGTACTGCTGGTAAGGAGACCTGGTTACCCTATATAAGTAAATAAATAATATTACATTACATCTGCAGTACCCTTTGGTAACCACACAGACCCTACCCCTCACCCCCCCCTCACCTCGTTGTGCTCCAGGCAGCTGATCATGAGCTCCGTGAGGATGACCACTCCGGTGCGGCCCACCCCCGCACTGCAGTGGACCACCACTGGGGGGTTGAGGCTCTTGGAGGTGTCCAGCATGGAGTTGGTGTGTCGCCTCACCGACTGGATCTCCTCTAGGTATGCTGGAGAGAGAGATGGAAAGAAAGAGATGGAAAGAAAGAGATGGAAAGAAAGAGATGGAAAGAAAGAGATGGAAAGAAAGAGATGGAAAGAAAGAGATGGAAAGGGAGAGAGATGGAAAAAAAGAGAGATAAAGGGAGAGAGAAAGAGAGAATACTGTGTTGGCAATCCGGTGCTTTTCAAATATTGAGCCCCGAAGAACCAGCTGACATGGGTCTTATGCAGCGTCTTAGTGGGACTATCCAATCTGTTCCTGCGGGTCACGGAGCGGCGGGCCGGTACTCACAGAGGAACCCCTGGACGTACTCGGGGCAGCCGTGGTCGGGCCAGTCGGTGTACTGCAGGTGCCACACGGTGCGCTCCTGGCCCGACAGCAGGTGCTTGACCTTTAACCCCGTGGTGGCATAGCAGCCCGAGTCGGTGCGGAACTTGGTGGTGACCTTGAACTTGCCGTGCGTGGCCGAGTTGTGCTTGGAGCCCAGCTTGGGCCAGTACCTGTGGCTCTTGGACCTACCACCCTCCTGGAGGAGAAACATGGGTGGGGGGTGGGGGGGGGTTGGACAGATATATACAGTGAACTACCGCCATTAGCCATCACCTTTATTTTAGCGATAAACCAACGGTCCTCCTCCAAATTTGCCATTCAAACGTGTCAAAACCGGTGCGTTCATTTTGAGTGTGTGTGAGTGTGTGTTTGTTTTCTACGCGGGGCCAAGACGAAAGGAAGAGAGGGACGTCGCCCTGTACGTGGGCCGGGCAGCGTACCTCCTCGGCGGTAACCATGGCGATGACGTTGACCCCCTGCTCCCAGATCATCTGCCAGAAGTCGGCGCAGGTGTTTGCCAGCGGGCCCTGGGTGGCTATATAGTGCCACTCCTCTCCACTGATGGTAACCTGTAGACACACAAACACATCGATACCAAAACAGCCCCAAATCCCTGATTCATTTTTTGGGGGGTGAATCGGTTGTTTCTGACTCGACCAGTTGAGGGCACCATCGTCATTCACCCCTGGTGGCCATCCTTCCGGTGTATAATATCGAAGCCTGCTTCTCTCCTCCAGTTTACGATACAGAAACAGGATCGCACACACCTCGGCAGGGCCATATTAAAATCATACTGTAAAATAAGCTTGGAATTTTGCTGCGTCACCCAGCCCGCTGTCCAGTCTTCAGCCAGCCTCGTGATGGCAAACAAGGAGTTAGACAGGAAGGGAACAAACAGGGGCTTTTTGTCCCCCGGCAACAACCTTAGACGATGAGGACGTAAGAGGGTTAGAAGCTAATAGGCCATGAATCAGCATCCCCTCTTACACACTCCGCACAAGCGCACGCACACACACACGCGCACGCAAAAACACACACACACACACACGTCAGTCTCGTACAGCAATGTGCACGCGCAGACAGACACACACACACACACACACACACACACACACACAAGCACACAAGCTACGCATTAGGAGAGCTTGGAGTTTGAACCACATTCCCGAGAGAATTCCGAAAGCTTAAGGAGCAAACACTCCTGAAGGCTTTTCTTCACCCACCTCCCTCCCCATCTCTCCTCTGGCCTCTAAAAAGTGGAAGCAAAGTTTTCCCCCCAGAAGTTCCCGAGAGGGGACGAGGTTTGGCGGCAGATAACATCTCTCTCATCACACAAACAAATAAATAGAATAGAATAATATGGGGTTAAAACGGGACTCTACAAACGTATGGTACTGTGACTGTGAGGTGAAACCCCTATCTATAGCATAGAAGCATATACAGTATATATATATATGTATATATATATACACACACACACACAGTACTGTGCAAAAGTTTTAGGCAGGTGTGTAAAGCAAGAATGCTTTCAGAAATCGAAGTGTTAATAGTTTGTTTTTATCAATTAATTAAATGCAAAGTGAATGAACAAATGAACAATCTAAATCAAAGCAATATTTGCTGTGACCACTTTGCTTTCAAATGTTTGCCAGCATTTTTTCCACACCTGCCTAAAACCTTTTGCACAGTACTGTGTGTGTGTATGTATGTATGTGTATATATATATACACATATACACACACACACATATATAGATCATGTTTACTCTCTCTAGGTCACCCTTTGGATGTACGCGCCCCCCCCCCCCCCCCCGGGCACGTTGCCCTTTGACCTCCGTAACCCCACCCCCCACCTTGACGTGGGAGGCGTTGATGTAGCCGGTGTTGTTCTCCTTGTTGGGGACCAGCTCCACGCGGTTCTCCTCATAGGGCACCACGTCGCGGAAGCGGTTCCGCTCGCCGTTGTCGGCCAGGGTCGCCGTGGCCGCCACGCCGTCCGGCCGCTTCTTGGGCACCTGCTCGTACTCGGTGAACACCCTCTCCTCCTCCAGCTTCAACTCCAGGCTTTTACACTGGAGAGAGAGAGAGAGAGAGAGAGAGAGAGAGAGAGAGAGAGAGAGAGAGAGAGAGAGAGAGAGAGAGAGAGAGAGAGAGAGAGAGAGAGAGAGAGAGAGAGAGAGAGAGAGAGAGAGAGAGAGAGAGAGAGAGAGAGAGAGAGAGAGAGAGAGAGAGAGAGAGAGAGAGAGAGAGAGAGAGAGAGAGAGAGAGAGAGAGAGAGAGAGAGAGAGAGAGAGAGAGAGAGAGAGAGAGAGAGAGAGAGAGAGAGAGAGAGAGAGAGAGAGAGAGAGAGAGAGAGAGAGAGAGAGAGAGAGAGAGAGAGAGAGAGAGAGAGAGAGAATGGGAAGGGTGTGTATGTGCATAGTTAAATTATTGACACACTGACTACATCACGGCCAATTATCCCATTTCTTCACATCAACAAACTGTGGCTCTATTCACCTCACACCCTAAACACATTCCAGCGCACACCCTGACTTAAAAAGACGGCTTTGATACTCCCGGGCCTCAATGCATTCCGCCTGCAATGCCCTTGGAATACAACGGCAGCGCTGCTTCTTTGCCATACTCGACCCGCTCCTGGAATGTGTTTGTGCAGCTAGCCTTCCGATTGGAAGTCAAGACATGTAGAGGGAGAGCCTCTCTAGCTAAGCTCCCTCTCCTTTCTCTGTAGGTTTGAGGTTGAACTTTTTTAGTTCAAACTTTTCCTCAACCTCCCTCAGGGTTTTTACAGGGGTGGTCGATGAAAAGTAAATACAAAAAGATTTCGGCTGATTTGAATGCAGCCTCCCTCTCTCTCTCTAGTCATCCATCACTGTCTTTTGCTGGCTCTCAATTTATCTCACTGTCTTTTCTTCTGCCTTTAGATCTTTGGAACTGTGGCCGTGTAAAAACCTCGGCTCAGGCTGCTTACCAAGGAGGGAAAAGTAGTCTCTCTCTCTCTCTCTCTCTCTGCCTCTCTCTCTCTCTCTCTCTCTCTCTCTCTCTCTCTCTCTCTCTCTCTCTCTCTCTCTCTCGGCCTGTCTGTCTCCCTCTTTCAGGGTCAAATTCCTGTCATACTCGCGATAAGCGATGCCATGCCGCGCGTTCCACAGCCCACTTAGCGCTAGCCCCCCCCCCCCCCCCCCCGTTAGCCTAGCGACGGGGCCCGGACAAAGGCACCTCGGAGTGCGAGCTAGCCCACCGGGAGGCGCCTCGGGGCGGGCGACGAGACAACACCCTCTCCCTACCGCCCCCGTCTTCAACTTAGACTCCCACACCACTGCGGTTTTCAAGACAAACAGTGAAGCAAGTCGGCTGGACTTCCACACTAGCAGCCTGGGAATGCTAACGGGGGGGGGGGGGGGGGGAGGTCACCCAACACTGACAATGGAGACCCGCGAGGCTTTTCAGCCGCGGAACGTCCGTCTGTCTCGGAGGCTTGGTCGGGGCGTGTCGGGGCGGCTGGCCCGGTCTCTTACCCGTTCGTCGGCCGTCACCGCCTTGGCGCCGGCCTCCAGCGGGTTCTCCGGCACCCGCGCCACGTGGAGGCCGTTGAGCGCCGCCATCATCAGCGGCCGCTTCAGGGAGTCCACCGACATCTTCTGGCGCTCCAGCGTCTTCAAAAAAGAGGACAGGCCGGCCGTCATGGTTAGTTACCGCGGCCCCCGCGGCACACCGGCCTCAGCGATGTGTGTGTGTGAAGGGAGGAGCGAGGTGTGTGTGTGTGTGTGTGCCTGTAAGCGTCTCTGAGTGGATTAGGTCTGTTTGTCACCGAACGTGACTCGATCGCGGTATTAGAGAGGGAACTGGTGACAGGTCTCTCTGACGCCCAGGCTAGACATTGTGAGGACGCCGGACTATCTCTCCCTGTCTGTCTGTCTGCCTGCCTGTCTGCCTGTCTCCTTGTCGCTCTGTCTCTCTGTCACTGTGTCTGCCTGTCTGCCTGTCACTGTGTCTGTCTGTCTATCTGTCACTGTGTCTGCCTGTCTCCCTGTCACTGTGTCTGTCTGTCTCCCTGTCTGTGCGTCTGCTGCTCCTGCTCTCTCGTCCCGTGTCAGTCCACCTCTCAGGCTGCCTCCTCCACCAACACTCCACCTCTCCTCTGGCCCTTCCACTGCCGTTCTCCCCCCTCTATCTTTCTGACCCACCGCGCCGGCTCCCTCCCTTCCAAGGATTACCTCTCCTAATCTCGGCTGCTTCTAAAGCTCCTTTACCTCTCCGCGCACACACACACACACACACACACACACACACACACACCCTATACCCCCCCCCCCCTCCTGGCCCAGCCCAAACAACAGCTTGGGGGTCACGAGGGGCACCAAGAGACTCTCAGACAACAATATTTGGGCTGTGTGTGTGTGTGTGTGTGTGTGTGTGTGTGTGTGTGTGTGTGTGTGTGTGTGTGTGTGTGTGTGTGTGAGACAACATACAGTAGTTCAGACGATTCAACTCCCTGACAAGGATCGACACACACACTACATCATGGGTTACTGGCTGAATGTTGAAGTAGATAGGAACGTTTTGGAAACATTACAATTTCTTTGGTCCAACGCATGCAAACACCCGACTAAAATAAAAGGGTTGGCTGCAAAGAGCTCCTTTCACTGAGTTTGTACCGTGTCGAATGTTCACCTCTTAAACGGGAACCGAACTTAACTGGCAACCCCCGCCCCAAAGTGTAATCTACAGGATTAAAAGAGCTTAGTGAAGGGGACGCAGAACCTGGTGTTACCAAAAGGTGCAGACCCCCAGATTACTGGCCAATCAGACACCGGGAAATAACTAGTAAACAGGCTCTGCCCTAATCATTGGAACGGTTTGTTTACGACCTAAGGCGTTGTTTACGACCAAAGGCCTTGTTTACGACCATAGGCGTTGTTTACAATAATGGGCCATTGGAACACAGCTTTTTCCATACTGTTGAGCCCCTGTTAAGAGCTCAACAAATTACCTGTACATTTTTTTTGGAGATAGATTAGGGTCAGAACGAAAAAGGGATTGGGGGATGTGGCCGTATGTTGTGAGATTTGTGGGTAATGGAGTGCGGAGGTGAAGGGGATAGAGACAGAGCGAGTAGAATGGACATGCCCATTCAGATCAACTGTCCCCAGTCGCACGTCATGGTGTGCTATACGACGACAGAAACCAACCGGATTACCATGGGACCTACACATTCTAATCCTATGTGTGATATGTATTGTCATATTTTACTCGCAGAATTTCCCCCCGTAAAGCAGAATCCGTTCAAGAAACGAATTCCAATTCAAGTAAAGGCTGTCCTACTTAGGGACAGGTAAAAAGTGGTGCTCTTACCCTCTGGGCAATCTCCCTCTCGACGATGCTGTCCTCTAAGGAGAACATCTCCGAAACGGGCCTCTCCTTGACGGGTTCCTTCCGCACCCGCTCCTTCACGCTGGTCAGGTCTGGTTCTGAGATAGACGGCCCCAGCAGTGTCCCGTTCATCCCCGTCGGGTCTCCCCGAGTCAGAGTCCCGCCGCCCCCTCCCCCCACGCCGCTGCACTGGCTCTGCCCAGCTTTGAGCGCCCGGGCCTGGCCCGGGGCCGGGTCCGTCGACCCTTGGTTGGGCGCTCCCTGGTGGTGAGGGCGGGCGTGGCTGGGAGGGCGGAGGGGGCCGTTGGTGGAGGGCCGAGGGGGGCCGGGGTAGTCCGGAGGGGGCTTGTTGGGGAGCTTGGCCAGGGCCGCCTGGAGCTGGGCGCTGATGCTTATGTCCTCGTGGAGCCCCGGGATCTGGACGTCCAGCTCCGGTCGCTCCTCGTCCTCCTCCTCCTCTTCCTCCTCCTCCTCCTCCTCCTCCTCGCTCTCGCTGCTGTGGATCAGCATGGTGGCGTTGGACAGGGTCTTCTGGTGCTGGTAGGAGGCCGCCGTGGACGGGGCGCTGGCCAGGGGCTTGGCCGGCTCTTTGGGCTGCTGGGCGGGTGGCGGGTTGGCGGGGGGCAGCACCTGCTCCCGCAGCGTGTTCCGCCGAGGGAGGGGGGCGTTGGCGCCCTTCATCCCCATTCCCTCCAGCCCCCCTCCCCCTCCCCCTCCCCCCCCTCCTCCTCCTCCTCTCATGCAGCTGATCACCTCCATGCTGTGCCGCTTCCCCAGGGCGGCGCGGTGCTGGCCGGCGGAGGCCGTGAGCGGCTCGCTGACCTCCTGCAGGGACTGGCGCACCACGGCGCAGCTGTCCGGCTGGAAGGTCTTGACGGACAGCTGCACCATGCGGGTGACCAGCTCGGGGCTGCTGCCGCCCATGCAGCGGTGCCGGTGGCTGGCCAGGTCGGGCGTGCTGGTGGCCGGGCGGAAGGAGCCCGAGGGGTAGGGTGGCGGGGGCCGGGACATGTGGTTCCTCAGCATGCTGGCGGCCGCCGCCGCGTAGCTCCCGGCGGTGGCGCCGTGCTGCGCGGTGTTGGCTAGCTCCGGCGTGCTGACGGTGTGGGATATGGAGTTCCCCCCTCCGCCCCCGCCCCCGCCCCCCCCAGCGTTGCCCCCGCTGTTGCCACAGGCGGCTTGGCAGGGGCCCTGGCCGCTTGCCGGCCCCCCCTGGTGAGGGCCATGGGACACGGGCTTGCTGTAGCTGATCTGGTGGCCGGGCAGAGAGGGTGCGTCAGAAATAAGGGAATGCATTGAGAAGTGTATCTCTTTGTTTGTGTGGGTTTAAGTTACAAAGATTTCGCAAAAGAAGTTAAGTGGAACCTGTACACTAACTGAAAGGTAGTGGAACTCAGGTTCCATTGAACTTTTTTTCGATGTCTACAATTTAAGAACCTTGCACCTATATCTTCACAAATTTGCCATTTCCATCTACAATTTTACCCTGGGGATGACTTTTCAAGTTGGCAGCTGACTTGTCGTGAATATATGAGTGTGAGTACTTCCCGCTGGAAGGGCCTACCTGTGGGGTGTAGGTCCCCGGGCATGGCCCCAGGCCGTGATAGGGGCCCCGCTCCCTCATCTCCGGCTCGCTGTACACCAGCGCCTCCGGCTGGCGGTAGGCGTAGGCGCTGCTGATGTTGAGGCTGCGCAGCGACTGGCTGTGGAGGTCGTGGTGGGCGGGGGGGCCCCGGCGCTTCTGCCGCATGACGGCGTCGTACTCCGGTGTGGGCCGGTAGGTGGGCGCCAGGATGGCGCTGTGGCGGTGCGAGGGGATGTAGTCGGGGCGCATGAGCTCGCTGCCCGGGATGCTGAGCGTGGAGGAGAGGGGCGAGGGGGGGACGAAGGTCTGCGAGTGGGTGAGGGAGCTCAGGCTGGGGCTGCTGTACACGCTGCCGTTGGCGGCCGTGCCGTTGCAGAAGCCGAACTCCGCCGGGCAGCGGTCGAGGCTGGTTTCCGACTTGTAGTGCGGGTCGTCCGGGAAGATGCTGTCTGCGGGGGGGGGGGGGGGGAGGGAGAGAGACGGAAATGGAGGCTATTGTGATTCCAAACGCAGGCCTGACGAGTGATGTGACCGCAATTCTGTTGCGAGGAATTGGCCAAAATGTCGGGAAAGGATTTGAAGTTTGCAGAAGGCTACCCTACGTGCATAATTCAAGTGAAGCCATTAAAAGGCAATATCACCAAATACTCACAAAGTGCATTTAACCTTTAAATCTACGGAAAATCTGTTCTAGTAAATAAAAGCTGAAATAAAAGTCTTTCTGGGCTATTATTTTGAAATTAAAGGAAATAAAACTGATTATCTGTTTCAAGAAATGTCAGGGAACCTGAAATATGAGTTGCTAAAACAAAGTTTGAATGTCTTTAGCCTAGGTGTAATTAAAATATATGGCCTCAACTATATGTGTGTGTTTGATCAAACGTGTAGCTTACCTTGGGAACTCTGGGTGTCTTGGTAATGATCTCCATACTGGGGATGCATTAACTGGAAGTTGCAGGACTGGGGCCTGGGCTACACAGAGAAACACACAGACGATAGTAAGAGGAGTTGAATGAATACAGTACTGTGCAAAGGTTTTAGGAAGCTGATGTTGTTTTGAAGGCAAAGGGTGGTCACACAAAATATTGATTGGATTTAGATTGTTCTTCTTTTCATTCACTTTGCGTTTTGTTAATTGATGGAAACAAAACTATTTTCATTTCTACTTTTGAAAGGAATCTTACTTTACACACCTGCCTAAAACTTTTGCACAGTACTGTATATCAGTCAATGGCACCCTGTTGAGACGGTACACTACGACGTCCTTTGATCAGATGAATGCAATGTAATTATAATATTGAAATTATAACTAATCAAAATACAGAATGAATACAGCGGACTCAAGAAGCCAATCAAACGTTATCAGTGCATTGTGGAGCCAATGGGAGATTTCAATGTGCACTGTCATGTTTTGAATGTGCACTGTCATGTTTTGAATGTGCACTGTCATGTTTTAAGGCCAGGGCGACTCGTCGACGTGATCAATCACAGAAATACGTCGACTTGCATAACGTGCATCACTGTGTCTTTGTTTCGATACTTTTCATAATTTGCCTTGCCTCACACTGATGCCAAAATACATTTGCCATTCCATCATCCTAACTGTATGTTACTCCCATGAGGAAAGAAATCAATGTAATAAACAAAAACACATCTTTAGAATAGTCTATAGATTAGTTAGACACAAAAAATGTGTTGTTAGGTGCAACCCTACTTTAAACTGCTTGTATAGACAAAATAAAAAGTATGTCTGTCTGAGTCTTTTGAGTCGTACAAGTAGTATTTAGAGTCATAACAAATGAGTGTAGTTATTAATACAGATTATGCTAATTTAGTTAACTTCAATATAACGTGGGGTATGTAACATTGTTCAGATAAATAACTACCTCCTTGTATGAAACCAGTCCTAAAATTGTCTTACAGTTTTTCAATTGCTGAAACACAAAAATAACACATAAAGCAGTTATTGAAACTGACGCTCAAGAGAGCAAAACCTCAGCCCAGATCAGCCCAACTATAAGCAAATTCTCAGCCTCACACTTTTTCCAAAACACTACACACAGTGTTTTGCAAAACACTAAACAGATATCTACATAAGGCACAGGAATCTGACATAAAGTCACTTGTTTGCCCTTTCAAAACCCTACCATTCAAAATGCTACACCCATGGACCAATTGTCCAATGCATGGGCCACCTGACCAAACACCTAAGTGCTCAATTGTCACCTCATCAATCAGGATGTAAGCACTGTCTAGCCAGGGAAGACATTGCCTGTGATGTTGATAAGGTGCTGTGGCCAGACCCAGCTAGGCGGTGAGATGAAATACAAGTATTTTTCTTTCCTCTGGTTGTTTTCCGCCCTGTATATTCTTTCCTCCCAGTTCTTTTCTGTTTACTGAATTCAGTAGAGAGCATATATTTTTGTTCACAGCTGTAATGTTTACTGTATGTACTGTGGATATGTTGGTTTGTGAAGAAAAAACATGTGAAACTTGTGAAGAAAACATTTAGTTTCAACAGTATATTTGTGTTTCTGCACATATTTCTGCAGACTTGGACATATTTCTGCAGAATTATTTACATATGGAACTATTATGATAAGGCCCACAAAGTTGAAAGTGCTTTTGATTGAGCTCAGCAGTGTGTAGTTGGTTGGGCCAAAATCTGGTCATGTGAAGGAAGTGTGTGCCATTCGAAGCAAAAGTCCGATTTCAATGTTTTTGTAGTTTTGATTGCAGTACTTCATTTTGCTGGATATATCAGGTGTTTTGCACTTTGGCTTGTGTGAACTATGTTAAGTGTTTTGAGAAAATGAGCCCTGTTTTCAAAATCGGGCTTGAGCAATGGTAATAAACTGTAATGCCCTATCAAGAAAAACCACTTGCTACTCTAACAGTGAGCTCTTGGCTGTCTAGCCTGTCTAAAGTGGCACTTAACTTACTTTATACATGTTTTAAAACCACCTTGTGAATTGTTCTATGACACATAGTACCTTGCGAGTAAAGTGCGACCCCCTGATAAAAGTCATATTTGACGTGCCGAGGTTTTTTTAAACAGAGATCTTCACCAAGTTTGACCTGCGTGCCAAAGGAGTGATCGTACAAGCTCCATTTTTGTCTCAAAAACAAACTAATAGCCTATATAGAGGACCATGATCCTCTAGAGCACTCTTTGGTCTAATGGCAGGCCTGAAATACCATTGTGCTCTATTTAGACCTTGCATTGTCTGACCAGCCAAGAGAGAGAGGCACACATCACAGCTCCCATTGAATCAGACCGGATACCAACCAACACCCATACACTTCCTTCCAACCGCCCTCCCACCACGACTCTCCCCTAACAGCCCACGGTCGGCACGGACCCCGACTTCCACCGTTTTCTCCGGGCCGTGTGGCTGTTTGTCCATTTATCCAACGTTTGTTTCACCAGGGAAAACGAGTCGAGATGAAACACCTCGTTTTCGAAAAAAGTAAGCCTTTGTTTCATTTCCTGTGCGCCAGCCAGAGCTCCGGTTTCAGTAGGAAAGGACAGGACGTACCAGAGACGGCCGGTGCGACCACGTTGGCCGTCGTCTTGGCGGTGCCGGGGAGTGAGCGGGCCTACGGAACAAGAGACGCCCGTCGTTAAAAATGCTCCATTCATGTCAACATACTGTACGACAACCCTTCTGCCTGGATTACTGTCATATATGCTTGATGACCAGATGGCAGGATCCTTTATGTGGGTCAGCGATATGGAAGATGGAAAATCAAAGCTGTCAAAGATATCTTTTCTTCCGTAGGCCTACTTGTGAAGGGCGTTCATATGTGAGGCCTCCAAACTTGTTGAAACCATAAGACTCACTCAGCACAGATCTTGTTCTGTTTGTAGAACTTGTGTCTGGCGGTGAAGAGGCGGGCAATGTACTTGGACATCTCCATGTCATCCTAAAGGTCACACACACACACACACACACACACACACACACACACACACACACACACACACACACACACACACACAAATAACATTAACATCTAGGGTCAACAGTTCCTTTCATTTGTTATGAATGTCCCAGAATACAACCTTGTGTGTATGTGTGCCCGCGTTCGTGCGTGCGTGCGTGTGTGTGTGTGTGCGCGCGTTGTGTGGAGACATAAAAAATTCCACGACAGCGTGCATGTGCTTGTGTATGTGCGCGCGTGTGCGCGTGTGTGTGTGTTCCACGTCCTTATCATTAGGCCTCTCCCAGACACAACACGCACCGTGTGAAACATGATGGTGTCGTCTTTGCTGAGTATCTCCACGGTGATAGCAGACTTGTTGTGAGCTATGTTGCCGATGTCCTTCCATCTGCCACACACACGCAGATAGACAAAAACAAGACAAACATGGAGATACAGTTTTATGTCAACGTAACACAGGGTTTTGAAGGAAATGTACGCTTTCGATCACGCTTTCTTTGAGCGTTATATATAAAGTAAACATTCCCAGATTGCACTTGGGCAATATTTGGTAGCTCCAGGCACAAAATCCCCAAAATGGTGGAAGGAGCGGGAAACGTAAAATAGTGAAGCCGCCACACTTTTTTTGGAAACGCCTAAGTTCTCTACTGGTGGCTAGCTGGCTGCTGGCCAGCGCGAAGGCACAACACCAGACGAAAGCGTTCAAACAGACTGGATTTGAGGCTACTTCTTATCCCGTTGAACTGTGTATAGAACGTTCATTTTAGAATCCTCTCTATTTAACCAGGTGAGTCGACTGAGAACGCATTCTCTTTTACAGTGCCGACCTGGCCCAGTAGAACAACAACACGAGTCTATTACAAATCTACGTGGTACAGGTTTTTCTCAAAAACGGAGAACAGGAGCTCAGGGGTCAAAGTGAAGGTCAGAGGTCGGGTGAGAGGAGGAGCCACCTGTGGAGCATGATGGACCTGCCGTTTCTGTGTTTGACAAACACCCCGATGAAGGACACACCGATGAAGATGTCGTTGGTGTAGTTGTCCTGGGAGGGAGACAAGCATCGACAGCATTCATTGGCTTACGTGCTTGTTGAGTATGAGAGCAAACGTGTGTGTGTGTGTGTGTGTGTGTGTGTGTGTGTGTGGTGGTGGGGGGGGGGGGGGTGTAAGTGTGTGTCTGTGTGTAATCCGATGTACCTTAGCAGCAAAGCTCTCTTGCCCAAAGCCGTCCAGTTTCTCCACATCCTTTATGTACTGCAACTCGGCCTCTGCGGGCTGCATTCGACTGGAGGAACCACACACACACACACACACACACGCACACACACGCACACACACGCACACACAAGCACACACACACAAGCACACCACACAAGCACACACACACACACACGCAACAACACGTATACACACACAACAACAACAACACACACACACACACACACACACACACACTCACACACAACAACAACAACGGGATAAGAGACTGGGAAACAGCCAGCTCAACAGTTCTCACATTCACCCCCTCCAGTGAAGGACTATGTTTTTGGAGGTATAAATAAAACACAGAAATACCCTCAACCAGCTTGAGCAGCAGATTACCTAGGCGCATTGCCAAACCCACCCACACACACACACACACACACACACACACACACTAACCACAGTGAAGGTGAGGCCTACCAGTGACTCTTGTGCTCTTCTGCCACCTTCTGAGTCCACTCCTCTAGTATCTCATCCCCAGTGGGCCAGTTCTAGCAGAGAAAGAGAGAAAGATGGAGAGAGGATGAGAGAGACAAAGATGGAGAGAGGATGAGAAAGACAGAGAAAGATGGTGAGAGGAAGAGAAAGAGAGAGAAAGATGGTGAGAGGGTTAGAGAAAGAGGGATAGGGCAAGTGAAAGAGATAGATGGACAGGGTGAGTGAAAGAGAGAGAGATGGAGAGAAAAAGAGAGAAACATGTAGAGGATGAGTGGGGTAGGAAAGAGCTTTGACTCTCCGCGGCATTAGAGAGAGAGGGAGAGAGAGAGGGAGAGAGAGAGAGAGGGGGGGGGAGAGAGAGAGAGAGAGAGAGAGAGAGACTACTTTTCCCTCCTTGGTAAGCAGCCCGAGCCGAGGTTTTTACACGGCCACAGTTCACATCTCCATCAGATCCTACAGAGCCTCCTACTGCTAGATATGGCTGCACAGGTGAAGGGTGACATAGTGACATGCCCTCACTGTCAGAGGAAAGTTGTTGAGTGTCGACTTACCACTGGGAAGAGCACATATTCCCTGAGGAAATCCTGAGACAGGAACTGGGTGAAGTCTCCAAAGTCGGCTATACACACACACACACACACACACACACAGGAAGATGGACATAAACACACACATTCAAGTTATGAAATATACTGGAGTAAAAATGAACTCTATATAATAGCTGACTCAAATAGACCTACAAACGTTGACTTGATAACATTTGGGTCATAAACCATAAAAGCATAGATGACAACCCTCTTTTGGCTAAAACGCGGCCATCTTGCCTCCTCCCATTACGCCCTCCATAGACTAGGGACTAGTGGTATCCAGCTGCACCTGACCTCTCTATTCTCCTATCTCCAGATGCAGTGGCGGAGACATCCTTTTAGTACTCCTTAAATCCATATTCAACCTAGGGGGGTGTAATGGAGGATCCTGCCCTCCCTGCAGATAACACTTCTTCTTCTGCTCGGGGCTAACCTTGGAGCGGGTGATAAGCTAAGGTTTGTTTACATTCCATTCCACGGAGGGAGACAGGACTCGGGAACAGGATGGGTGAGAGGAAGGAGGAGAGAGCTACTGTGTGTGTGTGTGTGTGTGTGTATGTTTAGGCGCGCGTGTGTCAGAGTTCCAATACTGTAGGAACTCAAGTGGACAGGCCTCTCCTTGGCGGTATGCGGCCATATTAGGTAGCAAAGTCAGGATGATCCGAGAACGTGTGACTCTCTCTCTCTCTCTCTCTCTCTCTCTCTCTCTCTCTCTCTCTCTCTCTCTCTCTCTCTCTCTCTCTCTCTCTCTCTCTCTCTCTCTCTCTCTCTCTCTCTCTCTCTCTCTCTCTCTCTGCTCTCTCTCTCTCTCTCTCTCTCTCTCTCTCTCTCTCTCTCTCTCTCTCTCTCTCTCTCTCTCTCTCTCTCTCTCTCTCTCTCTCTCTCTCTCTCTCTCTCTCTTCTAGTCTTTCACATTCCTTCGGCTGACAAACGCAGTCCTGCCTGACCCTTCCTGGCGCTTCCCTCAAACCTGGGAACTTTAGGATGACGGGAATTGGTCTGCCGAGGTGTGTGTGTGTGTTTCCAAAGTGAGCCGAATGGGGTACTGTACCTTGTACTGCTAGGCCAGCTAGTCGAATGCCCTGCTCGACGTTACAGTGGAGACGTCCATCCAGCACTTCCTTCTTCACCTGCAGGTAGTACTGGTACCTAGAGAGACCGAGAGAGAGAGGGGGGGGAGAGAGAGAGTGACATCATCTCTGTCATATTTGTAATAACTCATTTGTTTGAGAAAAAAAGTCTGAAATATTGTTATTAATCCCAGTATAATCGTGCTGAGATCACGTGTTATTGCTAAAACATTGATAAGCAAAAAAGTTCTCGGTCAGCATTCGTTTTATAATACTGAGCTCATGGGTACACTAGATAATGTCCGAAACGTATACAAGATAAGCACTACTAAGATGTGCAAAACACTGCTTGCTTACTGCTAACTGCTAACTGCTAATGAGTTTAGTGTTGTGAGAGTGAGTGGTTTCGGCCATCTTTTCCAGAGGTAAGTTGATATGACACAAATGAGGGCCTGCTTTTGGGGAACTTTTTAAGGTGGGCTTTCACTAACGAAGTAGCCACATGAGGCCACAGCAGGGGGGAAAGTAGAAACGAGAGTCGCCAAGCCCCCGTGATGAAGGGGCGGTGGGGAGGGGGGGGGGAGAACAAAGGAGAGACGTTCCATTGAAACAGAGAGCTGTCAGGGGGAGATCGCTTTGGCAACAGCCATTTCCTGTTTGTTGCCATGACGACCGCTGCGAGTGCTTCGAGTTTTGACAGGCGAGGCACCTTTCCTGCCTTACACACACACACACACACACACACACACACACACACACACACACACACACACACACACCAGACCTGAGGGACCAACAGGCTCAGGAAGTTGCAGAGGCCAGAGAACACAAACCGTGAGGTGGAAACTATCAAGTCATTGGTGCAATGGACAATCCATCACTGTTCAGTTACACGCACATGTACACACACACACATACACACGCACACACGCACACACACACACACACACACACACACACACACACACACACACACACACACACACACACACACACACACACACACACACACACACAGATGCAGCTGCAGAAAGGGGTAGGAAAAAAGGATCTGGAAGGATCTGGAAAGAGCTTGGCGCAGATAGACAGAAAGTCAACTATCAGCTCCAAAGGCTATCCCATGCCACAGCCCTCTATGCCACAGCCCTTCCTGCCCTATCAGCTGTAAAGGCTATCCCATGCCACAGCCCTCCATGCCACAGCCCTTCCTGCCCTATCAGCTGTAAAGGCTATCCCATGCCACAGCCCTCCAGGCCACAGCCCTTCCTGTCCTATCAGCTGTAAAGGCTATCCCATGCCACAGCCCTCCATGCCACAGCCCTCCCTGCCACAGCCCTCCATGCCACAGCCCTCCCTGCCCTCGTTCTTCATCGTTCTAGGCTTTTCCGTCCTGACGCTCCTTCTCTTCTCTCTTCTCACAGTTCTTTTTTGAGTCCTCCACTTGTTTGTCTATAAACTGACCCCGCCCTCCTCCCTCACCCTGTCATTACGCTGATTGGCTGGGCCTCCACTCCGTTCCCGTGGCAACCCTCTAATTACCCAACCCCAACCGCCGCCACGAGAGAGAGAGAGAGAGAGAGAGAGACACACAGAGACAGAGACAGAGACAGAGACAGAGGGGGGGGGGGGCGCTTAATGTGGTCATGTGGGAGGGGCTAGGGGCAAACCAGCCCTCAAAGCCGTTGAGCTCTTCGTTGTTCAAATGAAGTTTCCTCTCTAAGACCCGAGGACCACAACCCCATGGCATTTGTCGGTGAATGAGCCTTTGGTCGTGTGACTGTTGTCGGAGCAACAGGGACCCAGCCCTTGGGGGGGGGGGGGGGGGGGTTGGTTACCCGATGCCCAAGGTGACGTCTCGCAGAACAAAATGGACGGTGGCCATGAAGAGGAGCTCAAATATACAGAGAGGCCGGTTTCTCTACGGCACCTACTCCTGTCTGGGTGAACCGAGAAACAACAGAGGTTACAGTGTCGAAGCGTGTTAGAGGCGTGTTAGAAGCGTGTGAAGTGTTTCTAACGTTGTGGGATCACCCGTCCTTCGGAACGGGGGCAATATATCGGCATGGTAACAAGCGCACACAGCGGTCGTTTAAGATGACATTATTCCCTTTAGGAATACGCACATACACGACTAAAAGGATCGGTACTGCATGAAGAAAGACACACACACACACACACACACACACACACACACACACACCACAGTATAAGCAGCAGCTCCCATTTAGCCTGTCGAAGTATACCTCTGACATCACTCCGGCGGACTTCACAACCACACAAAGCCCTCTTTCTTTGCCCAGCACCGTCCCTCAGACCCTGCTCACAACATGGCCTACAAAATGGGGCTACGCGGGTTTCAAAACCAGGGGATACCTAAAGACACCCATCAGTTTTCACGTGTCCTTTGAAATCAAACAAATGATAAATAAGAGAATAATCCTAGCAGCTAATCGATTGGCGCCAGTATCCACGGTTACAGCGGGCACCGTTTAAGAAATGCCTAGTCTTGTGATTGACAGCCGGGAAAGAGAGAGCGTGATGGGGCAGAGTCTCTTTATCTCACACACCGACACACACACACACGATGTTTACAACACAGGCACCCCCATTACAAACACTCTGAGCCTGAGTCATCTCGTCCTATCTCTCCTCCCCCCCCCCCCCCCCCCCCCCCCTCCCTCCCTCGGTTAACCCGCGCCCCAGGGGATTTTCACAGCTGCATGGGAGGAGGGTTCAGGGATCGCCTTACACATCAATCAAGCGCACCCTGCCTCGTTTCAAAGAGTCTAGTCGGAGCACACTATCAAGGGCACAGACGGTCTCCTCTATCACTCCCTCGGGCCATCTTTCTTTGCTGATGTCGGCCTCTCTGTGGGTCCGCGCCTCCCTGCCTCAGACACACACACACACACACACACACACACACAACACAGACAGACACACACATAGACACACACACACACACAGGAGCTGCAGCCAATCAATCAACGTTGCGTCCAAGCCCCTAATTTCCCTTTCCTCTTCTCCTCTTTCTCTCCTCTCCATCTCCCTCATTTCATGACAAGCTTCAACCCCCCCCCACACACACACACACACACACACACACACACACACCCATCAGGCCAGGTGTCTAAGCAACGGGATGACCCCCAGCCGTCGCCAGCGGGGACACAGCGACACCAAAGCAGTGGATCACTGCTGTTGGCCTCTCCCTCCATGAACCGGAGCTCAGGTCCTTCACTATCTCTGATCTGAAGTCAGCTGGAGTCATTCCATTCCTAAAACAAGGCCCGATCGGGCCTAAGGTCAGCTGATCTGAGAGCAGATGAATGGAGTGAGTCTGCACTCTGAGTGTCGATACAACAGCCCGGTTTGAACACAACAGCCATCTAAACAGCTGATACTGCTATTACACAGGCTCCGATGGATGTGGAGGGGTAGCACTGCTCCTCAAGTGCTTCAGTAAAAGTGTTACTAACCGGAGGATGAAGCTGTGTGTGTGTGTGTGTGTGTGTGTGTGTGTGTGTGTGTGTGTGTGTGTATCTGTGTAAAGCCCCGCCCCGCCCCCCCATAGCACTTCAGCTGTGAGGAATGTGTGGTCCTCCTCCTACTCTGGGCAGCTTTGCCAAGATTCCGCACCGACTTAGAGACAAGAGCGCCATAACAGAGAGACTGTTATATAAAATACCAGTGAAATTCAAAATGGGGGGGGGGGGGGGGGGGCAGACTTGTAATGCGGAGGAGGAAAGAGAGGGCGGGGCACACGGCTATGTGACTCTCACACAACCGCCATTGTTCATTAAACGTGCCCGCTCTGGCACGGTCCTGTCCCCCTCACACACACACGCACACGCACACGCACACACTCAGAAAGACAGACACATGCACACAGGGAACGCGGGCGGGGGATTCTCGGAATACTGTGGCCGAGCAGACCAGAGGAGGGCCTGTGTCTACTGGAGCTGTGGAGGGACACAACCTCGGCCAGGTCAACCCCCCCCCCACCCCCCCCAGCGCCCGCACCATTGTCTGTGTGTTCGTCACATGTGGGCAAAGCCTCGGTACCAGGCCGTGCTTTTCACCGGTGTTTGTAGGACTATTAGCTACACGTTACTGCGTGTCAGAGGGCTCTCTTTCTGACCAGTCTTTCCAATGCAATAGCCTAAGTTACTCATTGGAATGTAAAAGCACATTGACTAACACATTGTTAGTCAAATATATTGTATTTGTTGACTGATAGTGTGTGTGTGTGTGTGTAACTACATTACGCCACTGACCCACACACACACACACACACACACACACACACACACACACACACACACACTTCCACTTCTTTCAGAAAGGGACACTGTGCGCATCATGTAACAAAGTATAATTATATTATGAACACCCAGAAGAGTTTGTTTCGTTGGCAGGGTAGATTGAGAAATACTTTTATATAATTCATGCCCTTTAAAGACAATTTTATATCTTCCCTCAAATATATTTCTGTTTGCTCATTTTTAGTTTGGTGGGATTGGTATATTTTAATTTTAAAATATTATATTCGTAGTAAACTGTTATTATAATTCTTTACATTTATTTGGATACAGTTTTGCCCTAAGCAAAGACGTTTTTTGTCAGTATACAATTCAAATAACCCAATAATGTTGATCTTAAAACTCCGCACCCAAATTGACTTGCACTCTACATGAGTCAGTGGCAGGTGATTGAAGAAACACATTGTTGGTTGACTTGCTAGGCTTGTGAACAGACGTCAAATGGTGGCTGGAAAAGAATTGCGACCAGGCCTGGCGCTCCAGCGTGAAGCGTCAAACCGTGACCTGCAAATGACCTTTCCGACATCCAGTCCAGCAGCCGCCAGAAATTCAGCAGCTCAGTGCTGCCATGCTGATGGCGGGAACCATCGTTATGTGCTCTGTGTGTGTGTGTGTGTGTGTGTGAGAGAGAGTGATTAAGTGAGTGAGAATCGGACACTGCTACCCTCCACACTGACCCTGGTATGAACTTATCACAGCTAGCTCACACACTCACTAGACAGCACACACAAATACACACACAATAACAAACACACACACACACACACACACACACACACACACACACACGCAAACACTCCCATGCCCTTACTCCCTCTCCAGCTCTGGTATCCACTTCCACCTGTATGATGTCTCTAGCTCTGCCCAGGTTTGTCACAAATCTCTCTCTCTCTCTCTTGCTCTCTCTCTGCTCTCTCTGCTCTCTCTGCTCTCTCTGCTCTCTCTGCTCTCTCTGCTCTCTCTGCTCTCTCTCTGCTCTCTCTCTGCTCTCTCTCTGCTCTCTCTATTGCTCTCTCTCGCTCTCTGCTGTATCTGCCTTGTCAAAAAGCTTTTTGGGATTATTTCCAATCGCTTTTGCAAATATTCAAGTATAGCTCAAATCAAATGCTAGACCTTGCTTATGAAGCATATATCCACTATATTAGTATATATATCCACTATATTAGTATATATATCCACTATATCGACCGTCTTTGACATCAGGGGCGTCTCCTGTAACCAAGAAACGCGCTGCGCCCGGCAACCCCAGAGACACATTGCCCCAACCCCAAACCACCCCTCCCCCCACTTAACCCTAACCCTAAACCTTAACCCTAACCCCTGACCCTGACCCTACCCCTAACCCTACCTGCTGCCTGAGGACGTCTTCATAGAGAACCCCAAGTACATGACCCTAACCCTAACCCTATCCCTTAAACCCTAACCCTAACCCTAACCCTTAACCCTTCGGCTCCCTGACTCCCAGAGCTATGAACAGCGGAGCGATGAACACGCCGGAGGACGGCGTGGGGGGGGGGGACCGGGGGGGGGGGGTCTACCTGGTGGCC